>CM052800.1:51535757-51555110 GCA_028533885.1 Nasua narica
AGATGGAAAGTATTATGGTGATGATGGTGTCGAGGATGAATGACCATAAAATTTGTCATTTAATGCAAGCATGGGAGAAGGGTATGTGGAATTTCTTTGAGGGGACAGACAGTGGGAAGTAGCCAGAGGGTTTGACTTAGGTGGTCATAGACATAGAAATTGGCAATCTATCTGTTGGAAAGTCTGGAAAATGCTGGCTGTAGGAACTGAAGATTCACATGCTACAGGGCTTGAGTGATAGTGGATATGAAAACCACAGAAGCCTTGTATCAGGATATGTCCATAACTCCTTTGGGTTGTTTTGGATTTCTTCCAGGAATTGACTTGAGCCAAAGGTTATGGTGATGCTAGGCATAGAGGAAAGAAGCAGACATGAAATCCATATTTATTGAAGAAGGGGTATAGAAACATTGTTAAAGGCCAGTTTCTCTGCTGTAAGATGGATGACAGTCCTATTATTTATTTGATATGCAACCATAGATGTTTTCTTTCTGTATCTAGTTGGTCACTCCTTTTAACCTCTATCTGTGGATAGTGAGTAGGAGAGGCATGAACCAAGACATTGAAGAATTTGAGGGATGCACTCTGGAAACACAATACTTGTCACTGTACATGGTCTCATTGTAAATTTTCAGGTAGTTTATAGAGAGGAAGCACCTTTTTAATCAGCAAGGCATCAGGCTCTGAAGCAGAATATGATTCAATGTAAACAATCTTTGTGCTCCATCTTGGTGGAGGCACTAAGAACTGTACTAAATCTATATGAAAGGGAAGGGCTAAGACAAACTTTTTAAAAAGATTTATTTATTTAGTTTAGGGGGAGGAGGGGCAGAGGGAGAAAGTGTCTTAAGCAGACTCCACGTTCAATGTGGAACCCAGGCAGGACTCCATCTCACCCCTCTGAGACCTGCATTACCCAAGCACCCCTAGGACAAACCTTTTTTAATGAGCTCTGAGAGATCAGGGTATGTTTTCCCAAGGCATCCTGAGCCTGCTTTGCTTCTAGATGCAAATCTTTTAAATAGTGTTAGGCATCAGAAAGTTTTGTCAGAAAAAGAATTACTAGACATCCTCATGGGTCATGTTTAGGGGCTTGAATGGACTTCAATATCCAGCCAGGTCACATTGTCTGGGCTTCATGTTAGTGCAAGCAACACTTGGATTTCTCAGGACAGCTTCCAGGAATTCTACATCTTTTTCAGATGCTGCTTGGTCCAACTATCTGCCTCTTCTCACCCACTGATGAAGTTTTGCATTTCTACCTGTGGTTGTAGGGCCACGTTAGTCTTTGAGCAAAGATTCTCAGGCACGAAATACCTTGTACATCGATAAATTTATAGATTCCTCTTGTCTTATATGAACCTGGCATATATATGATATGGAGTTTGACTTTCCAAGAAGAATATGATACCTGCACCTGACATATGCTTAGCTCTCTTGTCATTTGTGCTGTTCCTTGTTAAGAACATCATGGAGGAGTTTTAAGAGCTTTCAAGTGTGTGTATCCAGGCCTTAACGGCAGTGTTTATAGGAAACACGTCCAGTCTCATATATTGTATGATTAATTATTACCATTGACAGCTTTCTTTAGAAATATGTGCACAGACAGAGTACATCTTTATTTGAGGTACCCATATGGCAGTGATTCCTCCATGGACATGATGGAAGGTTCTCTTTATGAGAGGAGGAGATGGAAGGCAGGGTATGGTCGAGATTGAGGTGAAGAAGCTCTTCCACTCCTCAAATATAATTACCTTTTGTAGACCTTAATATCATATCTAGTTTCTTTAACTTACTTGGCTAGAAAGGATGTCATTCAGGATTCTGTCAGGATAGTAAAGGCACTATAAAATGTATAAGAATAAGGGATTTATTAAAAGTGAAAGGGGCCTGTGGACATGAAAGTCTGGAAGACAGGAGTTAGAGACTCACAAAAATCATCATCAATCAGTACTTTCTAACTATTTGCCTGGTGGACAAGTCGAAGCTTGCAGGGAAAAGCAAGCTTTTCCCACGTCCTTCAGGAAGCCAAAGCACAACAATGAGGGTAAGGTCCATGGAAATTGCACTTCTGGGAAGTTATTGCCTTGATATAGCTACTGCCTCAATGCGTCCACAGTCAAACACTTGGTGGAGGGCCTGGAGTCACAGTTGGCCAGCAGAATCAGCAGCTGGGAAGATGAGCCAAATGCAGGGGAGGACAAGCTGGGAACTGCCAAAACTCTGTGTCTTTTTTGTCACCATGTCTGACTGCAGTGACCTTCTAAGTGCAACGATTTCTGTTTCAATTTTGCCTCCCAAATCTCATGCGTTCTTCTTTGGTCAACTCTAACTTTGTACCACAGAGGGAAAAGAACTTTGGGAAATGGAGTTTTCAGCATTGACTAAATTCATGTGACAAAATCCAGCACAGACATTCAAATCCAAAGCTCTCAAAGATATATTTATTGGAGTTTCCTCAGAGATGGTATAGTAGTGCTAGGGCCACAAAACTCAAGCAATCATATAAGGCTACATTTTTTTTTTATATATATATCTAGATCATGGAGAACCAAACATTTCCAATGGCTAACAAGAATTACCAAATACTTAAATTGCTCCAAGTGGGTCTGAGACCATTTTCCTCAAAATGTTCTCTTGAACATGGATTAGATTTCACACTCCCACTGAGTTGGCCTAAGGTCTTTAGGATGGACATTCTCATACAAGCACAGATTTGCGGTTGCAACAGTTCCTGGCAGAATTGGGATTTCTCACTCTTAAAGAGTACGAGGGTGCTATAAAAGAAGCAATGAAGATTGAGAGGTTGTCATAGATATTTCATCCATGGAATTCTAAGGGACATATGGATTTTCTAAGTGTGAACTACATTCCTTTTTTGTTTTTGGGTTTGAGCCACAGATGCAAACTGGATCATGCAATCAACTAATTAATCACAATATCTGCTTCCTATTTCAAAAACACCATTTAATATGCTAGATGTGTGTTTATCTCTCTGTCTCTCTCACCTCTCTATCGTCTCCTCAAGAATGAGAACGTCAGGTAAAATACTTGTCTTACGCATGGCCTGGGGGAATTCTAGATTAGGTTCAGGTGAAATTCAGTGTCTAAGTACTCCAGAAGTTCACAGCATTGTGTATCTCTGGTTAGTTGATGGCAATAGCCATCCAACAGCAAACACCTATCTAACGTATGTTCCTGGACATATTCTCCAAAATATTCTAGCTAAATTTTAAGCTCAGTACAAACTCAGCTTCTTCTTTTTCCTCTCTTTTGTAATCCTTCTCTTCACTTGTCTATTTACACTGGAAATTCATCTTTCTCCTGAGAAGGAGGTCATGGCTACTAGGAAGAATGATAAGACGGCTATGTGTAAAGTCTGATAAAGATTTTGATGGGTTTGGTGAGGTTTTTTAAATAAGGAGTCCAGGGTATCTTATCCAAATGTAGTGATGCTCTGAGATACCGCCTAGATCCCCTTTCAGTGAAGGATTGAGGCCTCAGATGCTGATGGGACTATCTATAAATAGCCATCAAAGATTGCCTCAGTTACAGAGAGCCACAGGAAAATCCTATACCCAGTAGTTGATTGATGTAGGGTATAAAGGCCTTGACTGAGAGGCCGTTCTAACTCCAAAGGTTCCAATGAGGTTGGTTGGGGCTGTTGCTTGACTTCTTCCTTTCTTTACTCCTGCTTCCTTTTCCTCTCTTCCACAAATGTCAATCCCATGGGTACTTCTTTGTCCCATGAATACTCCCTATTCACTAAACTCAATCTGAGACTATTTCTAGGAATCCAACAGGCAACACCTGTATCGTTGTGAGTCTTGCTGGGAGTTGTGCTTGGAAACACAGACAACTATTCCTTCTTTCAGTCTGTCTCCCCTCAGATACTAACCTTGTGGTGAGGTCATGGATTAAAGTTATATTACTAAAATAAAAAAAAAATAAAAAAACCAAGAAACAAAACCCAAGAAAGTGCTATTGGAGTTTAGAAGAAAGAAAGTGATCAATGGTGATCAAGGAGAGCTCAAGCAATAAAGAAAGGCTTTGCAAGGACCATGGTATTTATCTGGTCTTTGTTTGTTTGTTTGGTCTTTGAAAGATAGTAGATGATGTCATGATTGTAGCACAGAGATGATCCTCTTTTCCCTTTTCTCCTCCAATCTTTTCTCCAATCTGTAGCCATTTCTTTTCAAACCCAAATATGGTCATATTGCCTTTCTTCTTCCCCTCCTCCTCCTTCTTATTCTTCCTCCTCTTCTTCTTTCTCTTCTCCTCTTCCTCCTTCTTCTTCTTTTAAGATTTTATTTACGTATTTGAGAGAGAGAGAGAGAGAGAGAGAGAGAGAGTGCGCGCGCACAAATGAGGGGGAAGGGCAGAGGGAGAGGAAGAGGAAGACCCCCTGCTGAGCAGGGAGCCTGAGGGGGTGGTGGGGAGGCTAGATCCCAGAAACCTAGGATCATGACCTGAGCTGAAACAGATGCTTAGCCAACTGAACTACCCAGGTGCCCTGCCTTTCCTCGTAAAGTCCCCAAATTGCTTCTCATTACTATTGGTATAAAGTTGAAATTCTCTTAAAGAATATGGATCTGGATCTTAAAGTCTGGATCTAGATTCTGCCACCTCCCCTACACTGTCCTCATCTCATTCCTCAGGTCTACTGAATTTCATTCAGTTTCTCCAGAACACCATGTTAATGTACTTCGGGACCTTTTCACATATAGGTTTTCTTGCCTAGACCATTCTCTGCTATCACCAAGGTCACCCCAACTTGTATTTCAGAATTCACCTTCAATGTCACTTCCTCTGGAAAACCTTTCCTGACAATGTAGTTGCTTTGTTTGGCCCTTCCATAACACCCCGTACTTCTCCCGGAATAACACTTATCCAATTTTGTTTCAATTCTCTGGTCTTCTTAAATATTATGCACTCCTAATACATCTAATGTTTCTTTTTTAAATTTTATTTATTTTTATTTGAGAGAGAAATCACAAGCAGGCAGAGAGGCAGGCAGAGAGAGAGGGAAGCAGGCTCCCCACTGAGCAGAGAGCCTGATGCAGGGCTCAATCCCAGGACCCTGAGATCATGACTTGAACTGAAGGCAGAGGCTTTAACCCACTGAGCCACCCAGGCGCCCCGCATCTAATGTTTCTTGAGGGTTTACTAGGTGTCAGAAACTATTGTATGCACTTGACATATATTATTTCCTATAATCTTTATAATAAACTTATGAAACTATTTTACTCTCTTTTTACAGATAAGAAAACAGGCAAATGGAGGTTAAAGAATCTCACGGTAGGTGGCATTTTAGCTTGTATTTTGACTTGGTCTGTCTGATTCTGGAGCCTATTCCACCACTACATTGTGGCTTCATGCCTGCCACATGGTAGGCACTCAACAAATATTTACTGAATGAATGAATTTAATAGGCCCAACCAGGAAAAAAGAAAGACAATGAGGATTATTGGGAATAAAATGGAAAAGTTAGATCCAGATTTTGGAAACTCTAGGACCCTGAGAAGTAGTTTAGACTGGAGGTGGTTGAAAATAGGGATTCATTGTTGAAAACACTTTTTTAATGAGATTAGATTGGCAACACTTTGTGAAACTTCTATTCTGTGCCTTCTACTTCAACCTTCAACTTGAAGTCAGAACATTTAGAAAAAGGCATGATGAAACATTAATGGAAAAATTATGTAATTGGTGCATAAAATCTAAAGGCTGACGTTGTTTCCTTTAACTGAAGGTCATATACATTTAAGAAAGTATCTTTTTCAGATAGTTTATGGTATGACTATTAATATTTTATATTTCAAAAACAAATAGATTTTTAAAAACTCACTTCCTACAGGATGTTTAGGAGCAAGTCATATCTTTTTGAGAATTTAAGTCACATGTTATTAACCAAGCTCCTTATAGGTATATATTTTTGACAGATTTCTCTTATTAAAACATTTTTTTCAATCAGGGCTTTAGGATTCATGTTAAATCCCAAATAAGAATCATAATCAACTGTGAATAAAATCAACAGTGACTATCTATAACTTTTAATACTTCTTGTTGGTTCCACGTTCACAGACAAATAAGACTTTTTTGTTGTTGCAAACAAAGCCATGTATTGACCCACGTGTCTTAAGTGGAAAACTACTGTAATCTTTAAGTGTGAAATTCCACCTTCAAGTATGTATGCTGAGGGTGGTAAAGACTTAAAAATCATTGTCCTCTAAAGTAATCTGACTACATTAGGTGAATACCAGGGTCTTTAAACATGGTCATGGGGCTTACTCAGTAGTAGTTTAAGCATCATAGCATTCCATTGCTTTCTCCACCCAGTCCCCAGCCCCACCTCCCTTTTTCACACATGTTACACTAAAAGTGAGGAATTGTAACAATATGTCTTTACTATAGTAATATATTAAGTGCCTTAATTATTTCAGAGCCATTATCCCAGGGTCTTCTGTTCTAAATTTTTTCAATTCTCTCTTTCCCCATTCATGTACTACATTATTGATGAATATTGTGGCAATCTAGAGATACACATAAGAGTTTTAGTGAAACAGACAAGACCAGACTAACAGGAAAAGACTTGTCTTTGCATAGTTGAAAGGCTCTTTTTGTTGCCCTGGGCAGTATATATCTAAATCTATACATTCCTGTTTTTAGAATTTGGGAATACAAGGGTTGGAAGATATACGAAATTGTATCTTACACTTGCAGAATATCTAAGTATGATTGGAATCTAATATAGTATTTATTATTGGGATTGATATAGAGGCTTGCATTGTAGAAGTACAAACAGCAGTCATTTACAAATAATATCAGAAATAAAGTTCATGTTTCATTTATATGCTACAAAATGTTATATGACTATAATTGTAAATTCTATTTTCATTCTCCTTGCTCCCTCTCTTCTTCCCTCCTTCCATCCATTTATCTGTCTATAGAGTTGATTAGGTGATTAAGTAACAGAGAATTCACTGTGCTTTGAGGAATATTATCCTTAACATGTTTTAATATGTATAACTATTAATTTTAAGATTCCTTTAGACTACTGAGATGCAAACAAAAGTGCAAAAGAATTTAAGTGACTAAAAATATTATGTAATATATAACATAATGTGACATAATAAATGTTATGATATGATATGTATTCAGAAAAAGAAGCCCAGAAAGACCCAGTCTAAATAAATCACTATTGAGGGTTTCATGGAGAGCACTTCAAAAAGATAGGCAGTCATTCTCTGGAACAGCTGAAATCGAGGCCTGTGCTACTTCAATTATGAGAGACAGGTCATATATATTAAAATATAATGAACAAAGAGAACAGACAGGAGTTTCGAATATGAGTTTCAATCAAAATTCACATTGATTGTAACTTCTTTCAGGGGCAACTCTATGTAGTAGATGGTGCAATGTGAACGTGTAGGGGTTTATTCATTAATTAAGGATGGTTGATAAATTCCCTTAGCAATACTGGAGGGGGAAACTAGCTATATGTAATCATTTATTTTAATATATGACAAACTAGGTATTTTTAAACAGTGGAGAAGTGCATGAGGGAGATTTTATCAGAAAAATAAAAGTTAAAATGTATTCAATGACCAGAATAGAATTTGAAAAGGTTTATAAAACATAGAAGACTATATCCGGATATTTTAAATTAAGACAACAAATTGGGAAATTTTAGCGTCTATGATGACAGAAACAGTATCTATGTCATATAAAAAGTTCATAGAAAGTGACAAGCTAAATATCAAGTTCTCAAAAAAATGAACAAAAATGTAATTTTATTTATTTAATAAGAAAAAAATTAATGAAACATACAATAATAATCAGTTCCAGTAGTAATTAAAAATGCAATTTGGGAGCCTAGGTGGCTCAGTCAATTAAGCGTCCAACTCTTGATCTCAGTGCAGGTCCTGATCTCAGGGTCATGAGTTCAAGCCCCAGGCTGGGCTCCATGCTGGGCATAGAGCCTACTTCAAAAAAGTGCAGTTTGAAATAGCAACATATTCTAGTGTTATTCCTATTAACATACTAAAATTTCAGAGAAATTTAAATGACTAATGGTGAGATTATTTTGAAATTCCTGTATTTTGCTGGTATCAGTTAAACTGCTCAAATCATTTTGTGTAATAATTAGGTAATAATATAAAAAGTTACATAATGTCTTCTCTTTGATTTTCTAATACTTGTAGTAATTTGTTATTTTGAAAAATTCCAAGGAAGAAGAAAATGACATGCACGATAATTCATAGGACGGGGAAGGGAAAACTATGAATGGCTAATGATGGAGAAACTCAACGGAATACTATGCTGTCATTTGTAAGGGATATTTGGGGCACATGGGTATAATAAGTGAGGTATTTTTCAATAACTGAGATTTATGAAAAATACTATTTTTGCAAGAAAGAGACAGTAAAATTAAAGCATAATAGATCAAGTCAGAAGAAGGAAAATGGTTGCCAGGCCTAAAGAATATAACTGTAACCAGAATGAACTTACTGACACTTCTAACAAATGCGTCAGTTGAAGATAGGGTTGCTCTCCAATGGAAGCAACAGAAAGGGAGAAGTCTTAAAGACAAAACAGGTCTGCCCTTATAACACTGATTAGGACTTTATTATCTTGCTTAGAAGTGCTTGAAGCTATCAGGGGGACAGGCATTTAATTACATTAAGGACTCTGTAATCCATTCTAATCAAGCAAACTCCCACGTAGTTTGCCTAGGAGAGAATGTGATAGGTCAAAGTAAACACAGGGATGTAGGCTTGTACCTTTACTTCTTTACTTCCCATTGTAAATTAATAAATTGCTATTTTAGTCTCATCATATGTCAGTCTCAGAGGATTGATAGAATGAATTGATATCCCTATATTCAATTAATTCTGGGGCAGAGAACAAATTAGGTGTCCCAGTCTGTAAAGTAGGGAACAGTGAAAAACCTACCAAGGTAAGTGGCATATTGTGGACATGGCTAGTCACTTGGCCTCCCACAGGTGAAACCTTAACTCATTTTACAATGTCTTTGAGTATCTACACATTCAGATGATAATTAAGAACCATACAGCAAGTAGAAAAGCAGTTTGACATAATTTTAAGTAAAAAAGATAAGGCATAACATTTTGTCTATTATGAAAGCAATAATTTAAAATATAAATGCATATGGGCGTAAGAATAAGAGAACAAAGGAAAAGAAAGAGTGACTATATTGGAAGGGCATGCCAATATTTCATTTCTTTTACTGTTACTTTGTTTACATCATAAAAATCGGGAGAAAAATAAATAAAAGTTTTGAACTGTATGGATATTACATTTATAACAATATGGTATTTAATAATATAAGTCATAGCATATTTAATAATAAAATGATAAAATATATATCAAGCAATGCTAATTTTAGAGGCATTTTCATTTCTAATTTACCTATGAATCTGCTAAGGCCAAATATGGTAATAGAGAAAACTTAAATTCAAAACGAAGTTGCAATAGCCACATAATTATATACCTCATATCAAAAAGAATATTTTCCAGGGGCATCTGGGTAGCTCAAGCCTCCGAGTCTTGATTTCAGGTCAGGTCATGATCTCAGGGTTGTTGGATCAAGTCCCCCATTGGGTTCTGCACTCAGCACAGAGTTTGCTTGTCCATCCCCCATCCTCCCCCACTCATGCTCTATCTCAAATAAATAAATAAAATCTTTAAAACAAAAATAAAGTATTTGTGGACATGTGGCTTCCCAATTTTCGGACAAGTGGAAGCATATTGAGCATTAAGAGTCATCTTTTAAATATATTAAAGACATTGAATAATCTGGTGAATTACTTTGTAATAAATATACAAAGAGAAAAACTGGCCATATATGCTTATAATTTTCCTTTTGAGCAAGCAGTTTAATTTACTGGTTCACTTCATTCTTGGTTTTCTCTTTTTTCCCCCTAAATTATTAAAACAACTTAAAAGAATATATATATATATAATATACATATTATATATATGTAATATGTATATATATATAAGAGAATATACATATTTGCATCTCCTAGTTTCTCATGAATTGAAATTTATAAGAAATTAATTTGTTTACACACTCATAATTAAGAAGCTTATCATATGATGATTTCCATCTACACCCTTACCGGTTAAAGGTTTTTTAGTTTTTGAATATTGTGATCTCTGACTTAATATCAAATAAAGTTTATTATTGAGGGCCACCAGTATTGGGCTAGTAGAACAAAATGAACTCAAAGATAAGCATTTCTCAGGGGCGCCTGGGTGGCTCAATGATTAAGCCTCTGGGTGTCTCAGTGGTTAAGCCTCTTCCTTTGGCTCAAGTCATGATCTCGGGGTCCTGGGATCAAGCCCTGCGTTGGGCTCTCTGCTTAGCAGGGAGCCTGCTTCCCCCTCTCCCTCTGTGCCTACTCGTGATCTCTTTCTCTGTCAAATGAATAAATAAAATCTTTTTTTTCTCCCCAAATATGTTTATTTTAATTTTTCAGTGTTACAAAATTGATTTTTCATGCACCACACCCAGTGCTCCATGCAATTAAAAAGAAAAGATAAGCATTACCCAAATAGAGGCTCAAAATTAAAATTTAACCTTAATTATTTAAGTAATTTTATTCAAATAAGGATTCAATATAAGCAGAAAGCACTCCAATTCTTTCCTTTCCTTTAATCTCTTTTGTCTTTTTAACCACTTAGTCAGCTTCTTGTGAGTCTGCACCTCCCTCTAGAGTATGAAAATAGCAGTCACTTTTCACTCATTGTGAGGGAGAAATAATCTTTCCAAAGGAACTTTGTTAGTGCCTCCACAATTCTGCTTTCCATGGTTCATCATCAAAGGCTATTTTTATCACTAGTCCTCCTTGACTGCCCTCCCTCTGGTTGGTGTGGAAGCTGACTGGATGTGAGTCAGGCACTGCTTACTACATTCAGAACAATTTCTCACGGGTAAGAGTAAACAACAAGGAGTCATGGACTATAAAGTTAAAATAAACTGCAGTAGCTTTCTAGAAAAGCAGGGAGAGAGGAGATTTTACTGTAAATAAGGAAAGAATGGAGCTAATTGAGTCTCTTGGGTATTTTATACCCCCAGTCAGTCTTAAAACACTTTGTATTCAAGTAAGTTGAAACATATTTGGTAAGTCTCTACACTTCACATTCACGACATGCAGAAATGTGAATTTTGAGTTAACTTAAAATTATCTTTTGTTTCTGGGTGCATTTTATTCTGCGATAACTTTTACCTCAAAACTCTGGGATACTTTTGTAAGCTCAGATGTGTACATGATGTACACATCTGAGTACAGCATGTACAAACATAGGCACTCAGAGGTAGACCTGATTTTAGGAGGTTCTAAAATACAATTCTCTCTCTCTCTTTTTTTTTTTTCAATTTGAATATAGTTGACACACATGTTACATTAGTTTCAGGCATACAACCTAGTGGTCTGACAAATTTACACATTATGCTATGCTCACCACAAGTGAAGCTACCAGCTGTCCCATTACCTCCCTATTACCCATTCCTTACACTGTGCCTTTTATTCTTGTGACTTACTCATTTCATAACTGGAAGCCTGTATTTCCTTTTCCCATTCACCCATTTTGCCCAACCCTCCATTCCTCTCTTCTCGGGCAATCATCAGCTTATTCTCTGTATTTATAGATCTGATTCTGCTTTTTGTTTATTTATTCCTTTGTTTGTTTTTTAGATTTCACCTATGAGTGGAATCATATGGTATTTGTTTTTTTTAATCTGACTTATTTCACTTAGTATAATAATCTCTAAGTCCAGCCATATTGTCTCAAATGACATTATCTCATCCTTTTTATGGTGTGTAATATTCCTGTGTGTGTGTGTGTGTGTGTGTGTGTGTGTGTGTATACCATATTTTCCTTATCCATTAGTCTATTGATAGACACTTAGGTTGCTTCCATATTTGGCTATTCTAAAAAATACTGTAATAAACATAGGGGTGCATACATCTTTTTGAATTAGTGTTCTTGTTCTCATTGGGTAAATACCCAATAGTAGAGTTACTGGATCATATAGTATTTCTATTTTTAAATTTTTTAGGAACCTCTATACTGTTTTCCACAGAGACTGCACCAATTTACATTCCCATCAACAGTGCATGAGGGTTACTTTTTCCTCCACATCCTAGCCATAAAATACAATACTCTTAAATATGCAAACCATCTCCGATTTCTGTAGTCAAACACAGGTATGTCCTTAGATGTCTTTCCCTTCCCCTCTACAACTTTGGGCATACTTGGAAAGAAAACAGGAAGACAAGAATAAACGTGTTATATAATACAAACAGATATCAAAAGAAGAATTGAGTAAAAAAATATATAGAGAGATTAATACAGATAAAATGCATAATTTTGGATACTAGTGATTCCACTATCATTTGGTTTGAAAAATTGTATCTTGCAATTTTTAATTAATTGCAAGATTTAATTTATTTAATTAATTTAATTAATTGCAAGATTTAATTAATTAATTAATTAAAATTTAAAATACTTTATTTATTTGAGAGAGAATGAGAGAGAGCATGAGAGAGGGTAGGGTCAGAGGGAGAAGCAGACTCCCCACTGAGCAGGGAACCTGAAGTGGGACTCAATCCTGGGACTCCAGGATCATGACCTGAGCTGAAGGCTGTCGCCCAGCCAATTAAGCCACCCAGGCACCCTCTTGCAATTATTTAAATAAATATATTTAAAAGCCTCTTCTATCCAAATAAATACAAAAGCCTTTTCTGTTGTCTCTAAACAGTTCTTAAATTATCTGTGTTGAAGTACTCTATACGTGATCTGACGAATATAGTCTTGAGGTTATATCTCTCTATGAAATGGATTTATATTTATGTTAATACAATCTTGGATTATATTAATCTTTTTAAGCATCTACATTTTATTTTAGCTCTTTGTGAACCTGGGGTCTACTAAAATCCTCGAATTGTTTTCACAGGATCACTATCCTATGTTTCCAAGATTGAATTCTTGACTTTAAGAGTGGAACTTTTTATGAACTACTGCCAAATTTTTATCTCATTCACTTCACTTCCTTATTTTAGTCAGTTAAGGTAATCATTTTGAATCTTGATTCTTTTATCAGTCATGTTATTTACTGCAGGGGTTGGCAAGCTTTATCTAGATCTGTAAAATCGAGATCATGAATATTTTAGGTTTTGTGGGCTAGAGGTCTTTGTTCCATGTTCTAAGAAAGAAAGAAAGAAAGAAAGAAAGAAAGAAAGAAAGAAAGAAAGAGACAAAGAAGAGAAGGAAGAGAGAGAGAGAGAAAGAAAAGGAAAGAAAAAAAAGAAAAGAAAGAAAAAAGGAATTTCGAATGTAAAGAGAATTCTTAGTTCAAAGCCATATAATGCAGACTTCTGACCGGATTTAGCCACAAGCTATAGTTTGCTGACTCCTGATGAATTTTATTGGTTATCTATTGCTGTATAACACATCCGCTCACTATTTAGTGGCTAAGAATACCAAACATTATTATCTCCCGGTTTCTGTGGATTAGGAATCCAGGGCTTGGCTTATCTGGGTGCCTCTTGCATCAAAGTCCCTCACCAGGCTGCAAGTTTTGTCTGGGTCTGCAGTCTCATTTGCAGGCTTTTGAGGCTTCTCTCTGAAGCCTCAGCTGAGGAAGGATCTGGTTCTGAGTTCACTCACGTGGTGGTGGAATTCAGTTCATCATGGGCTACTGGACTGAGAGTTTCAGCTCCTCACTGGCTGTTGGCTACAGGTCTCCCTCAGTTCCTTTCCACAAGGGCCTCTCCAAAGGCAGCTAGATTCCATCACAGCAAGTTAGCAAGAGAACACAAGAAAGAACATGTAAAATGGAGGCCATAATCTCTTTGTAATCTAATTTCAGAAGTGACTTCCATCACTTTTGCTCTATTTATTAGAAATGAGTCATTAGGACCAGTTTACACACAAGAGGGAAGGGATTGCATGAAGGCTTGAATGCCAGGAGGCAGGAATCATTGGGGCCATCTTCCAGGTTGTTTACATCAGCACCCAGAATTTTCTGCCACTTAAACAAAGCAAGCTTTATTTGTCCAAAGTTTTGATAAAAATATTAGAGAAAAGGTGTTCATAACAGAGTCCTGTGGCATGTGTTTCCCTCCAAAAGGACTCCAGTCCACTAACTAATATTATGAATGTTGCTGGATGCCTAGCTGTAAATTCTCAATACTGGTGTCATCTGAACAACATTTTGTTATCATATCCTTGGAGATCTCAGGAGACATTTTTGTCAAACATATTTTTAAATCACACTATTTATGCTTCACTAGACAGGTGAAATCAAGTTAAAATAAGATTCAAGGACTGTCTTAAAGAATAAAATAAATCATAGCACTACCAGAGCTCAAAGGATGTCATAAATAGAGAGGACCGGTTCCATCCGCCTTGCATTCTCGACAGGCAGTTTTAGGGCTGACTGCATCTTACATGAGCCTGAAGTTTCTTAGCCAACTAGTGAAACTGTCTTTCCTTTACTTCCATTCATGCTCTCATAGAAAGATTTATATTTTCTTGTAGAAGAACTAATAGACCAAATCAGGGGTAAATTATACTTTATAAACATTTTAACAGTAAATCACAATCGTAGTTTGATTCAGGAAATCTTTCAAAATTAGATAATACCAATCAGTAATACCTGCCATCTAGATAGCAACCATATACCAATACAATTTTCTACTACTCCAAAAAAAAAAAAATATAAAACTGTAATCAACATTGACAATATAAAGTCCCATAGTTTTAAGTGCTGTATCACTCAAACTTCAATTCTGTGGACAGTCCAAAGATTGCAACTCTCTCCCTATCAAGTGATAGAATAATTGTTACTTACTGAGTGTATACTATGAGCCAAAGACTGTGCTAAACGACATTATATGGATTTTCCCATTAATTCTCCTTAATCCTGGGAGGTGTGTACTATTATTATGTGCATTTACAAAGAGATTATCAATTTGTCTGTGATCATTTGGAAGCCAAATTCTAAAACTCAGTAGCCTAAATCCACAGTGCTTTCTTTTAAAGCAGAGGCACAAGTGTAACATTTCTTTGAAAAATGTTAACAAAAATTTTCCTAGGAAACGTGGTTGAATGATTTACTAATTATTAACTTAAAAATAAAAAAAGTTTGACACCACTAGATGGCAACATTTTCAAAAGCTTTAATAAAACTTGAAAGTTTAAGGTAGAAAAATAACAACTTTATCATTCTTTAATTTTCATTTTTAAAAATTTCGGCTTTATTGCAGTATAATTAAAAATAAAATTAAAAGATATTTAAAGTTTATATCATGATGATTCAATAAATGTATAATTGTGAAAAGATTCTCCCCACTAGTTTATTATTACATCCAACATTCCATTAATTAATTAATTAATTATATTTAGAACTCTTAAGTTTTACTCTCTTCGCAATGTTCAGTTACACAATACAGTGTTGTCAACTATGGTCACCATGTTTTACATTAGAGCCTCAAACTTTATCGTACTGCTGAAAGTGTGTCCAACTTCTTCCCATTTGCCCCACCCTCTAGGTATATGCAACCACTTTTCTACTCTGTTTCTATGAGTTTGACTTTTTTGGGGGGTTTATTTATAAGTGATACCATGCAGTATTTGTCTTGCTATGTGTGGCTTATCTCACTTAGCATGATACCCTCAAGGTCCATCTGTGTTATCACAAATGTCAAGATTTCTTTCTTTCTCATGGCTGACTGATATTCCATTGCATGTATATACATATATATGCACATATTTATGCGTATATATACTCTTCTATGTATATATTTATATATACAGTTGTATATACATTGTGTGTGCATATGTAATATATATATGCATAAATATATACATACCACATATATATAATACATACAAACCACCCCACATTTTCTTTATTCATTCATTGATGGACACTTAAGTTTCCATATTTTGGCTATTGTGAATAATGCTGCAATGAGCATGGGAATGCAGATATCTTTGATATCCTGTTTTTTCTTTTGAATATATACCCAGAAGTAGAATTGCTGGATTATATGGTAGTTCCATTTTTAATTTTTTGAGGAAGCTTCATACTGTTTTCCATAGTGGCTACACCAATTAACATGCCCACCAGCAGTGATTAAGTATTCTCTTTTTTCCCTATCCTTACTAATACTTGTTATCTCTTGGCCTTTTGATGATAACCATTCTAACAAATGTGAGGTGATATCTCATTGTGGTTTTAATTTGCATTTCCTTAATGTTTAGTGATATTGAACATCTTTTCACGTACCTGTTGGATATCTGTATGTACTCTCAGTTCTTCGGTCCATTTTTAAATTGGAAATTTTTGCTTTTTGCTATTGAGCTGTTATAAGTTCTTTATATATTTTGGATCTTAACCCCTTATCAGATATATGATTTACAAACTTTTTTTTTTCCTTTCTGTAGGTTGTCTTCTCATTTTGTTGGTGGTTTCATTTGTTCTGCAGAAGCTTTTTTAGTTTGATGTAGTCCTACTTATTTATTTTTGCTATTGTTGTCTTCACTTTTGGTATTAAATTAAAAAAAAGCATTGCTAAGACCAACGTCAAAGAGTTTACTCTTTATATTTTCATCTAGGAGTTTAATGGTTTCAGGTCTTATTTCAAATCTTTAATCCATTTTGATTTAACTTTTGCATATAGTATAAGATGAGATACAGTTTCATTCTTTTGCATATGTGTCTTTAGTTTCCCCAATACTATTTATTGAAGAGACTATACTTTCCCCATTGTGTATCCCTAGCTCTTTTGTTGTAAATTAATTGACCAGATATGTGTGGGTTTATTTCTGGGCTCTCTATTCTGTTCCATTAACCTATATGTCTTTTTTTATGCCAATACCACATGCTTTGATTGCTATAGTTTTATAATATAGTTTAAAATCAGGAAGTGTGATGCCTCCAGCTTTGTTCTTTCTCAAGATTGCTTTGGCTATTCAGAGTCTTTTGTTTCCATACACATCTTGGGATTGTTTTTTTAAATTTCTGTGAAAAATGCCATTGGAAGTTTGATAGGGATTGGAGTGAATCTGCAGATTGCTTTGATAATATAGACATTTAAAAAATAGTAATTCTTCTAATCCATGAGCATGTAATATTATATTATTTATTTATGTCTTCTTCAATTTCTTTTATCAATTCTTATAGTTTTCAGTGTACAGGTCTTTCACTTGTTTAAATTTATTCCTAGGTACTTTATTCTTTTTGACACAATTGTAAATAGAATTGTTTTTTAAATTTCTCTTTCTGATAGTTTATTGTTAGTGTATAAAGCAGAAAATGATTTTTATATTTTGATTATGTATCCTGCAACTCTGTTGAGTTTATTAGTTCTAATAGTTTTTGGTAAAGCCCTAAAGTGTTTTTGATGTATACTATAATGTCATCTGCAAATAGAGACAGTTTTACTTCTTTGTTTTCAAAATGAATGTCTTTTGTTTCTTTTCTGTGTCTAACTGCTCTGGCTAGGACTTCTAGTCCTATGTTGAATAGGAGTGGTGAAAATGGGTATACTTATCTTGTTTCTGATAATTTCTGACCTTTACTATGTTGAGGTACATTCCCTCTCTACTTACTTCCTTGGGGAGTTTTTTTTTTTTTTTTTAAATAAACAATGGATGTTGAATTTTGTCAAATGCTTTTTCTGCACCTAGAGATAATCAGGGGCCCCTAGGTGGCTCAATCAGTTAAGTGTCTACCTTTGGCTCAGATCATGATCCCAGGGTTGTGGGATTGAGTCCCACATCAGGCTCCCTGCTCAGCGAGGAGTTTGCCTTTCCCTCTCCCTCCTGCTTGTGTTCTTTCTCATGCATGGGTACTCTCAAATAAATAAATAAAATCTTAAAAAAATAAAGAGCTAATCATATAGATAACTTCATTTTGTGAATGTGGTATATCACATTGATTGATTTGTGTATGTTGAACCATCCTTACATTCTAGGAAAAAAAATCCCACTTGATCATGGGATATGATCCTTTGAATGTTCATCAGGGATTTTGACTTGTAATTTTCCTTTCTCATAGTTTCCTTGACTAGTTTTAGTACCAGGGTAATGCTGGCCTCATTAAATAAGTTTGAAAGTGTTTCCTCCCTTTGACTATTTATTGGTATTAGTTCTTCTTTAAATATTTGACAGAATTCAGCAGTGAAGCCATCTGGTCCTGGAATTTTCTTTGTTGGGAGGTTTTGATTACTCATTTAATCTTCTTACTAGTATTTGGCCTGTCCAGATTTTCTATTTCTTCATGATACAGTTTTGGTAGGTTGTATGTTTCTAGGAATTTATACATTTCTTCTAGGTTTTCTACTTTGTTAGCGTCAATTTTATTATGAATTGGTTTTCTATGAATAAACTATATTTGGTTGAACAAAATATAATTGCTTTATTTGTAGGAAAGTTTTTCAATGATGCAATATAACTGCAGCAGAGATTTAAGTAGACAAAAATTGGAGTAGTATTATGTTGCTTTTTCTGTTTATGTTTTACTTTAGTTTGAGGTTAAATATAAGTTCATATGAACTTAAAATTTCTTCCTAGATGTTTTCTCTCAGGCCACAGTCCTGCCACCAAGTATCGTTTATTTAACATCAAGCATGGAAAACACTTTAAAAGGACTTTTCAGAAAAACACTGTGGCTATATATAACAAGCTTTAGTGATTTTACAAATAGAATTTGTACTGCTTTGAATGCACTTCTCTTCCTTTACCTTATATACATTTTGAGGTCTCACTTATATATGTATCTTTTCCCTCTGTGATAGTTCTTCCCCTTATGCTGGCAGTTATATTCTTCTCACTGCATTATCATAGCACCATATACATGATCCATTTGAGCCTTTGATATGTTACCTGTGTCCTGGTGATAAACTTATGTGTCTATCTTCCAACTCTATTGGGACAGTCCCGAAGGCAGTCTTTTCAAAAATTAATATCTGTAAACATCTCCTCATCCCATCCCAGTGTCTGTTCACAGTGCATAGCATTGTATCTGACACAGTAGTAATAATGGGAGACAGTAAATTCTTGACCATGGGACTAAGTGACTATTTGATTAGAGCTGCCCATGATGAACAACATGTTATCAAGTCAGATAAGCAGAAAGTTGGTCATGCCCAGTCAAATTCCATCATCTAATGCAAGAAATATATATGGAACCAAGGCTCAGAATATCTAGAGGCACAAATAAGTTGTAGATAACTCACAATCTGCCTATACTACTTCTTCAACACTGTCATTTCCCCTCAACATTATTAAGGGACTCATAGGAACTTCTTTATTACC
>CM052800.1:51555610-51683062 GCA_028533885.1 Nasua narica
ATGTTGCATGTCACCAATCCATTGGCTTTCACTGCCTTAAAAGAGCCTACATTTTCATCCCAAATTGGTTGAGTGATTCAGATTCTATAAGGCTCTCACATCTAGGCCAAAGAGAAGCAGCTTTTCTTTGTGCACCAAACACAGGGCTCAGTGCGTTATTAGTTTGGATTTTATTTTATAGGCAATGGAGAGTCAATACAAATTTTTGAGCTGAAGGAGAGTAATGATAACAAATGACATTCTGGGGAGATATTTGTAGGGGCAGTGTGCAAAATTCCTTGTGGTTTGAAATATGTACACCCGTTAATACATTACAACAGCAAAACCAAAACAAGTGTGAACAAGAGACTGAAAGCAGAAAGAGCTAAATGATTTCTGATAGATTCAACAGAAGGCAAAGAAGACCTTTGTTGGAAAATAAAAAAGAGAGCTGTTACCATATAAGAAAGAGAACAGTTGGTTCAAGAGGATGAGGAACTAGAATAAATGGTATTTCATGGGGGTCAACATAAAAGAGGCAAATCAAATGCCACTGGCCGAGTCCTTTTATTGGCATGAAACACGTAGCAAAAACTTTCCTACTGCAGGTGAACATTTGGCATGAGATGCAATTTCAGAGCAGTGGTGGAGACGGAAACCACTTGGAGGGAATTAAAGAGGAAATGAATAGTTGTCATACAGTGATCATTAGCAGGTAATTGTGCATACAGGAACCACGGCTATGACACCTTTTTCTTTTGGTCAGATCTTACTTCAAGTTGAGCTGAAAATTCCTGTTAAGAACTGAGCGCCATGTGTTGATTCATGTGCCTCGAAGGCTTCCCATTATGGTAATCTGTCACCTTTAGGGAAGCCTGCCTCTGCTGCTATCCAGGCATCCTGTACTCTCAGGATTCCTTTTCCAGAGCAGGAGTGAGGTTTGTAGAGCTCCAAGCTCTCCGAGACTCCCCTTGTTGGTTGTGGCACAACCAACAATTATAAACTACAATTTATAAATTAAATTAAAAAAATAAAAATTAAATTAAAATTTTAATTTTAAATTAAAAAATCATGACTATTTCTAGATTTTTAGACAATCAATTTCTTCTTACTTGTCATGATAAAGGAGAATTTTCCTGAAGTTGTCTTTGCTCTGATGGAATACCAGTGAATTTAACACAGAGTTAGAAAATCAACTAGGCAGATGTGACCCAAATGTCTGAGTTAGAGTAGAAGTAAGATTGGTATTGGCTATCCAGTAGTAAACTGGATAAGGGGAGCCTCATGCAATGGTGTACAAATTAAAATATTTTTAAAATAGTCTTTACTATAGAGTAAACGATATGAAAATGCATGCATTTGAACAACATGTTTTAATAATGCTTGTGTTGGATTGAAGTGTAGAGGAAAGGACTTCCTGCTGAATTTCGGTTACTGCGAATTATGGGCTAGTCATATGACTTGCCCTATAGCAGCAGATGGATATACAGGTTGGACCTCAGGTTTTTTATTTTTTAAAGATTTATTTATTTATTTAAGAAAGAGAGAGAGAGAAAGATATATAGAGAGAAAACGAGCAGTGGGAGAGGGGCAGAGGGAAAGGAAGACAAATCCTCAAGCCGACTCCCCAGTGAGCACAGAGCTCAACCCAGGCTGATCCCAGGACCCTGAGATCATGACCTAAGCCGAAATGAAGAGTCTGATGCTTAACTGACTGAGACACATGGCTCGCTGGGACTTCAGCTTTTATATCACATCTTAGCTTGTGATTGAGTTAAAAGTTTAGGAAATGAAAAGACAATAAAAATAATTCATTGAATTGTCATTATGATTAGCCACACTGTTATGCTAGGGTTTAGAATAGGTTAATTTTTACATTGTTAATACTGGAATTTATTCTAACCTCCATCTTCTTCTAGCCTAGTCTGAAGCAGTCAAAAAACCTACACAAAAAGTAAAAGCAAATGTATTTAAAACCTCAATGAAAGACTAAAATATAAATGAAGACCATTACAGTTTAACGTGGCTGTTTATCTTTAGTATTTTTATTCCAAGCTGTTGTAATTATAGGCCAATAATGTTATTAATATTCTGAACATTATTGTCAATGTTTATGAGAAACTAATTTATTTTATTTAATTAAATAATTCAAGTTTTATTTGCAATAAAATTAAATGTGGCTTTAGTTTGTCAAGGGGTTATATTTTTCCGTACAAAAAATTGCCTATGATTTTTCATGAAATCCAACTGAAAAATGGAGTTACACTACCAGGCATTTGCTTAGGAAACACCTCTGTATTTGAATAAAAGATATTGCAAAGCAAAAATGATGAAGTTTTATGATATTTATGATATTGTAGTAAGATATTTTAACATTAATTTTAAATAGGTGTAAGTCCAGATCATACAAGATCATTCTCTTGAAGAAAGGTAGAGATGTCTTTTCAAATAAAGTGTAGGTGAGAGAAAAGACAGGAAATGTATTTTCTTTCTCTCTCTCTCTTTTTTTTTTTCGGTTTAGGACTCTTAGGTTTGGTTTGTACTATTTCATTCAATTCCTTACCAGTGAAATTTTCCATTTGTAGGGGACAACCTCATTAAACAGCATGTGTGTATGTCCAAGGGTTTGTTTAACTTAAAGAGATACAGTATCTACAAGTTTTCCAAACAAAAATGGCCAGTTCAAAGTTCTATGACCAGTGGCATGTAAGCTGAAGCAATCAGTGCAAGACTGGTGATGCTCGGTTAAAATTTCAAAGGTTATCATGCGTGGGCTTTAGAATTTGTTCAGAGAAGCAGTGATAACCTTGACTCTCTTTCAGTGAAAGTACAAATTTATTCCTCTGAGACCCATCATCCACAATTTAATCATTAATGTTTACCTCAAGAGTCGGTAATCATATTCTGCTATGGATTATTTGGTTCTTAGAGCTGGGTGACTATATTTTGCATTTGCTTTGTCTTGTGCCCTACCATTTTAGATGGTTCCTTTGAGAGTTTGATTTTAATGCAATTTATTCAACTCAATGTCAGGTGGCCTAAAACACTTAATAGGGGTCTTCAACACTCTCTGTACAAACAATAGGATAAGGTTTGCAACTGAATTGCTGAACTCAAGTTTAGGCTTTCTGGTATTTAGTTTCTTAGTTGCTGAAAGAGAAATTGAATTTGATTTTATTCTATAAACTGGATATCTCACTTTAAAATGAAGAGATCTTTTGCACATTGGTTAACAAAGACTCGTCTTTCAATGAAAACATACCAGCAGTAATCGGTTTGGGTTGAATTTGCCAACAAAACTCATTTAATAGATGCTTAGTATGCAAGCACATTTATTTACTCAGTGAATACTTCCTAAAACTCATTCAGGTTTCCCTTTTCCCAGTTTTAATGTGATAGGTTCTGTGTTTTCTTTAAAGTTCCCCAAAGAACAAACTTGCCTTTCTACTCTACAATGTATAACCAAACCACAGTTATCTTCTGATTTCGTCCTTTCACATGACACAAAAATAAATCTTTTTTTCAAATGTTGCTCTTAAAATATTTTATTTGACATATATATTTAAAATGTGTATTTCTTGGATATTTGAGTAGAAGTTGTAAATCTTTCTATTGAAGGGATTCAGAATAAGAATCCCCAAAATGTATGACTCTGGCATGTGAGCTATTTGGAGCTGAACGCAATTGAGAGACCCTGTGGGCGCAAGAGAAACTTTTGCCTATCTGTTAACTACCTAGAAGAATCTAAACTGGGGATCTTTCTGAGAATAAGAGTTACTACCAGAGAAATTTGATATGAAAGGGCCCATCTCAGGGTTTGGCCAGACAAACATCTAACTACCGAACATCTCTATTTACTATTCTGTGAATTGCCCTCTTCCCCTTTGAAGACCTAGGACACTATTCCATTCCTTTGTTCAAGATGCATATATACCTCATTTTACCTCTCTATCTTTAAACCTTTCATGTATGTGGGGTTCCATACATAAGAAATTAAATTTTATTTTCTCTTGTTATTCTGTTTCATGTTAGTTTCTGAGATGAGTCAGAAGAATCTTTAAAAGGTAGAGAAAAAATTTTCCTTCCCAAACTCTTCTTTCATAGATTATCTATTTTAGGTATTTTAAATGAAAACAAGTATAATGGAAAACTACTAGACCCCAACTAGAAGAACCTAGTGTTTTGTCTTGGCTCTACCACCTATTTGGATTTTAATTTTAAACACGTTTGTTTTTCTCTTTGGACTATTCTCATTGTCTCCAGTGTTGTTGGAAGAATTATATTTAAAATTATAAAGGAAATTATGTTACATTGATATATAGGATTATTACAGTCATTAAAAGGTGCTGGAATAGAAGACTAGTACCTATTTAATTAAATTATATGGATCATATTTTGAACTAAAAATAAATACTCATGGTCTAACAATTTCATTTTTATTTGTGAGTATAAATGGCAAGCTTTAAAATGTAAGCAGAGAAAGTCAATTATCATATGGTTTCACTTACTTGTGGAGCATAAGGAATAACATAGAGGACATTAGGAGAAGGAAAAGTGAATTGGGGGAAATCGGAGAGGGAGATGAACCAAGATAGACTGTAGACTCTGAGAAACAAACTGAGGGTTTTAGAGGGGAGGGAGGTGGGGCATGGGTGAGCCTGGTGGTGGGTATTAAGGAGGGCACATATTGAATGGAGCACTGAGTGTAGTGCATAAACAATGAATCTTGGAACCCTGAAAAAATAAAATTAAATTTAAAAAATAAAATGTTAAACTAAATCATATTCAGTTATTCTTTTAAGTGAAGACAATATTGAACAGAATTTGTCTCAGAAAATTTAAGTAGTGATTTGCCATACATAGGGATCAAATCAATTTATTCCAAAAGCAGTAAATTGATAAATAAAATACTGGAGGTAATATCTATCTCCATTAAATATAGTTATTTTGTCATAAGAAGAGGGAGCAGAAGAAATTGGTTACTTGTCTAAAACAATTTTAGGTATTTTATATTATTAATTCAACAAACACATGTTGAATATCTACTCATTCATTTAACAAATATTTATTAAATGTCATTGGTACCATACACACTAGGGATAGAGTGAAAATCAAGGCAGATAAAGTTTTAATTCTCAAGGAGCCTCCAGTCAAGAGCGAGAGTTGTTTTATAATTAAAAGTGAGGACGGGAGCACCTGGGTGGCTCAGTTGGTTAAGCAGCTGCCTTTAGCTCAGGTCATGATCCTTGAGTTCAGGGATCTAGTCCCACATCGGGCTCCCAGCTCCACGGGGAGTCTGCTTCTTCCTCTAACCTCCTCTCCTCTCATACTCTCTCTCACTTTCTTTGTTGCTCAAGTGGATAAATAAAATCTTAAAAAAAAAAAAAAAGAGTGAGGACGGATCCACTGAAGGGCTTTAAAAGGCAGGGTAGAAATTCAGATGAAATTCAGACTTAATAAGAAGAATGGCCAAGAGCTGAATTCCTCATGGGACTTTGATTTTCAAAATATAATAGCAAATATCACTATAATGTTGAATGGAATTTCACGGTTATGATATTTTTTACAAGGATAGGTTACTTTTAACCACAGTTACATCAAATTTGTAACATCAGTTTTGAGATATTTCCTTCTAGAGTTCTGACAACCCACACATGATCAGCCTTGCCCCTTGACCTTGGTTAAAATGTAGGGAATCTGGAAGAATTCTATTCATCTTAAACAACCAATTAACCTGTGGGCTCTGTAAATCTTAGGCATATAGCAAAGTGGAGTGATTGAGAGAACTGATTCCTGAAGCCAAACTGCCTGGATTTGCATCCTGGCCCCTCTACTTACCAGTGTACACCCTCGAATAAGCTAAACTACTTAATCTGATGCCTCAAGTTCTCCATCTGTTAAATGGGCCACATAATAGTACCCATCTCAGTTGTCAGGACTAAATTCATGCATATGTGGAAAGTGCTTAGGACAGAGTCTGGTCTGTCATAAGTGCTTTTTAATTGTTTCTTCTTAGGAGTAAAATCTCATTTCTCCTGCTCAATGCTACCTGGCTTTGACTGTTAGGGACTAACTAGCTTTTAGACACAGAGAGAAAAATCTTCACTTTTTAGTACTTTCAGGGGAATCAAAATTGTGGAAAGAACCTTCTGAATCATCCAGCTCCACCTCATTGTTTCATCGATGAGAAAATTGTCACTCAAAAAAGTGAGTTACTTGTCCAATATCACTAAATAAACTCCTGTTAGGCAGGTAAACCCAATATAGCTTTGTCACTGATAGTCATACTAATGTAGCTGGGATTATAAAATATCCAAATGACTTGCACCCCCCTGGATTACAAAAACTCACAAAGTTGAACTGAGATCTAAGAGTTTCAATTTACCCAATGCTACAAAGGAGCTAAGAAAATCTAAGCAAAGTGCAGGTTTCCCGATATGCATTTATCATCCTTCTCTGATTCAAGAAGCTCTTTTTGTGCATTTAGATTTTATGTATGAGGAGAACCTTCTCCATATGCTATTTCAAAATTTCAGATTTCAAAACCTCTTACTTTGTACTGCTTCCCCTCTTACTTTGTACTGCTTCTGACTTTTGCATTCTGGAATTTCTGGTTGGTTATGTGAGCCCTGAGATGAGAACCTTTGTTTAGAGAGAGCAGTGTAAGGTTACAGATGCTGAAGACAGATCAGCTAAATGAAATACTTCTACTCTCTTTGATAAAAACCCAAAAACCAAAAAACAAGAAGGATTGGCGGATCATGGAAATCACAGAACACTGAGGATAGAGCAGTAGCAGTCTAAGACATTTTGTATAAGGAATTCACTTTATCAATGTGTTAATTTATAGCAAGATCAAGAAAAATCAATAGTAAAAAAGTATCCTCACTGTATTAGATAAAATAGGAAAAGTAACTTTATTGCAATGTTTGTGTCAGCATGAAAACTCTTAAGTGTGAATTAACTAAATTCAATTTGATTCAACTGACCATGTGAGATCTTGCATGCCATTCTGGCTGAAGCACTCATGAAAAGAGTGGCGGTAACAGTGGGGTGGTATTAAAGGACAGCTATTATTTATAAGGAGCATTTCCAGAAAAGTATTTTTTCCCTAAAATTTTGATATCTGTTAGTTCTTTGTTGGGGTCAGTTGAGTCTCTTGACCCTCAATCTTACTTTTATATCATTCTCTGGAGTTCAATACATATCTGTGATGATAGATCTCTAGAAATTACAGATTTAACATTCACAGTTTTAACTATTTTCAAGCAACTCCAAAGGTCCTTTGTACAAACAAGTTTATCATTGCCACAAGGCATATGTTTTAATCAAGGATGTTGGTATGTGGAATGAGTCACTCACTTTCTTATTCACTGAACAAGGATTTGTTGTGCATTTACTATATGCCAACCAATCACGTATGAGGTCTAAGCCAGCCCCACATATACTTCAATGTTGCTTTGTAAGTTTCTAGTTTTCATGGCTCTGTCCAGTGACTTCTTATTGTGGTACTAGCAAATTCAGGGATGGGGAGGTAATTAAGATCTATTGTACATTCTCTCATATATTTCAGTCTTTAAAAGGATATTTAATATGGAACGGTCATTGTGACTAGATGTGATGAGTTGGGTCTGATACACTATTTCTGTTGCTTGATTCTCTAATTATTTGAATAGCATCACATATCTCTTGGTTTATTTTTTCCTAGCACCGAGAATACTATCTTTTGTGTTAATGTGAATCAAACTGAATTAAATCGTTAAAATGTCCTGAATTCATTAGCTCTATAGTTTCTCTGTTGGTATAGCAAGTTTACCATGGGGTATGGCTATAAACATAAGGTTTGCTACAATTTATTCTAAAATTTTAAAAAATTATGGGGCTCCTGGGTGACTCAATTGGTTAAGCCTCTGGCTCTTGGTTTGGGCTCCACAGTGGGTGCAGAGATTCCCTCTCTCTCTCCCTCTGCTACTTCTCTCCCTCTCCATCCCGTTGGCATTCTCTCTCTCACTCTCCCTCAAGTAAATAAATAAGTAAAATCTTTAAGATTTTTAAAAATTGAGACCAGAATGTCAGACACTACAATGATCTATGAATTTGATGTATACTCAAAATTGATAGAGTATATGGAGAGGGTATGTGTGATCTCTTAGGTATTAGAATCAGCTGAGCAATTCTGATGGCAATAGATAGGTTCAAAAGAATTTGTTATTTGAAGCACTGAAGCTTCCTGTTTTGCTGGATTTTTCCCTGAGGATAGTTAAGTCTATTGATTTTTAAGGAACAGGGTCATTTAGATTTATATTCTCTGCACTCACCTGTATAGTACAAATAATCCTTTTGGATGGAAGTAAAATACTAACTTCAAAAGATGGCCTTGAAAATATCATAGTTCCTTAGTCTAAGACGTGCATTTGTTTTATTGTTGTAACATTTTTAAAATTTGGAAGTATCAATTGATTTGTGCTTTTAATTTTATTTATTTTTTTGATTTGTGTTTTTAATGCTTTTTTTCTCCTCTCTCCTCCCAAAAAGTACTATTAAAGTAAATTATGATTAAATTATTAAATTAAATCTATAACTGATATCATTAAAATGGAAGAATAATATAAATCAAATGGAAAATGAAATATATGTAGCTCAAAAGACAAGTTGAGCAGTTATTTCTCTGAATTTTTCAAATAAATGACATTTCATTAGCATTTCCAATTACCCACAATTTTAGCAAATTACAGAATTCTGGTAGTTAATTTCATATCGCTATAATCTTTACTGACACACTGGATTTTATGAAAACATGTTAAAAACCTCACGTTGAAAATACTTACTCAGCTTTTTTTATTCAACAAGTATGTGTTGGGAATAAAGCATTTTACTTACATCTTTAGCGTAATTCCTGGTGCTTTGCAGGCACTCGGTAAATATTTGGGAGATAATTAACAAAAACAATGAGTGTTTACTATATTTCAAATGAGCTAAAGATTTCTCTAAAATCTTAACTAAGAGTATATGATTACATTCTGTAAATATACTTAGCAAAATAGAAACAGAAAGATGTAGCAACTTTGGGTTGTCAGATTGAATCAGAAATCTGACTCTCATTGTTTAAAGATAATAGCTAATAGAAACTTGAAAAATTTTATGTGTAGTCATTGAATATGTGCAAATATATGTAATTTTTGAGTATATATTCAAAAGGTTGATTTGAAGGTACTAACATAATAAAATTGAAGGCGCTTTTGAAAATGGCACTTACGGGCGCCTGGGTGGCTCAGTTGGTTGAGCGACTGCCTTCGGCTCAGGTCATGATCCTAGAGTTTTGGGATCGAGTCCCGCATCGGGCTCCCAGCTCCACGGGGAGTCTGCTTCTTCCTCTGACCTCTCCTCTCATGCTCTCTCTCACTTTCTCTGTCTCTCAAATAAATAAATAAATAAATAAATAAATATATAAATCTAAAAAAAAAAGAAAGAAAATGGCACTTACATCTGATTTCTTCTGAATATTTGAATATTATTTATTTTCACAAAACTATATCATTTATAAACAATAGAAAAAAATGAATCCGAATAATTATTTAAGAGATTTTTTTCATTATATGTGGTATCTTGGTTCTTACAAGGATGCATTTGTGAAAACCTTGGAGTTTGCTAACAATTGGGGGTGACATAGATCAATTTTCAAAGTAAAATTAGTTTTAATTTACCTAAATACATGTATATGTGTGTGTCTATGTGTGTGTGTCTATGGGTGTGTTTTGTAAATAAAGTAGCTGTGTAAGAATGTAACTTTCCTTAATTTTTTTAAAGATTTTTATTTATTTATTTGACAGAGAGAGAGAGAGGGATCACAAGTAGGCAGAGAGGCTGGCAGAGAGAGGCGGAAGCAGGCTCTCCATTGAGCAGAGAACCTGATGCAGGGCTCAATCTCAGGACCCTGAGATCATGACCTGAGCAGAAGGCAGAGGCTTTAACCCACTGAGCCACCAAGGCGCCCCTGAAAATGTTCTTTACAAGGTTTTTTACAAGAAGTGTGTAGGTTAGCCTTGCAAATATATCCTAGAGTTATTCTGCACATAGCAGTAATCAAGAAGTGGACCTGTGTATTTTCTTCTTTTTCCCTCTTGTCACCTAAAGTATATTCTCCTTGCTAAACATCTTGGACTCTTCATTCTCATTAGTTTGCTGGTAACTTTTTGGACATGAAAATATCCACATACACATGTACTTGTGTAATAATGTGTAACAATAATAATAGATATAATAATAAAGGAGTTTATTAGGTTACTTGGTATGTGCCTGACACTTTCTAGGCACTTTACATGTATTAAATCACTGAATTCTTTCAAGCTAATGCATATCCCAACTTATAGTTGAGGAGATTGAGGCATACAGAAGTTAAGTAACTTGTCCAATGTCAAAAGCTACCCAGCAGCAGAAGCAGGATCATATCTAGACAGTCACTGTGCTTAGTCACTAACACACCATGGGTTTTTTACAGCAGATTAAAGGGATAAAGAACTTCTACAAGCTAAGTTTAATGTCTCTGGAATTATTTCTCTAATTTGGGTATACTATGGCCACCCTTTGAAATATTAAAAAAAAAAAAAGGTTTTTTTCACATTGGAAGAGGTAGAGTGATCTTCTCAGTAGAGAAATCTAGTGTTTGAATCCATAGCTTTACTTACCACATTGTCCCTTACCAATGTCTTTCCACTGATGTTTAAAATGGGCTTAGCAGAATACGTGAGACATAACAAATCTTTCTTAGTGTTTCTGCAAATTAGGTCACTGTCATATGTAAGTTAGGGATTGTTTTATTGTATTTATCATTTGTGCTTTTCAGAACTGTTAGCTGTCACCCACATTATAGAATGTTTGGACTCATTTGTTGAATCTCTGCCCATAAGATCTCCCCAACCAATACAAATACTGAACTCAGCATTTCTCCTTCTCCCAAAAGCTAGGCTACTCCCTGAGGGTCATTCTTTTGTGTGGACTTTCTGTAATTCATTTGCCCAGAGTATACTTTTCAATGAACATAGTTCACTCTTTGTTGATTAGAGTTGTAAAGTATTTGCTGTCCGCCCGAGTTTTGCAAATTATCTGTGGTAAAGGATTAAAGTGTAAACATCAGGTCATTGCCCCTCAATGCAATGGATGGTCTGATATTATAGTTTAAAAATCTTTAAATGAATTCATTGTTTATTACATTGAAGGATTTCTTCAGGATACTTTGTTGTGTGCAAAAGGAATTAGAAAAAGTTTCAGATATGATTCTAAAGCTTAAGGGGTTGAATATTTCTATATATTAAAATATTAAGGCACCATGAATAAGTAAAATTGCATATTACTCATATCTCTAGTGTTCATAGCCTAATGTTTTGTATCACAGATTTTGTTTGGCCCATCTTAGTTTTTGAATTTGTAAAATTGTTGTGAGAACTTGTTGTGCGTATTTATATTTTTGTGGATTTCAAAAAGGCCCCAAATTGATTTTAATACAGTGTATATTCTCAAGAAAGATTTTAAATTAACTAGTTGTCCAAATCAAGCATAACTATAAATCAATCTTATTTTTTTTGCATAAGATAATTTAAATCTTAGGGTCAAGATATACAGGGCTGGTCACCAATTTCTTCACTATATTAGAGAGTGTGATGTGACTAATTAATTGCCTATGAAGATAATCAAATGAGATTATACAGAGATATCCATTTGTAATTCAGTGGAACTACAGATAAGTAAAAATAGAAATTTATTATCTTTCCTATCAAGGTAAACTTGGTTTTGATCATGTCACACATATATATATATATATAATCAATCAATAATTACTTAGTGACTTCTCACCATATGTTTCACCATATATTTAGTTTTGTAGTGCTGTTGATGCAGAAATAAGAGAAGTAGAGACTTAAGACCTCTGCTGTCTTCAAGGTACTTTAAAGTAACAATAGCTGTCCTAACTACCAGTAATCAGCAACTGCATAAGTGTTTGCACAGACTGCTATAGCATGGACACTTTTGAGTTGTCCTCTTACTCCTCAGCCATTAATGAGGGTTCCTCCTCCACCCTCAGACGCCTACCTTCGGACCCCTATAGGACTGAAGTTTCTGTCCTGAGCACCCATCTCTTCCCTCTCCCCACTCTCCTCCTGGGTTATCAGATAACCTCATTTAAATCCATGCCTTTGGACACATCTCTGTATTATTTTTTCAAATTTTTATCTATAGCCAGAACTTCTCCCTTGAGTTCCAGATTCACATATTGAAAATATGATATTTCTATCAGGATGTCTAATAGGTATTTTAAACTTAACAGGGCCAAAGGTAACTATCAGTTACAACAGGTAACTATCAGTTACCTTCCTTAAACCTGGTATATCTTCTCCCACCTTCCTGTCTTCGTCCCTCCCCTAAGCGTTCTCCATCTTCATAAGTGGCTCCAGCATTCTTTCATTTGTTTAGGTCAAAATCTAAGATTCATTACCAAGTGCTTCTTTTCCTTCCCACCTCACATTCAATTTGTCAGTAGGAGCTGACAGCTCTACTCCTAAAATACATTCAGAATCTGCCCACTGATCACCGTTTCCTCCGCTAGAATCCTTGTCTAAACCACCACCATCTCTCGCCTGGGTTACTGCCATGGCGTGCTGGTTTTCCCACATCCACACTTGCCCACTGTGTTCTAAGACATCTAGACGGAGGTCTCTCTAAATCTTAAATCAGATCTCGCCGCTCTGTTGCTTAGAGATTGACCTATGACTGTGCAACAGCCAGAATTAAGTTCAGCCTCTTTACTGAGGTCTAGAGAGCCCAACTTCTGCCTCCTTCTGGACCTCATCTCCTACTCTTCTCTTGTTCACTGCACTACAGCCATGTTGGCCTCCTTTCCAGCCCCTCTAGAAACTTCTCTCTTACTGTATTTTTTTCCTTTGAACATTCCTTGCCTCCTGCCCCAATCTCATCATGCCTGTCTCTTTTTCATCATTTAGACTCAAGTGAAATGTCACCTCTTCAGACAGGCCTTGTCTGATACTCTTTTGTAAAGCGGTAGCTCTTCACTGGTCAAATTCTTTCTCAGTACCTAATTTTATGACCTTCGACTTATCAGAATGTGAAATTAGCTCTGTATTCATTTATTTACTTGTTTATTTGTTGTCTTTCCCACTGGAATATAATGTCTCTGAAGTCAAGGAATATGTATGTTTTACTCAATGCTCAGTCTGCAGCACCTAGAATGAAGGCTGATGGTGGTAGGCCATCAGAAAATAGTTGTTGATGGGCTGGCTCACTGGTCTTTATATTCTTACCTTATTTATTTATTTGTTTGTTTGTTTGTTTTTTCAGTGTTATATTGTTACCTTTATTTTTTTATTTTAATTTTTTTAATATTCTTACCTTTAAAACCTTTACCTTTATTTTTTATTTTTATTTTTATTTTTTTTTATATTCTTACCTTTAAAACAGAAACCAGTTATCTGTAAGGACTTTTCCAGTCCCAAGATTTTGCTCTAGTCTCTTAAAATTGTATTGGCTCGAATAATGAGGAGAGCAAAATGTCCAGGTTGAACCCATATTCTTAGGCCTAGATCAAGTCATGTTTCTGAGTACACCGCCCCCAGACCTCTCCAGCCCTTGCTATGTGGACAAATGTAGAGTCTCTGAAGGCCAGACTGTGGTCAGAAGCATGCTGTTTTGTCTTCTTAGTTAAAGTACTCTGGTATGTATGTCTATACATGCAATTTCATTTGAACCCTTTTTAGTAAGAGACTTTGCTGGTTCCAGCTTATTTTTTCTCATGGTAATAATGAGAATGCTAGCTAAATTTCATGGAGTGCCAATATGTGCTGGGCACTGTGTACACTTGACATGCATTAACTAATTTAATCCTCATAGGAAACCCATGAATTAACATTATCCCCAATATAGAAGAGAGAAAAATCAAGGCACAAGAGAGTTGAAGTAACTGCTCTTTACCAAGGTCTGATAATGCCTCATATAGTATCTAGCATAGAGACTAGAAATATATGGGAAACCTAATAGACACCAGATATTCATTCAAATGATCTGAATGAAAATGAGAAAGAGAGCGAAAAAAATATGCAGCAGCAGTTCTGTGAAGTGCCTGTATATCTCACCCAGAGCACTGTTAGATAATTATTATGAAAAGGATGCTTATTACCATGAGGACCTTGTTTTTTTTCCTGGTGGCTGCCTTTGCTGTGGCTTACATTTGTATTTATCATTCCAGTCCACTCTGCCTCTGCTTAATCCAGCATTTTTGTATCTGAGCACCCATCTGTCTTCAAACAAATTCCACAGATGTCTCATCTAACCTACTCAGCCTGAAAGGCAATCATCAGTACAGCTAAACTGAAAACAAACTCAAACCTAATCTCCTAGAGAACCAGGTCTTTGTGTGGGTTAGAGGACTTTGCTTTTAGAGTTATGAAAGAGTGTTCTTTCTACGTGTCTTCTAGAAGTGGGAAAGCAATAACTGAAGAGAATATTGGTTAAGATTTTTTTGAAATAAAGCTTTGTATGACTATTTTAAAAAGAGTGGAATAAGGCAATATGAAATAGTGGATTCTGGCTTTAATGTATTATCAGGTTACCTGAAATTTGAAATACTCATGGATATTTCAGTGCTGAATGCCCAGCATGGTAGCTGGTGCCTGTCTTCCTCTCTGGCTTACATGGTTACCTCTACCAACTATCTATCTTGCTGCTGTAGCCACTGGGATTATAAAAAGGAAGGCCCGTGTGACCCATTTTAGGGGAATGAAGAATAAAGCATAAAACAAAAGGGATAGATCCTCATGCCAGATTTTTGTTGCTCAATCCCAAGGAAAACATATTTGGGCTGCCAGTGCCAAGGGATATATCTTTGTGAAAAGAATGAAAGTTTTTAGGGACTATCAGTAGAGAATAACTGCCCTAGTTTTTGAAAGATACATAGATTAGATGTATACCTAGATAAAATCTGTACATAGATTAGATCTACACTCTCCTGTCGCAAGACTGCGTGAGTTCATAATCCTTGCTTTGTTGCTCACTAACTTTTGACCTTGGGCAAGTTACTTAATCTCGGTTTCTTTACTTTAACCTCAGTTTCCTCATTTGCAAAATAGAGATAATAACAGTGCTGCCCTCATAAGTTTGTTCATTGGGAGAATAGGGACTGGCACATCGTAGGCACTTTGTAAATGTGGAATAAATGGCTGTCATTTCCCTTCTGACATATTTAGCAATGCTCTAGCAGAGTTGATATAATTTGTTTGTTTCTTTGTTTAAGTAGACTCTGGGCGTGGAACCCAACACGGGGCTTGAATTCACAATGCTGAGATCAAGAGTCACGCACTTGTAACCAACTGAGCCACCCAAGGCACTGTGGAGTTGATACAGTTTTATTCTAATGTAAAGTAACTTGAGATTTTTGAATTTGTATACTTACCACAAATAAACATAAAATTTCTATTATTTATAATATTGACAATAAACTTTTATTATGAACTTTTATTATGCTTTCATGGATATCAAGGAGCTGATGGACACTAGACTGGAAACTGTTCATTCATTCATGCAACAAATAATTGTGGAGCACCTATGATATGCTAGGAGTGTGTGTGATTACTTACATGAATTTTAAGTTTGCTAGAGATGGATATCTCTAGTGTCTAATACTAAACTCTAAGTGTCTAATACTAAACTGAGATTTTGTCGAGAATACAATGAATTGAGAAAATCCTTATTCTTATAAAATAATTAACATTTAATAAAACCATAAAAATATAAGAGACACGACTAAGAACTGAAAAAGTAATAGAGGTTATCAGAAGAGAGTGAAAAGAATGAGACTAGGGAGAGACGGTTCTGAGGTATGTTCTGAAAAGGAGAAGGATTTCTATAAATAGAAAGCAGGGGGCAGCCATCATGGTGGGAGACAACCTAACACGCAGACACTTTGGTCTGGAAATGAAATTGGCATTCTAGGAAACCATGGAGATGACTTCTCAGCACCTTACACAGCCTTCTCACCTATACAGTGTTGCATACTTTGATACTTTGTAGGCTTGCAAAAATGTTACAGTGAATATCACTGACTTAATGGAGGAACTGACATGTGACAGAGAAAGAAAAGATACGCTACAGAGACTGTTTCTTCATTTATTTGTTCATTTATTTCCTCATCCATTCAACAAAATATTATTGAACACATGTGCAGGTTATGTGTTGTCCACTTTGCAGTGGATATTGCAGTGATGGGGAAAGATAGAGCCTCTGCCCTAATGGATATTACAAACTTATCAGATTTCTGAATATTTTGAATACTAGGGAAAGAAGCCTGGAGTTTATTTAAAATAAACATTACAAGATTTTAGGGAGAGGAAAATTTTAGGATTAATCAGAGTCTATAGGGACTTGAGGTATGAACATTAGTTAAGAGTTTATTATAATAACTCAGGCTTGATTTGGTGAGAGCTCGAACCAAAGGTGTGTAAGTGTCCTGGGATAAGGATAAACGTGAGATTTTGGAGGATGGCTCAGAACTATTTAGGGACAGAATGGGTACTTGAGATTATCGAGAAAGAGGTATTAAAATTACTATCAGTATAAAATGCATGACATGGAGAATTATGGTATAAGCCACATGGAAAAATTTGGAAAAGAATTAGATTGAGGGTCATGGTGGGAAAAAGTACCAAATTGATTTTGAACATACTGACATACTGAGCTTATTTGAAGTAGATTTTAAGGTGAGGAAAGGATCTTTAAGTGCTTTGACAGTGACCACAGTAAGAAGTACATTTTACACAGTGACCTAATATGGATTTATATAGCAAAAATTTCACAGAATAATATTTATCCTATTATATATAATGCACTCCAACCCATCCAATTCATTTTATTTTACTAAAAAATATTGGTCATGATACTCTAAATTAATTTCATGACCTTGTTTGAAAAACTGTTCTAAAGATAGTTGAAAACCAGTATCTTAGTGTAGTTGATGGATTGCAGAGATTTTTGGCAATAAGAAACAAACTGATATAGATTTAGGATTGTGCTGTTAGGCATCAGGAAATAAGTTAAAGTTTACAGGCTATAGAAATTCTTCCTAGATGATTATGGCTACAAATAGACTCCAACATTTGGAAAAGTTAGTTAGACATACCACAGAGTGTGGATAACAAATAATATTAGAAATAGTATGCAATATGATACTTTTTCCCTATAAAAACATGTTTGAGCTTAAAAAAGAAGGGTGTCTGTATTAATGTCTGATTTCACCAGATTTTTCCTACTGAGTAAAGGAATGACCCTCTTAAACTCCCCTCCTCATCCTGGTAGACACATTTCATATGTTATATTTCTCAGAGAGTGCTTACAATTTTAAGGTATAGTTATAATGAACCAAAGAATAACTTATACGTGGACTGATTTAGGTTAACGTAGCTGTCAGTTTCATTTGACTGATGAAGAAGCAGTGGCACCCATGTGGTCAGTGGCCTTGACAGTTTCTCTACAGATGGCCTTGCTTCATAGGAGGGTTGAATCATTGGAAAGATTTTGATATTTGAACTCCATACTTGAAGTTTGCTCACTCACCTAAACTGAATACAGAAGAATATAAATATGAATTAGAATTGGCTTTGGTCATGGTTGAATATGGATGGAAAGGGCAAAGAAATGTCAGCTGTATGGCACATGCTGAGAATTGAGCAACATTCTGGACAATGAATGTGGCTCCTGGAGCAACAGGATATATCACTGGACTATTTAAATAGACCTGGTATGCCTATTGGACAGAATGTTTTTTGTTTCTTAAATTGGTCAAGATCAAAGTAAGTCAACATCTGCTAGCCTGTTTACCTTGAGTTTCTCTCTCTAACTAAATGAATTCCCAGGATGAAGTTCAATGAGAATAAAGAGTGTGGGAGGATGTTCAGTAGGAATATCAGATTACTCAAGGCCTCTTACCATATGGGTGCAGTGTCTCTTGATTAGTCAAATTAAACTGACATTCAGTGAAAGTTTTGAATGGCTCCTATAACCAAGGAATCTGATGTTAGATATGGTGAGCATAAGACATGGTTGATGCCTTCAAGGACCTTATTATGTTAGGGATGTAAGAAATAAGTTGCAGCATTTCATCTGTAAGGAAACAATGATCTCACAGTCTTTTTTTTTTTAAAGATTTTTTTTATTTATTTATGTGACAGAGAGAGATCACAAGTAGGCAGAGAGGCAGGCAGAGAGAGGGAGGAGGAAGCAGGCTCCCTGCTGAGCAGAGAGCCCGATGCGGGGCTCGATCCCAGGACCCTGAGACCAGGGACCTGAGTGGAAGGCAGAGGCTTAACCCACTGCGCCACCCAGGTGCCCCTGATCTAACAGTCTTAATGGTCAAATGAGAGAGGAAAAAAAAGAGAGAGAGAAGTTTCTGAACAATCAAATAGAGGTAGTAGTCCAAGCACCAACTTCGGACCCAAATGGTTATTTATAAGGGTCAGTGAATATTCTGTAAGTTAGGACTTACCTGGTGAGATTTGAAGAACCATGGGACCACTGCCTCAGGTTCTTTCCTTCACTTTGTTAGCTCTCTGAGGTTCCATCCACCAAGAATTCACTGACAGAACAGCAGTCCCTTCTAAAATGGCTCTATTTCTAGGAAGGTTACCTGTGATTTTGTGGAGAAAACACAGTGTTGAGAAGATTGAGAGCATGGGCCTGAGATACAGAAAGGCTCTTAGATGTTATGGATTTAGTTTCATGCGATTGTTGATCTTTACCACCTACCTGAATTTGCCTGTAAGTTCAGACTTGACAATTTCAGCATGGGATGTCCTTTAGAGCAGGGGCACGTGGAACTTGGAGGCAGGGTACCAGTGGGGCCTGGAATACCTAGAAGAAGAGTAGTACTGGGTTGAGTCTAAGCCATATATTTGAGGTTTGCAGAGGGCAGTAGAATGGGAGAAAGGGAATATCATGAACCCTAGTGAGGGGTCAGAAAGGAAGATGAGGGCCATAATGAACTTTTCTTACTTTTCAATTTAGCCCAAGACAATAAGTCTCTACTCAGTGCATAACCTCATTTCTTCTGACTACAGATTTCTCCATTTCCCCCAAATATTCAACTCCAAGCCCTTTATTCTTTTTTTTCTTTTTGAGTATAGTTGACACCTAAATACTTCATTCTTAACAGGCACTCTTTTACAGAGAAAATAAAGTCATAATCAGTGGAACCTTTCTCACTGGCTTCTAAATGATCACAAGTAATCTTTGTTATTGCCTCTCAACCCTCTTGCCTTGCCCTTTTCTCATTCGAATTTCTTGGAAGAGTTATCTATACTGCAGATTTTATCCTCACCTCCCATTTACTTTTCTAGCCACTCCAATCTGGTTTTGGGTCTCATCATTCTCATCATCAAACACAGCTCTATTTAGGACATTAGTAACCCTCATGCAACAGATGTTTTTTTTTCAAATCTTGTCTACTCTCCGTGTCAGTAATATTTGTAACTCTTTACCTTTCCACTTTAAATACCCTCTTCCCTTACATTCCTTGGTATAACATTGCTTTGATATTTTTTCCCCTCTTCTTTGGCTACCTGTTCTTTGATCTTTGGTCTTTCTCAGGACTCCATTATGGGTCTCTCCATGTCTCATGTTATTCTGTCCCCAGGCTATCTTAATCCTGCCTGCTTGATGACTCACAAATTATATTCCAAGCTTAGGCCTCGCCACTGATCTCTAGACTCTGTAGCCATCTACTTGACATCTCTTCTTAGATGTCTCAAAGATGCCTGAAATAAAACATGTCCAAATCATACTAATGATCTCCATCCAATGTGCCATAGACCAGTGAGTCATACCGTAATCATTGAATTATACAAGGCAGAAGGCTAGAAATCATTATGACATCTTGATTTTTCACACAGCTTATTTTTAATCCATCAAATCCTGCTAATTTTATCTCCTTAGAGTTTTGTACTGGGAAGAATGAGCCCCAACCTCTGGCCCATCTCTCCTTTATGCCTACCTCTGGCTTCATTCTGTAGTATGAAGAGATCTCAGGTTTGTGCATATGGAATTTCCTCCTCAGATGTCCCAGTTCTATCCATACCTCCTCCAAACAGTTGTCTCTTGGCCACTTCAGGCCTAGGAGTAAATACATGAGGGACTCGGTCTGCCCTTGAAAAGATATACTCATGTTAGAGGCCCTCTCAGGCTCTCAAAAAATTTCAGTCTCTTTAGACAGGGAGTTCTATGGTCTGGGTGCCTGTATCATGGTTCAGGAAAGGAGGAAGACAGGTTTTGGTGGCACATACCCTTGGTTTTATAGACTCTATGCCCTCTGAGGCAGAGCATAGCCAGAGGAGGCCTTCTAAAGTATGGATTTTAGAGAAGAGGATTTCTTGTTTGGGTCCAAGGCCAGTATCATCTCTAAACATCTCTTCAATCTGTCCACATGTCTTTATTTCTACATCATTGATATAACTCAAGATCTTACTATCTGTTGCTAGGACTAGTCCTCTGAGTAGCCTTCCTAAATAAATGCTTGCCCTCTCTAGTCCCTTCCCTATGCTGGAGCCAAGGGAATCTTTCTGAAGCATAAATAAGATTATATAATTGAGCTAATAAAATCATTCAATTTCTTCTCATTAGTTTCAGAATAAAACCAAAATTCTGTAGCTATGCATTTAATCTCATATCTCATCTCACACAGTACTTCCCTCCAACTCTGCCTAGTTTTTTATTTTCTTTCATGTTCTCTTTTGCCTCAAGCATTTGCACATGATGTCCCCTGTGCCTGGAAGGATATTTTCTCCCTTCATTCTTCATGTCCATTAAAAAAATTCTCAGCTTAAAGTTAGATTCCTCGAACAGCACTTTTAGACTTCTAGGCACATAGTATTGTTAAATAAATAGGTCTTGAATGAAGAACAATTTTTCATCACTAAATATTTAGGTTTCTACAACTTTGTCAATCATTTTAGATAAACTATTTTCTCATGTATATTTTGTAACTTTCCATAAAAACAATTTTTTTGTGTGTTTTTTTTAAAGATTTTATTTATTTATTTGACAGAGAGAGAGAGAGAGATCACAAGCAGGCAGAGAGGTAGGCAGAGAGAGAGGGGGAAGCAGGCTCCCTGCTGAGCAGAGAGCCCGATGCAGGGCTCGATCCCAGGACCCTGAAATCATGTCTTGAGCCAAAGGCAGAGGCCTTTAACCCACTGAGCCACCCAGGCACCCCTTTTTTGTGTGCTTATATTAAAATGGTCAATCTCATCTGGAAATCTCACCTGGAAATCTAAATAATTGCAAATTCTGCTTTTCTTTTCTGCCTGCTAGTTTGCCTTTCTTTTCTTTCTTACTCCTGCAAGAATTTCCATCAACTTCTAAATTGGGGTCTCTCTGCTTTCTGCTTTTTGGTCTTTTATCAAACATTTAGAGGGGTGCCTCACATACTTGTGATCTCTCTCCTCTCTGTCAATTAAATAAAATCTTAATTAAAAAATTTAGAAATTACATATGTTCATACCCTCTTATTTCCTTAGTCCTATACCTACTCACTCCATTTCTTTGGGAAGAGTTACTTCACAAGCAAAAATGAACCCAGAGAATGCAAATATAGTCTGTTGAGTCACAGTCAGTTAGGAGGTTAAGAGCCCACACATCTTATTTATTCATGAGATTGCCTTTGTGTTTAGAGCTTCTCTGCTATTACTTTATCACCCAGGATAAAGTATCTTGTACCCTACATGAACAGTGATATACAATGTTGCATTATAATTATCTTTCAATGTGTCTGTCTCCCTTATTAGACTGTGGGCTCCTTGAAGTCAGCCACTGTGTCTTATTAATCTCTTGTGTCCGCGTAATCTAGCATTAGTGGTCAATACATTTTTAGCATGAATGAAAGACTAGATTGTGCTACTTAAAATAGGTATAAAACATTATTTTCTGGATTGTGCCCTGTCAGCAAGAACACTGGTGTTCTTAAATAAATAGTGTGTTTGTTGATGCCAGGACAACGTTTGCTTTAGATACCATCTTTCTTGATGTGCATTTTTTTGCCAGTTTTCCGTGTAACCACAGAGAAATTTGGACTCATCAATAACAGCCATTTGCCTTTAAGACATTAAATGCTGTGAGATTAATTCATATAATTTTAATGAATGAATATTTAGTAAGAGTATACAATTAAAATTAAATTAAAATAGCAACTGTATGTAATAATTTATGTCTAATTATGTCTAAATTATGTAATAATTTGTGTCTAATAATTTAAGCTATTGATGTTAAATATACTGGATGTCTCATAACTAAATCAAAAGTGTTTTAGAAAAAGTGCCATTATTCACATCGTATGTTATTGAAATTATTTCTTAATCTCCTTGAATGCATATTTTTGTTATAATAAATTATTATTAAATGAACTATATTTATATACAAAAACTTTAGCCCTGTAATATTATTCTAATAAAAGTTTTGTTCTTTTCAGTGTCTATATAATGAAAAACTAATTTTGAAAAATTCAAAATATGCAATAGTTATATTTAAGAATCATTTTGAAAACATTTAAATTATATAGTTTATTGTAATCATTCTATAAATGAATTTCCCTTTAAAAAAGAAACCAATTATTTATTTGATATTTCTTGAGAGTTACAAGTTTTTTTTATCATCAAATAATTCACTTCTTAATGTTAGCCTGTACACAGATGCTTGAAAAATTGATAAGAATTTCAAGACTTAACTTCCAAGGCTCATCTGGGTAGTGGGCCAGAGAAGTTTTAGTTATAGAGTCTGGCACTGGGAGATTACAGAACATCTAACAAATTCTAAGCTTTAGAAGACACCAAGGGAAAAAAAAATCACACTTTAATGAAAACTTTCTAAACTTGACCCATTGAAGTTTTTTGTTGTTGTTAATTTTTGTTAGTTTTTTAAAGAGGGCACACATTGCATGGAGCAGTGGGTGTTAAATGTAAATAACGAATCTTGGAACACTGCATCAAAAACTAATAATGTACTGTATGGTGACTAACAATATAATAAAATATAAATTAAATTTCTTATTTTAATTCCAGTATAGTTAACATACAGTGTTATATTAGTTTCAGGTGTGCAATACGGTGATTCAACAATTCTATATAATACATAGTACTTATCAAGATAAGTGTACACTTAAACCTCATCACCTGTTTCACCCATCCCCTACCCACCTCCCCTCTGGTAACCATCAATTTATTCTAGAGTCTGTTTCTCAGTTTCTCTTTTCCTTTTGTTTGTTTGTTTTGTTTCTTAAATTCTACATATGAGTGAGCTCATATGGTATTTGCGATTCTCTGATTGGCTTGTTTCTCTTAGCATAATACCCTCTAGCTCCATCCATGTCATTACAAATGGCAAGATTTCATTCTTTTTTATGGCTGAATAATATTCCATCATATATATATACATATATGTGCACACACACGTATGTATCATGTATTATTTATCCATTCATCTATCATGTTAGTTTTTTAAATTCGAATATAGTTGACATGCAATGTTACATCAGTTTTAGGTGTATGATCCACTGAAGTTTTAGCACAGGAATATTTTAGCTACCCAAACTTTGTTGTTTTGCAAGAGATTTTAAAAAGTCCAATTTTGTAACTTTAACCTCTTTTAGGTAGTAAGTCTTTTCAATTATGTTTGGAAAAATATAGAATATGAGTAGACTAAGCACTTTTAAACTCTCAGTAGCATATTCATTTATTTGATTTCCGTCCATAGTTATTATTATAAGCGAAGAATTACTAGCATCAATTTCAATTTATATGTTATAGATTCTATTGGATGTTAACTTATATGAAGAATGAATAAGCATGGCTTTCAGACATAAGCTATATTTTTCTTGGATTGGAAAAAATGATAATAAGATATGGAAAAGTGTCATTTTACTTGTACAAGGCAAGTTTAAAAGTTCTTTTTATTTCTTAAAAATGTCAACCTGAGCTAGATAGAGAGTTATGCCTGAAGATCCATTGGGCAGGTCAGCAATGAACAAATTCTCAAATTTGGATCCCAATTCCCTACCCTGATACATTCATTCTACCTTCTACCAGTCAGGGCATTTTGTCATTCTATAAGACTGTGACATTGGAAATATGGAATCAGAAAATGTTCAAGGTGAAGAATTCCTAAAGATAATTTCATCCAACTTGACCCATATGGCATGGAGATCTATATGGATCTGTGTGTTAGAGTTTGGAGCTAGAAATTGGCATTGAGCTGAATTAAACTGCATAGTAAAAATTTGAAATTAATTCCAGAGGCCATTGTACCATGAGGAAAGGCACTGTACCATGAGAAAAAGGGATCCTTCTGTCATGAGAGTTTCGGAGGGAGGGACTTAAGAGACGAAACAAGCCAAAGATGGACATCTAGTGTGGTTTTTATAATGTAAATGTTCGTCCTGTTGTCTTCTGTGAGATATCCAGCAAATTCTGTATTTCTCATTAGTGCAATGGTATTTGGGGGAACATTGGCTTATGGAGGAAGATAAGGGGACAACTGATAATCGTATTACATTACAACTTTCTAAATTTGCCTTAGAAACATCTGTGAAAGTCTACATATTTTAGACAATTTATTTTCTTGTTTTTTAATGGGAAATGTACCTTCACAAGTGAAGAAAAAAATGAAGTGCTTAAGTGTTTCAACTGGTTAGTTTATGCTTCATGGTCTTCCACTTGTCTACTCTTCTGTATTCCTTACATAGCAGTCCAGGCCCTTCATGATAGCGCGGATCTGCACATGTCCATAGGATAGTAGGAAGAAGGCTAAGAAAAGATTTTCTTGTCTCCAATTTTCTTTCCAAATGGATCCAAATATCTTGTATTTTGGAGTGAATTTGGGTTCAGTGGTTGTCTCTGTAAAGTGTCTGTTAAAATACTGAGGCTGTTATTAGACATTTTTTTCACATTTTTATGCATGTTCCACTTTATTTCTAAGAGAAGATAATTCAGAAGTAGTGCTGTATTCCAGAGGGAAACAGCATTAAGGACTGGACTAAGAAGATGGCCAGCTAGAGAGAAACCTGGATTGAATGACTTGCTGAGAAGCTTCCGGAATCCACAAGATAGTAGAAAGGCATAGGTTTAAGGTTATGATTAAGGTGACAAGGAAGTGAGGGACTAGTCCAAAGATGCTTCATATGCTTCAAAACTGTGCCTTTTCTATCCTGTCCAAAAAAAAAAAAAAAAAAAAAAAAAGCAAAGCACAGGACAAAAGGGGTTAAGACTCAGATTTAATTTCCAGTTATATTTATATTTCAATTGAACTATTTTTCTCTTTTAAATGATCAGTAAATTATTCTTTCCATATGAAGTTATTTTCTTAACCACTCTCTCTTTTTAAACTTATTCCACAAAAATGGGAAAACATTTAAAAGTCATTGGAGCTACTTTCCTATTTACTTAGAAACTATATTCTGTAGGCCATATTTATAATTCCTGGTTTAAACATTTACATTTACTTGCATGCCAGAATCCTTTGATGACTAACTAAACGTAAGAGTTTAAAAGCTTGAAGAACAGAATATTTAGAAATAACTAACAATTACGTGGCTTTATTCCTTTCAGTATAGAATGTATGTGCAGAAATAATAGAAGATAAATATAGGAACTCTTATTTTGAGAATCCACAAAATGTAAATATTCACAGATTTCTTATTAATTAAGATGGGTTTTAAGCATGCAGATAATGTTAAAAATTAAATATGTTATTTCTCAACCATCTACTAATCTCTAATAAGGATACATCCATGGAAACACTTTATTGGTACTGTAAGGAAAAATTCAGGTGTTTTTTTTTTTAATTTAGGTGTTTTTAATTTTATATTTGGAATTATGGGATTGAAAACTATGGCATCTTCATTAAATATAGGAAAATCAATTTTAGGTTTCTAGAACAATGATGAATTTGATTTTTTTTTGATGTTCTGTATTTACCATTGTATAACCATATAGTACTGCTGTGCAAAGTAGATGGTGAGACTAATATTATTTTCATTTGTTAAATGAAAGAACATGCACAAAGTATATGCGTGCATGACAAAGGCCTGGTTTTGTGAATTAGCAATACAATTACATTCAATGGTATGAATAGCATGTTTGAGCAAACCTTCCTCAAGGATTTATATAAAGAAAACCTAAGATTGAACACTGACTTCAAATAAAAGATGCCTACTCTTTCTCGGAAGCAAAAAACAACAACAACAACAACATATATATATATATATATATATATATATATATATATATATATATATATATATATATTTACAAAAAAAGGCATTATTTTTTCTAATTACAAAGTTAGAAAGTTAGAATAGTATCCTTTTTTCCTTTTCTAACATAGGCTTTCAGACTTAAAATCGTTTTCTCCAACAGGAGCAATTCCACAGGCAGACATTCTTTTATTTCTGTTCATCTGTGGCATGAAAGATAAGTGAGACTCCATTATGCAGGACTCCCTTGTGCTACTTAAGAAAACTCAATATCTATCTATCTATCTATCTATCTATCTATCATCTATCAATTATCTATCTATCTTTATCTATCTCACCTGTTATCTCCTATCTTCTATGTATCTATGGTCTCTTCTGTGTTTGATTATTGAATTAGCACCCATACCTGAAAATGACATAAAATAAAACATAATCATGGAAAGTATATATCTTTCGTCATGTGACTGAATAAAAAAAAGTGCTGCTTCTCTTCAGTATTTGTTAGTCTTTGTGCCTGTATGTGCCATATGGCACTTGACTGACAGTATTGACTGACTCAGTTACTTAATTAAGTGAATCGACTATTTGAAACTAATTATTGTTTGTAGTATCAGAGAAAGTCTATTTTCCTACTGGTTGAAATTTGTGCTTCCTTATCTTTAAAGCAAAAGAGCAGAGATAGAGTAGCTTTTCATAGGTAGAGAGCAGAGTCCTGGGTGGGGAGAGTAAGGGAAGCAGTTTGAGAAAACATTTTTGAAAATCATCTTTGCTTTGCTTTGTTTTCAGACATGATTTTAAATTTATTTTGAAATAAAAAGTAACATTAAAGAAAAACGTGACTTTTTTATTAAAAGGAAGGAAGGTGAAGAAAGGTTGGAAAGAATATGATACCTGGTGAAGGTTTAGGATTCTTATAACCTCTGGCAGTGTAATCAAGGCCCAACCTGTCATTATATATCTATATATCTATATGTATTTTTTTTCAGTAGACTCCATGCCCAGTGTGGAGCCCAACACGGTGCTTGATCTCGCGATCCTGAGATCAAAATCTGAGCTGAGATCAGGAGTTGGACACACTGATTGAGCCACCTGGACACTCCTATCCTATGTATATTTTTAGGGCAAAGATTGTCATTACTGTCATTTCATCCATTTTCTTTCCCATATTTCCTTAATTGAAAATTCCATGAGAAATGTCTAAGTATCTTACCAGAGGACCTGAATCACATGGGAATGTAGAACTTCTGAACATCCATTTTCATTGTTATTGTTCTTGTGGCTTTTTCTTAGTTTGCATTTGAGGCAACATGGGCTTTTTTTAGAACAATTTTGAGAGTGAAAAAGACATGGAAGCCCTCGTCTCTGTGTGTGTGTGTGTATGTGTGTATGTGTATGTGTGTGAATTTTTCATTATTTATTGACAAATGCATACCTAGAGTTAATAATAGATACAGTTCAAAGCTTAGCTCTTTTAGTAAGTCTTATTTCCAAGCTAAGCCATTGGTTTGGTTAGAATTTTGCAAATATTAAAAACTAAAATGTCAAATGGTAAATCACAGCTAAAGAACACGGTAATGAATAATAGGGACAAATCGTTTAAACTCTTATGTAAAATTTGATAAGATGTTTTACATAACTAATGAATTGACAAGGTCTTGTGTAGAAAACAGTTCCAGATGGCAAACATACGCAACGGATTTAGTCAAACAATTTTTTTGGCAAGAATAATATGAATTTTGTAATCAGTCGGGGGCCAATGAAATACAAAGATGAGTCTGGTTAATAATCTACAATTATTGGTTAAAGAAGTATATTAGTGCGATTTTCCCTCTGTTCGTCCTACCTTTTCTATCAACCCCACAAGCCTTTGGCACAATGAAGTGGGTAACTTTAATTTCCCTCCTCTTTCTCTTTAGCTCTGCTTATTCCAGGGGCATGATTCGTCGAGAAGCACGTAAGAATTCTATCTTCCTATTGTTCGACTTTTCCTTTATTTTCCTAGTAAGAGAAAATTTTAGAAAGCCCTGCATCTTTAAAGAAGTGTTTTCCTTTAGCATTTATTTCTAGATGGGGATGATATTTTGTATCTTTGCTCCCTCAGGAAGTTTTTTTTTTAAGATTTTATTTATTTATTTAAGAGAGAGGGAGAGAGTGAGAGTGAGAGCGAGCACACCAGCAGGAGACAGGCAGAGAGAGAGGGAGAAACAGACTCCCCGCTGAGCAGCCCAGGACCCTGACATCATGACCTGAGCCGGTGGCAGAGGCTTAACTGACTGAGTCACCCAGGCGCCCAGGAAGTTATCTTGTTAATATATTTCTAACATCCTAGGTGAAAACAAAATGGTGAGAATTGTTTAGTAACTGTAACTTCCTTCTGCACATGAAGGAACTTAGGCAGAGTGACTTAAACGTCACAGAATACAGTTGATGTTGGAATTCATAGCTCCACATTCCCAAAGGCACCATAAACTTGTGTTGCTAATCTTATAAACAGAACTTGTATTTATATTTTTCATTTTAGACTGTCCTCTCAGAAGCTGTTAATAGACATTGCAAGAGATTAGATCTTATCCAAGTTTGAATATAAAGCTAAAAGTATTTAACGATTTCAATGATTTTTCAAATAGTGTCATTGGTGATTGAATAACTTGTCTGTTTTAACACAGAAGAAATAGCTCACCACCATCCCAAGATTTTCTGTAGGGATCCAAGGCCAATATTTTGGAGCAAATGAATACCTAAGTCACATGGAGAGAAACACAAAAAGTCACATCATAAATAAGTTGTTTTCTTCAGAATGTATACAAATCTGTTTTGTATTTTCTTTTTTCCTCTCCAGAACAGAGTGAGATTGCTCATCGGTACAATGATTTGGGAGAAGAACATTTCAAAGGCCTGTAAGTTAAAATACCAAACGGTCAAATTTAATGTCTCCGACAGTGTTGGCTATTACTCAGAAGTTCTTATATTCCCCTGTCATCAGAGTGCATCTTCCAGAACCATCCTATCCAATAGAATTTTCTGCACTGATGGAAATATTCTACATCAGTGCTGTTCAATACGGCAGCCACTGGCCACAGGTGGCTATTGAGTACTTTAAATGTGGCCAGTGTAACTGAGGGTCAGAAAGTAAAGTTGCATTTAATTTTGATTTATTTCAATCTATGCAGCCACATGTGGCTACTGGCTACTGTATCGGACAGTGTGGCTCCAGAATTCTTTCCATAAGCTGCATGGTGAGAACGAATTTAATATATGGTTCCTTTTGTGGCTCGCTTACTAAATTCCTTTACCTAGTAAATAGGTCTGCGGTTTCTTGAGAACATTTCTAGTACAAAAGGAGAAAACAGTTTACTTTTTAAAATGCCAATCTCATGCTACAGCCTGATTAAATGAGAGGTGTGTGTGTGTGGCTTTTGTTTTTTGGTTTTAAATAGTCAAAGGGCCTATGTAATGTCCCTAGGCTTAATAATTAGATTTATTTAGAGTACATTTTGCTTGCCTGCTCTGTGCACATCTCCTGACAGGCACACACATGTATTTAAACATGCGGTAGATACATGTGTGCTTTGCTCAGAAAGCCACATATACCTGATTAGGCTTCAGATAACAGCTGATGTGAATAGACTTCCTGGGTAACAGTGAGAGGTGTAAAATATAGAACATATACAGACACAGTTTGTTGTCCAGCATAGCAAGCTACTTCATATTAACATTTCATCATGTTATATTTTTCTTTTCTTTTTTTTTTTAAAGATTCTATTTGTTTCTTTATTTGAGAGACAGAGAGAACTCATGGGCCAGCACAAGCAGGGAGGAGGGTAAAGGAAGAGGGAGAAGCAGGCTCCCCGCTGAGTAGAGAACCTCACGCTGGGCTCCATCCCAGGATCCTGGGATCACGACCTGAGCTGAAGGCTGATGCTTAACTGACTGAGCCACCCAGGCGCCCCATGCTACATTTTTCTATGTCCTTTGTTCCAGGGTGCTGATTGCCTTTTCTCAGTATCTCCAGCAGTGCCCATTTGAAGATCATGTGAAATTAACGAAAGAAATGACTGAGTTTGCAAAAGGTTGTGCTACTGACCAGTCAGGGGCTGACTGTGGCAAATCCCTTGTAAGTACATTTTGATTTTGAGTATTATTTCATCTTCTTATAAGTAATCCTGATTATTTCAAAGGAAAAACAATTCCGCTTTTTGTTTTAATTCCTCAATTATCAATTCTCAAGTAACTCTCAGAAGTGAGGATAGCCTTTGTTTCTTCTGTGATAGAGATGTTCTAGCTATACCCACAGTTTTAGAAACATTTCTTTATGAAGACCACACACAACAATTATAGTGTATTTAAATGGATATTCGTGATTTATAAAAGTTTTTTTTTTTTAAATATGAGGTTTGATTTCGTGATTTGTAAAAGTCTTTTTTTAAAATATGAGGTTTGATTTCTTTTCATTGAGGCTAACAGTGAGAGCATGGTTTTTATCTTCTGGAGACACCCATCTGATTTCTGTGTTGATTTTGTTTTTTAGGTAAAATAATAGTACAGTGATATAGTCCTCATTTTAGGGATAGTTATATTTTTACATAGAATAAAAAATCAGGGCATTTATTCATTTTGAAGAACTTTGAATTTTTGGTATTTCCACGTAGGTGTTCAATTCAGGGAGAGGTTTACGTTTCTCTCACCACTCAACATGTATATACCTGTCTGGGGCAAGGCCAGTTTATTTATCACTGAAATCTTTCCCCCTCTTATTTCTTTCTCTCTATGTATCTCTCCCTCAAGGTGGTATTAGTACTTTAACTCGATACTTTTAACACAAAGTTATGGCTATAAATATTAATTTTAAAAAATGTATTTTTGGGGAAAATTAATAAATTCTGTCTTCAGCAGTATATTTTACCTGAAGATCCAATTACTTTCATAATAGAAATTAATGAATACAGAAAGAATACATTTAATGGAATGCATTTTGAGGCAACTGTTTCTAGAATAAAAAAGATCTACATTTTACATAATAATTAATATACAGTAAATTGTGATACTCCCCAATTTTTAAATAGTATCTACTTAAAAGTTGGACCTTTCAGAAAGGAGCAGATCAAATGAGAAACTATCTGAATACTTTCTTCCCTACTGTGAATTCACCTGCTACTTAGAGGATTATTTTCCCTTGATTTTTTTTTTTTTTTTAATCAGCTCTCCTAGCCTGTAGCATTAGGTAGAAATAGGAGCCATGTTCATTCTTCATGTTGCCCTTCTGCCCTACCCACCCTAAGTAGTCAGGTGATGGTCAATTCTTTTTTTTTTTAAAGATTTATTTATTTATTAGAGAGAGAGAGAGACTGAGAATGAGAGGGAAGAAGGTGAGAGGGAGAAGCAGACTTCCCGCAGAGCCGGGAGTCTGATATGGGACTCGATCCCAGGACTCCGGGATCATGACCTGAGCCGAAGGCAGTCGCTTAACCAACTGAGCCACCCAGGCGCCCCGGTGATGGTCAATTCTTATGAAAGTCCCATAGATGGTCAAATCAAGGGAAACTCTCTAACACTGAGAAAAAAGTATACGTGTACATGATTTCCTAACCAAGGTTTACCAATGCTTTCAATTTTTTATGCTATTCTTTGGGCACAAAGAAAATAAAATACCTCCCAATGACCTGAAGCCTGCTCTCTTCCACCTAGCACACTCTCTTCGGAGACAAACTGTGTACAGTTGCTTCTCTTCGTGAAAAGTATGGCGAGCTGGCTGACTGCTGTGAGAAACAGGAACCTGAGAGAAATGAGTGCTTCCTGACACACAAAGATGATAACCCGGGCCTCCCTCTGCTGGTGGCCCCCGAGCCTGATGCCATGTGCGCTGCCTTTCAGGAAAATGAGCAGAGGTTTATGGGAAAGTGAGTCATCCAATTTTTACTCCTCAAAATGAAAAATTATGAAAAAGGTCGAGACTTATAACCATTACAACAATAAAAAATATTCTTGACATTAGGGCTTAGAAGCTTTTTGTTTTAATGACAATTTTCAAAGCAGTAAGATTTAATACTACGAAATTCTCCAGGATGAAAAAAATGAGCTCAAAGAACTTTTGGAGTTCATTGAAAGAGGATATGATCTATATTAAAAAAAAATGGAGAGATTGGCCTGTGTTAAAGTATTATGAAGATATATATTTATTCATTCTCAGAATTGATTTCATTTTAGTCAAAAACATTGCGTCACCAAAGTTTAACTATTTTATACCTATGTGTGTGTACATATGTGTACACATATATAAAACTTATAGATGTATGTACATAATTTATATATAGTTCAACTTTTCACTGACTTAGAGAATGACAAAGGCAGGATCGTCGTGTACACATTGAGATTAACTGGTAAATTAGATGAGAATGTTGATTACAATTGTTCCCATACCCCTGTTTGCTATGGAAAAATGACTACCTGTTTTTCTTTTTGAAAATGTAGATACCTATATGAAATTGCCAGAAGACATCCTTACTTTTATGCCCCAGAACTCCTTTACTATGCTGAACAATATAAACAAGTTTTTGCAGAATGCTGCCAAGCTGCTGATAAGGTTGCCTGCCTGACACCCAAGGTATTTTCCAGAAGAATGGGAGGACCAATTCATAATCAAACCTCAGACTTGGAGCATCTTATGGCTAGATTTAGGGAATTTGCGTCTCTGATACGAACTCCTTTACATGGTCAAAAAAGCCTTCCTTCCTCTTCTAGGGAGTTTAGTGATGTGAGAGTTGGTGGAGGAGGGGTTGTGATAAATTATAGGCAACATTAAGAAGGCAGCAAAGTTATATTTTCTGGGATATTAGTGGACTCTGTTCTTTCACATTTCCTGTCAGTTCCCTTTTCCTTGGCGATGTCTCTATTCTGGTTCATAACTACCTAGACACTTCTACTAGGACCAGACTGATTTTGCTCTCCCTGCATAGCAAAATAATTATTAGCCAATAGTGGGCACTTGGGAATTTAGGTGTAAATTATCTCTTTGAATTTTAATTTGGCACAGTCTTATCTGAACTTATGAAGGAGTGTTTTGCATAGAACTTTCCTTTTCTAATTTTTCCCAAATCATTTCTTTTTGCAGATTGAGGCTTTGAGGGAAAAAGTACTGTTTTCATCTGCCAAAGAAAGATTCAAGTGTGCCAGCCTCCAGAAATTTGGAGATAGAGCCTTCAAAGCATGGTATTTTAAACTTAGTTTGAATCTTTATAATGATGTAAGTGGTTATGGTTCAGTTGACAAAAATATACATTTTATGGCATTTTATGGGGGTACTTTTGCATACATCTTCCTGGTTGTTTAAAATGTAGAAATTTGACAGTGGTGAAAATCAGAGCATCAGTGACAATTCCTCATTACTTTTTATCATATTTTTTCTAGGTAGTCACAGAATTTAGAAGGTATCTTTTTTTTGTCCTTCTAGGACAGGGATTTAAACTCCCACTTATTTAGAAAGACTAGGGACCTTATTCTAATGATCCACTCTTTTTGTAGAGCAGTTGTCAGGGTCTTCTACTTAATTTTATCCCCCCAAACAACATCAATTATCTGGAAATTGTTTTTCCTTTTATGTTGTGGTAATTAATTTAGCCAGCAGGTCAGTTCTCATTTTCTCCTAATACTAGCTCTGTTGTTAATCCCTTGGTTTTGTCTGGGTCTCTGTCTGGGTCTCTGTTTTTATATTACTTCACTAGTTCTAGGAGCGTCCTTCAATTTCTTAGCCAAGAAAAATCCCCTTCCCCATCCCTCACTTGCTAGTCAACAGTGAATCAACAGCAACAGGAGATAAAATGAAAATAATAGACATCCTGCAAGCTCTCTTTGCCTGCCATCCCTACCCCCTACGCCACCACCAAGATCAACTACCTAAATCAGTAAACAAACACCCCTAACGTGAAACGACATGCAGTTAAACAGGCTGTGATTGGTTTGGGGGAAGAAGAAGCAACTTTGATCTGATTTAGGAGATACTGACATGATTTGGGAGAGCATGTGGATATTAGCCTTTTCCGTGTTGTCAGGAAGCTTAGCTGGATCAATGTCTTGGTTCCAGTTATAAAATGGTTTCATATGGATTAACTGATTCAATCCTCACATCTGTCCTTCAGTTTAGCGTGGGGTCATGACCGCATAGAGGCTGAGGTTCAGAGAGGCTAAGTAACTTGCCCAGTGTCCCACTGCTGATGAGTGATAAAGCCACATCTAGAAGTCAGGTCTGGGCTCCAAACCGTATGGCTCTCCGCATGTTGCCTCTTCCAGTATCTCTCTTTGATATCTGCTTTCAGGAATCGCTGGACTTCTATCCACCACACACACCCTTACAATGGCTATTGTCTGCTAAGGAAACATTTTGTCCTCAAATAACCATGTGGTTCAGAACTAGCATTAAAATAAGAACAAATAGATTTTATAAATTATATCTATATGTTATTTTGTCCTAAATTTTCTTGTCTTGAGTAGTATTTTCCTAATGCTTTGACATAAAATATTGCATGTTAATCATGTTTTCATGGGGGTATTTTCTTTTTAGGTCAGTAGCTCGCCTGAGCCAGAAATTCCCCAAAGCCGATTTCGCAGAGATTTCCAGGTTGGTTGCAGATCTTACCAAAGTCCACAAGGAATGCTGCCACGGTGACCTGCTTGAATGTGCGGATGACAGGGTAAAGAAGCCACAGTATGCTCTGTAGTAACTTTCACGCTTGAGCTGGTAGGATGAATTTGCTTGGTATTATCCCTGATGCTGACAGTGGGTTGAGATTGTTTTCTATGTCTAATTGGCTCAATTCTTTCCCTGCCTTGTGGTACTGTTTTGTTTGTTTGTTTATTTTTGTTTTCTGTTTTGTTTTTTTAACCTGACTATCTCACTCATTAAATGATCTGACAAACACATTCACTAATTTGTAACCCTTTCAGTCATATTGTGAGGATAAAGGCTTATACTGACAGCAGCTATGAAGGGAGATTTTAAGCAGACATTTTTGGGAGGTGGGTGGAGTTGGAGAAGAGCTACTATCTTAAGAGTACTTTGGAAATTATATAGTTCCCCCCCACTTTATATTCTCTCTTAAACATCTGTGTTAACTACACACATATTTAGCATGGTATCACTTTTCTCCAAACTTAAAAATATGACCAAATACCAGTGTCTTTATCTCTCAGAATAGTTTCCAGAAAATTTAAGGCAAAGATTTTACATATGTAAGTAATGCCTGTGACTCTGGTCTTTACTAATTTTTCAAAGATCTCTCACATTTTATTTAGTTATTTGGTTTCAAAATGTGTGAGGGGACTATTTGGAAAAATAGTACTGAATTTTAATTTAGAAACTTAAATGAATTGACAGTCAAAATAAATAAATTAATAATAACTGAGATGGGCCCCTGTTACTGACCAGTCTTTGGAATTAAGTGACAATATTTTAGTAGTTCTGAGTCTCTAGTCTTAGGAACATGGACCGAAAATATTTATAGAAGTCATGTTGGTATGTGTATAGTCTTAGAATACAGTAAACATGTTTTGCCAACATAATAAAGGTCTGGAGAGAAAGTGCAGTGATGTCCATTTACATTGAAAAATTTTTATCGACTTGCTTATAGGCGGATCTGGCCAAGTATATGTGTGAAAATCAGGATTCAATCTCCGTTAAACTGAAGGAATGCTGTGATAAGCCTGTGTTGGAAAAATCCCATTGCATTGCGGAGGTGGCAAACGATGAGTTGCCTGGTGACCTGACCCCATTAGCTGCTGATTTTGTTGAAGATAAGGAAGTTTGCAAAAACTATCAGGAGGCAAAAGATGTGTTCCTGGGCACGTAAGTTGGATAAGGAATAATCCTTATATAGTTTTTAGATGGTCTCGGGATTCAGGAAGATAAACTAGGCTTTCCTTTGACATTGCTACAATTTTCATGTTGTCTACAATGCTTCTTTATCCTTCCCTCTCCTAGCTTTTAAGTTTTGGGGGAAAATAGATTAGTTTAAAAAATTATTATAGACTAATACATGCTTATGGCAAAAACTCAATCAGTAGAGAAGAGACTAGAGAAGAGAAGAAATAAAAGTTTCTATCTTTATTCCAGCCCCATTAATTTTCTCCTTAGGGGTATTTCTGGAAATACTCCAGGAACATTTTGTGTATATGTTAATTATAGACATATTATTCATTTATGTATTCATTCAAAGAGTATTTCTCGAACTTACTACAGTAGACATGTGTGAATATATGTAACACATCTTTATATCTCTGTATTTCTGTATCTGTCTATCTACCTGCCATTTATCTATCTATATAAGGAAGTATAAGAGGAATTATGCATTCTGCTACCTGGTGCTTTATATTTGGTTGAACAGACCAGAAGCACAGTAGCATGGCAGGGCAGCATGAAATTAAGTGACAAAATAAATGATTATATGTAGTCAGTAAGTGTGATGGTAAACTTTGCATTTTTGTTGTTGGATTATAATAGTGTAATGTGCACTAGATATTTTACATAATTGTGTACCCTTCAAGATTTCACTCCTATAAAGAGGAAAAGAATAATTCAAGAATATATCTCTATTTATTTATCAGAACCCTTTTGAGGTATAGTCCAAGTTATAAAAATATACATAATAATAACAGGTGTCACTCATCAAACATTTAATATGTGCCAGACAGCGTGTGCTTTGCAAAGACTGTGTCATGTATTTCCTGCAAACCATCTTATGAGACAGATACTGTTATTATCCACATGCTACAGAGAAGGCAACTAAGGCTGTTATGGTTTTAATAAGTTGCTTAAGGTGATATAGTAAACTAAGTGGCAGGGGCAGGATTTGAATGCAGGTAGCTTTAATTCTGAACTGTAACCCCTTAACCACTAAGCTTCCCTGCATAAGTTCTAGTCAAATTCAGACCTTTGGGATATGAGTTACTCTTGAGGTGAGTTATGTAATCTTTTTTGCTCATTTGCCCAACAAAATCTATTTTATTTTCATCTGAATTAGGTTTTTGTATGAATACTCAAGAAGGCATCCTGAGTACTCTGTCTCTTTGCTGTTGAGACTGGCCAAGAAATATGAAGCCACTCTGGAGAAGTGTTGTGCCACTGATGATCCTCCTAGTTGCTATGGCAATGTGGTAGGTTCCTTAATGGGAAGCAGTGAGCAGGGAGCCGGAAGCGCTCTGGCTCATGCTCCTTAATAATGAGAAAGAAAAGTAATCAAGAATGTGAATTGCTATACAGTGCAATTTATATCTTTTCTTGACATGGTTCCAATCTTGTCTCTTAAACCTTACAAGAAAAATAGCTCTAAATAGAGTGGTTAATAAGACCTAGAAGAACCTAGAAAGGAAAGATCTGAGGGGAGCAATCTCTAATTTCACGAAATCTTGACCATTCTTTTTCTCTTTTTTACACTCCTGAGGACAAAATAAGATAAATTGAAATGTTAGTTGAGAGACTTAACTTAAATACAGAGTTAATCAGATTCCAAGATTTATCAAATATCAAGAATTAACATCTTAAGGAAGATTGTGAAATCTATTCATTTAGAATATTTTCAGATTTTGGGGAAAAAGTGTAGGAATTACTTTACAAGAAATTAAGTAAGGAAAGGAAACCTTGAGGATTTTTGCCATATTTAGCTATGCTTTAAGAGAATTTTAACATGTTTAAGCTATTTAGTACTCCCCGCATATATAGTGGTATCCAAACTTCAGAATGACAGGAAAGTTATTCTTTCCTCCATCCAGAACCTACTATATGCCAGGCACCATATTGGAGCCGATGACCAAGGTGAAATCTCTTATCTCAGGGAGCTCAGAATCCAACTGGAGAGATAATGATAATAATAATAATGATACAACCATAGTTACCATTTATTAAGCTTTTATTATCTGCCAGGCACTGTTTTAATTTCATTAGCTCAGGTGGTTTGTAGGACAATTCTCTAGGTCAATATCATCTTTATCCCCATTTTCTTGATTTTTCCTTTTCTCCCTTTTTTTTGTTGATCCCCATTTTAGCAGTGAGGGTTCTGCAGTTTGGAGATGCGAGGTGTAATTACACAATTAGAAAATGAGTCGGATATTCTTGCTCAAACACCAGCAGGCATACTCCAGAGCCCGAGTAGTCTTAATCTCTTATACTATACACCCTCACCAAATAAAATAAACAGTTTAGACATATTGTGATAGATTTGGCATCAAAGATCTAATTACATGACTTTGGGGGAGAAGGAGGAAAGATCTCATTCTGCCTAGAGTGGTGAAAAAGTACGTGTGTGGTCCTCAGGTGGAATTCTGTCAACACAATTCTTTTATCTTTCAGTTTGATGAATTTAAACATCTTGTGGAAGAGCCTCAGAATTTAGTCAAAACAAACTGTGAACTTTTTGAAAAACTTGGAGAATACGGTTTCCAAAATGCGTAAGTATTTTTGTTTATCAGCTGATTCTTTTTCCTTGATCAATTTGTAATTATTTAAGACTTAATATATATACCCCCTCTCATAGAAATTTTAATCAATAAAATAAATGTATATACTTCTAATCTCTCTCCATCAAGAAAGACTAGAAAGGGAGAGATAAAATGGTTAATGGGGTGGAGAGGCCTATATTTGAGTGCAGTTTAAGAAATTGGCCTCTTGAGATTGGAAAGGAAAATAGCAAATCATGGAATGTAGGAAACAAGGATGCCCCTTGAAGGTTAAGGAATAGCTTATGGGCAAACAATTTGTAACAGTGCTTTACAAAGGAGGAAATGGTAGGCTTTAAATAATAGTAGCTCAAGAAGTAATATATAAGCTGACGGACTAATGTCCTGATCCACATAGAGCCTTATCCATGGAGGTAAAGATAAGAGACACATCATTCAGTATTCAGTATTTATTGTTTGGTTTACATATGTTAGCACTCTTCTAACTATGGGTGCTAGGTGTAACAACAGTAAACCAGATATTGTCTCTTCCCTTGAGCAGATTGTAGTCATGCATGACTTTTAGTGGTGATTGGAAGTCTTAGTAAGTGATTATTATGTGCTAGATACCAAGCCAGGTTGATTGTATACTTTATTTTAATTTAATACTTGCACCATCCTTATGAGTCAGATATAACTTTTCCTATTTTATAGATGAGAAAACTTACACTTACCTTTCAAATTTAGCATGGTGCTCATATATATTAAGACCTCAATAGGTTTTATGGAAAGAAAGAAGCAATAAATAAATATATTAATGTCACTGAATTATAATAAGTTACTTTCCTAAGATGATACAGCACAGGTGGAAACAAAGATAAGCTTAACTAGTTACTCAGGACAAGGTCTTCCCCTATACTATTCAACCAACCTGGAGACAAAGATGATTTTATGGATGGAAAGTCATTTTAGTTAATTTTGCCTAAGTGTTCTCTGCTTGACCTACTGTGTTAGAGAAAGACAGTTTCTTGCCTGGCTGAAAACATGTGAACAACTTTTTATAGGCTCTTAATTCGTTACACCAAGAAAGTCCCCCAAGTGTCAACTCCAACTCTTGTGGAGGTCTCAAGAAAACTAGGAAAAGTGGGCACCAGGTGTTGTACGAAAACTGAATCAGAAAGAATGTCCTGTGCTGAAGATTATGTAAGTCTTTTATGTATAATAAGTTAATAATGATGAGTTTTTGCCTTTAGATATGGACAAAGCTAACTTTCAGAAACAGGGGTGAACTAACGTGTCTGTGCACACACGTGTATGTGTGTGTGTATTTGATAGTGGCAGCCAGGACTTGGTCACCTCTATTATCCTGAATGAGGATTTGTAGAAGATCCCTAAAATGATAAATTGACCAAAATTCCATGAGTTTTCAATGTTTCATACTGGCACTTAAAAAACTTCCATATTCTTTGGGGCCTTTTAAAAATGTGTATCCATATAAAACTGTTTCCTTCACACTCCAGTACATATCTGAGGACTCACATCAAATTATTTAAATCAATTATTTTCTCAAGCGAATTGTTAAAATGTAGACATACAGAGAAAATACTTTAAAAAGTCCCTCATTATCTGTAGTTCTAAAGTGAAGCAAAACACTTCCTCTAGTCAACCTTGGATTCAATATTGCTAGTTAAAGTCTTTTGGTCCATTGGAAAGTAAAAGGAAAACTGTTATGCTTCTTTTGAATGTCTGCTCTCCTTCCCTGTCCTTTAGCTGTCCTTGGTCCTGAACCGGCTGTGTGTGTTGCATGAGAAGACCCCAGTGAGCGAGAGAATCACCAAATGCTGCACAGAGTCCTTGGTGAACAGACGACCATGCTTTTCTGCTCTGGATCTTGATGAGTCATATGTTCCCAAAGAGTTTCATGCTGAAACATTCACCTTCCATGCAGATTTATGCGCACTTCCTGAGGCTGAGAAACAAGTCAAAAAACAATCGTAAGTAGTATTTTATTACTCTAAGGATTTAGAATCTTGAGAGTGAGAATTGTAAATTGAAATGTGTAACTTTTTCTGAAGATATATTCAGATATAATCACAATAAAGTGATTATGTTCTTTAGAAAATAGTATTTAAATATCAATCTTAGTAAGCTGATAAAAATGTCAAGAATAACATGGAGAGCTTTTTGTTTTCTTAGCAAAAAACCTCTATATTAGAATCTTCCCTACAAATCATTCAGAATAATCTTGTGGATAAAAGCTACAGTGGAATAATGTCTTAAGACAAGTCCAGTAGAAAAAGATGAACAATCAACTGATACATTTGTGCAAATGGCAAATTAGTTAATAGAAATCATCAGAGAATTTATTTCTAGGCATGCATGGTTATTTTAAGTTTGTTTTATGGCAACCCACAGACAAGGCAAATCCTCAACATGTAACTTTTGAGAATGCAAGTTGGGTGAAAAGCTTCTAGAAAAATGAGTTCAGAGGCTCTATACCCTATTGCTGTCACAGGGGTTAGAAGTGCATGAAATTGAGCACCATAAAGTTGTTATCATCTCGAGGGTTCTAATCATAACCATAGACATATGAGTAATATTGCAAAACCCTTCTCTCTCTAGCACTATTATCTCTGTAGATGTCAATAAAAGAGAATCACCAGCTCTCATAAGTTTGGGTAGTTTTATTACGTATGGCCTCCCCAGTATTAACTAAATGGGGTCAATTTCACAGACCAAATGTAAAGACTCTCAGATTAGAAACTTTTTAAATGGAGTCTAACAAGATAATTAAGCTTTTAAGAATCAGTTTTAGCTCTTAAATTGCTGGAAAATTGAATTCAATATGCTATAACTTTTTTCTTTTTAATGGCATAACTTCTAAAATCTGAATAAATGCAATGACATACCATTTCTAGAGACTTAGTGAAAAGAAATCTATTGATTTACTGAGATTTATTTATACTACAGACGTTGAACAGTTTACTTTGATCCTTTGATCCTTTGATCCTTCCACCAACCCTGTGAAGACAGCTTTTATTCTCCTCATTAAGCAAATGAGAATAATATTAAAGCTTAAAGTAGTAAGCCTGGGCCTCAAGCTCAGCGTTGCCTGGCTCCAAGACTCATAAACTTAAACAATAATACAACTGTCTTTATCATCTCCATTTTTCTTTCTCTCTTTTTTAAAAAATTGATGTGTAGTTGACATGCAACATTACATTAGTTTCAGGTGTACAACATAGCGATTTGACAAGTCTGTACATTATGCTGTGCTCCCCACAAGCGTAGCTACCGTCTGTCACTATACAATGTTATTACAGTATCATCGACTATATTCCCTATGCTGTGGCTTTTAATCCTTTGATTTACTCATTTCATGACTTTCTTTATGTGAGTCAACCTTTTTCCTGATTTTTGTTGTTGTTGTTGTTTTGTTTTCATTCAAATACAGCGCACTTGTTGAGCTGTTGAAACACAAGCCCAAGGCAACTGAGGAACAACTGAAAACTGTTATAGCGGATTTTGGAGCCTTTGTGGAGAAGTGCTGTGCAGCTGAAAACAAAGAGGGCTGCTTTGCCGAGGAGGTACTGGAGTCTTTTCATTGCTAATGCTAATTTCCTTTCTTGTTGCATTTGATCTGGCCATGGCTTAGGGGTTTATATATCTGAAGGACACTCTCTACATTCAGGAGCAAAATCTTATTCCAGTTATACAGATAATTATATACTTATCTGACAAAATTACTTAAATGGCTCTTATTTTTTTATCTCCTGTTGCATTGGAGTGTATTAGTAAATATTCCTAGTATTTGTTCTGTTTCCAAAGTTGTGATGTTTATGAATATAGATAGAAATATTTGTAAGGCTCCAGTCTTTGAGTCAAAGCATTAATTAATGTATTGAAACATGTTCTTGAAAAATGCTGGTTTGCAATTGGGTTTAATCTCAGTTTGATTTTATAGGTTGATGGGGGAATTTTATTTAAGCGTCTGAATCATTTAATATTTCCCGTAGGACTTGAGGGTAATGTTTTTGTTCCTGTGGGAACAATGGATGTCAGTGAGCTTCCTTGTAGAAATTCTGGTACTAAACTTGAATTAAAGAACGCAATTCATGTAAAATTAGTTTATAATCACAAATGACTGTATAAATGTTAACTTTTTATTATAATAGTGATGCTAATATTTTTCCCAAATCTGTCATTTCTCTGTATTCAGGGTCCAAAACTTGTTGCCACAGCTCAGGCTGCCTTAGCCTAAAAGAACACCGTCACAAACGTCTCAGGTAACTACTTTGAATTTTTGTTTTAAAAAAGTAATCATATATAATATATATCATAGTTACTATTAAAATGGCAAAGATTGACCAACCATTTACCAGAGCCCCATAGACCAGTGCCAATCATGTCCAAGACCTTTATATATATCAACTTATTTAATTCTCAAAATAGTTGCCTAAATTGAGTGCCATTATTTTTCCCATTTTTTCAGATGAGAAAAATGAAGGCATAGATAGACATGGGTTCCATAATTTACAAGGACAACCCAGCTCTTGAGAGGTAGAGCTACAATTCAAAAATTCAAACCAAAGCTTGAGAGTTAGCCAGTGTCCCGTTCTGACCTAATGTGACACAGTAGACAGAACCATTCAACTGAGCAGTGGTTTAGCAGGGGGCTTTATAGGTATTAGGCTGGACCATATGAAAGTGCATTTTTTAAGGTAAAAAATAGTTAAATAACAATGATTTCACATGGTTCAATCCAATAGTCCAGTTGCAGATTAATTTCATTGGAGACTAAGAGAGATCTACCTTATGTGAACTTGTACTTTATAGTGAATAAACTTGCCATTAAGACACACTTTAAAATTTAAATGTTTGAACATAAACATATTTACCCATTTTGGTTGTACTATTTCAGGGAAAATTTAAAAAAGAGAGTATCAGTTCTCTTTTTTTTAAAGCAGATTGTCCCACTATTTTCTAGCATGAATTATTTTCATATTTTCCAAATTGACTATGAGGTCTGTCCCCACTCTGAGGTTTTCACTTGGTCTTTGCCCACCTAATAATACCTACATATTGTGCATTCAAGTGACAAAGCAACTTTGTATCTCCTGTAAATTTGATCTTTTCAAGATGTGATTTGTTTTCATCCTATATGGCAAGATTTTCTTCTGAAAGGTCTAACTTTGTAAAGACACTTGTTTTGTTGGTAATTAATTTAGGTAAAAAGTAGGTGTTAATCAAATGGTTCTGAGGAGTGATGATGAAAAGCTTGGGACTTTGAAGCCTCAGGAGCTGACGACATCAGTGACAGAGGAATTTACAATATTATTGGTGTGTCCTCTCCCCTAGACCAACAGAAGAATTCAGAGTCCAGGAGAGGCTGAATGATTTTTTTTTTTGGTGGAAATTGCAGGAAGACAATCCAAGCAATTCAACTTTCATTTGAATAGATTTCAAAAACTCATACAGTTTTGCAAACAGTACTTATATTTGTCTTTTTGTCTTTCAGTCTGCCCTGAGAATAAGAGAAAGAAAGAGAAATGGAGACCTAGAGCTTATTCATCTGTTTTTCTTTTCTGTTGGTGTAAAACCAACCCTCTGTCTAAAGAATACAAATTTCTTTAAACATTTTGCCTCTTTTCTCTGTGCTGTAATTAATAAAAAAAATGAAAAGAATCTAACATTATTGTCCAGGACTGTTATTTTTCACAGACATATTGCCATCCCGAAAATTTTGTAGGTTCTGTGAATATCCCACTGTTCTCTCTTTTCCCACTTCAGTCTAGTTCTTTAGGCGCTAATGATTAAAAGAAACATTAATAATCTTCTGAGTTATGTATTATAAGCATTCAAAGGAATATTTTAACATTATGATAACTCCGAATAAAAGGATGTAACCTGGTATAGGCTTTTCTTTACTACCAGGAGTAAGAATTGTGAGGGACAAAGAAGATAGAGATGGTTAATTGAACTGGGGGGAAAAACTGAGCCTCAAAAAAATGTAAGTCAGTTTAGGATGGCAATACATGAACAGCTTAAGAAGTTTAACCAGTTCAGAGAAGCATTGTTAGAGGGAGGAATCAAGAGATCTAGACAAAGGTAAAATAAAGAGTGAGCAAGACATCTAGGGCTGAGGGAGTACAGAGTTGGAAGGTAAAATGTTCTTGTAGGAACTGAGCTGTTACACTCAAAACTGCGTCCCTTGTCCCTGTCCCCAGAGTTAAACACTGTCCCTGTCCCCAGAGGTAAACACAGATAATTATCTTTGAATTTACATACCTAAAGTTATTTATAGCCTTATTAATTTGTGTACTTTAGAAATTTTTATAGAATTGGTTTCATATGTGCCTGTCATCCACAACCTGCTTATTTTTTCCCTAATAATGATGCTTTATAGTTTCATTTTAAGTAGGAAGCTTGCAAAAGGAAAAAAAAAAGTCTCCTTCCACTTCTGGGATGTTGCAATCTCCAGCCCTCCAGCCCCTAACCCTACCCACTCTCACCCACTACCTACTTTGGCCTCACTGCTGACTGTATCAAATACGTTTCCACATTGGATGCAATCGTCACAAGTGGGGGGAGAGACCAGAAGGGGAGAAGTGGAGATGGTAGGCACTGGCTTGTCAAAGACCCTGAGGACAGATCTAGAAAATTTTGGGTAAGATACTTTCACAGAACTGGACCCACAAGGATGGTATTGTCTGGGTGTCCTCTCTGGATGGTATTGTCACTCAGCCAGTGAAGGATGACTTAAAACATTGGGAGAAAGACGCTCCAAAATGTGGAACTCCCAGAGTTCAACTTCCCTGCTTCCTGAGGGTTCAGGTTCCCCTGGGGAGCTCAGACGTTTGCATCTGAATGGTCCAGGAGCCCAAGGCCTGCTCTACATCTGACAGGGCAGCCTGGCAAGCACATTATTCTGGCTGGGTAGCTGTTGCAGTGTGCCTTCGCTGTGTAGTGCAAAAATTGGGGCCACCAGAATGGTGCAGACACACTAGTGTGTGTGTGTGTGTGTGTGTGTGTATGTGTGTGTGTGTGAGAGAGAGAGAGAGAGAAAGAGAGAGAGAGAGAGATGCTCTTTTCTTCTTTCATATGAGGGAGCACATGCTATTCATATGATTTATTGCCAGGGATGTTAGGATTGAGCACTTGGTTAAGGTGGTTTTTGCCAGGTTTTTCCATTCCATTCTAAAGTTATTATTTTTCCCTTTCCATACTCTATTTTTGGAAGCCCGTTACTAAATCTAGCCTATACTCAAACTGAGGGACGGAGAGGATGAAGCTCCTGGAAGGGGGAGTGTTGACATATATTATTCAGAATTCTTCTGTAGGAAAGATTTGTCACTTCACTTCATTTCTTTATTTATTCACTTTATATTAGTATGAATTCGTGTATATTTACTTTGTACTTTGGGTTATAATTCAATGTTACATTATGTGTTTTGTTGTTCAAATTATTTCAGCTTTGGCCTTTGTGAATTCTTTCAGTTTGGCTTCTGTGTCCCTCTGACCTGCTCCCCCCATACTTTGTTTTTTGAGCACGTCTTTACTTTCTGGCACTTTGAGAAGCTCCAGGCTCATCTTGTTATTTTCCCTTCCCCAGACCTGAAAACAGCTTTGATTTCTTCAAGGAGCTTTGGTTCTATTGAATAGATAATGGTATTTAAACAATAATCTGAGCACTAGTTGCACTTGTTAATGAGGTCTCACTGCTCCTAGACTCTTTCAGGGAAGAGAACTAAGAAACGTGGGTTTGTGTACTAACCCCTGTACACACATGTACCTGTAATTATTCTGTATTTATCTATCTATCTACCATCTATCTTTCTATCTATCATCTATCTACATATGAGTTCATACTGATGTCTCTGACTACTCCCAGAGCCACAAAGTTCATTCAAGACTTCCTTTCTTGCATATTTGTTACTTCTGTTTTTGATAGTGAGAAATTTGGCTCCCATTACCTACCATGCATGTACTTATTTGTTCAACCCCAGGATACATATTAAAAAGTTTCAAAATTATTGACCCATACCTCCATATGAAGCAAATTTACCAGCTAGAGTATACTGTCTGTATACCTTATAATTTCCAGTCAAAACCCTATTTTTCAAAGTTACTTAACTCCATTTTTCTCCTATCCTCTTCAGTGAGGTTGTGACTGCTGAGTTTTGGTTGAGTCATTCACTTACATTGGACATAAGATGAATTTAGGGTTCTGGGAGTTTGACTTTTGGCTTGAGCTGCATGTGTGGGCCCATCCAACAGGTTTTTCCTGTATGTGTTTCAATAGGATAGCCTCTGTCTACCATACACAAAGGTGGTAGGTGGTGACAGATGTCCTTTATGTACTCCCTTCCACTGGCACCCAGGGAGGTCACTCCAATCCGTCCACAAACTCCTCATCAAGTGTCAGGTAGTCTTCAGGGGTGGACATGTCTATCTGTTCCAAGAACTTTGGAGACAATTGCTCTGCAATGCCACTGGGCCCTTCCAGTTGATGTCTTCTCTTGCCTCTGTCAATTTGGTTCTATCATGCTCCCCTGCCAAATATCTTAAACTCTGCCACATGTCACTTGCAGGAATGGAATCACTCTTCTTGTTTCATCTATCATCCCTGTTGGTGGTTGTGTATGGAAACCAGGAGTGCAGTTAACATTGAAAGGGGCTGAATTCTAGAAATGCAGTAGATGTGATCAAAGAATTCAGTAAAAAATATGGGTGGAAGTTGTACTGATCTATGTTTATGCAAAGAAAGTCATAATGATAAATTTAAGATGACCAGAGACTTGCATTTGTGGTTATCATCAAAGAAGCACAATGATAACATTCAAGAGAATCATTGGAAGCCAGAATTCATGGTGACATGATGAATATGTGAATCATAATGCAACCAGTACTATATTAAATAGACGATAATTGAGAACTATAGAGGCAAGAAGGGGGATTTATTTGTTTCAATACAAATGGGCTCCAAGGAGCCATCACATCATGAATAACAACAGCATTGCTACATTTTTCTTGAGAAGGCAGATAGAAAATTAGCCAGAAATGAGATGCATTTGAATAAAGAAGATAGTACAGACAAAGAGATGGCATCTGGACCTGAACAGGAAAATACACTGTCTGGACATTAGGAAGAATGTTCATGTATACTGACTGGACCATAAACGAGCATGTTTCTATCACTTCTCTCTCTATTCATTACTTTACATCTTAAGTAATAAATTAGTATGTGTCACATGGGCTCATGCTGGTGTTGCATAAATCCAGAGGACATCATTAGTATGGACTAAATGTGAAGAATGCCACCTGGAGTTGAGCAGCACAGGCCCAGTTATTTTTTTAGGGAGCTGGTTTCTGAAGGGGCGGTGACAGTGTGATGAGCACTGTTTTATACCAGATGTGTGGGCTATGTGGACATTGCACATGGAATCACACATTTTGGACCTTTGCTTGTCACCTGATGACTCTCTTTGCTCCTTTTCAGTCACCTTATGAAGCAATTATCTTTCATATTTCTTTTTGTACCTTCCCTTCAAGATTCTAAGCAGTTTGAACTTCATACTATTCCTTAACACACCCTGCTTTTTTATAGATGCTTTTTCCTTCTACCTGAGATGTCCTTCTCTTTCTTCTTTATCTGCTTAATTAAACTCAAAGGTCACCTTCTTTGAGGAAACTTACCTGCATTAAGTCAGTCACTTCCTTCCCTGATGCCCCTTCACTTTTTGAACTTGAATTATTATATCACTCACACTTTATTATAGTTATGGTAGATTTTGTGTCTACTTTAAACATGTAAAATCTGAGTTCTAGACTTGGAATTTGAACACACATGGTGGACTCTTGAGAGCAAGCCCTTTTAATAGTATCGATTCATTTATATATCTCTCTTCAACTACATAGTGTTTCTCACCATAGTGTTTCTCACCAGTGTTTCTTCCACAAATTGGAAGTCCATGTATCTCTCCTGGCACTTAACATAACCTGGTACATAATGCATATTCAATAAAAATTAGAGGAATAAATCGATTTATGCTAAGAGCTATAAATATTCTAAACTACAAATCATGGAATCTTGGCTTACATTTCTTGAACTTCCAAAACAGTAAATATAGTAAAATGAATTTTATGCAAATTTGAATCATGTGTTTGTGCTTTAAGATAATAACAATGATATATTTTATTTAAAAATGTGAATTAATGAAGATTACCCCAAATTACAATACCTCAAGAACTGAATGTTTATAGCTGATCGACCTAGTCATGTTTCATTTGATGGTGTCACTTTTGCATCAGCTCAATTGATCTAAAATTATTCGAATTATCTCTCAGGTGAGTAACTGACAAATAAGTACGTGAATACTTGTATGACACCAAAGAAAGTGCTTTAGCATTTTCTAATTTTAGCATTTTCTAAAGGTAGAGTGTTTTTTCTGACTAGTAAATTCTTTTTGTTTATAAAATGTTACATATGTGGTTGGCATATAGATTGATGCATTTTGTTCACTTAATTCATGTGAACCTAATGTAATTTCTTTAGCACTAGACTATTAACAGCTACCAGGGCAACATATGAAAAATACCACACTCAAATGAACAGATCCTTTTTTCATATTTACGTTTTGTCTCCACTCAGGTCTTACTCAATTTTATCTGTTGCATATTTCTCCCTCTGTTCACTTAGTCAATGGACACTTGCGCCCTAAGTAAGGACTGGTTCCTTAAAGAGCTGGTCTTAAGAATCTCAAGGGAGAAATTGAATTAAAGTCAGTGTCACTGGAAACTAAGGAGCAGTATCACCAGGGGTGTAGTAAGTGGCAGAGAGGGGAAGTCCATCACATTTGTGTAGGTGAAAGCTCTCACCCACCTCCCATAAAGTAATTGGTTTGGTGATGCGAGGAACCAACAGCCGAGTATCACGAGCACTTGCAGTGATGGAAAGAGACATCAACAAGGCAGAAGAACATTCTGGAGTTGCAGATATAGCTAGCCCATGCCTTTGGGCTTGGCACTTGGGCACAAGAGCAGATGCCGTGAGGGAGCAGTGTGTAGAGTTAGCTCCAGTGGCTCTCAAGCAGAGTATATGCCAAAATTAAGATGACTCTGCATCACTGGAAAGATGATCCCTTGATTTCTGTTTTTTAAAATTGCAATAAGAAAAAAAAATGTAGATCACCACCAAAAATATACAGATACTGGATCCGCTGCTTTTTTTCAATGTTGAAAGATTGACTCTTCTATATTCTGAAGAGTCTCGGGTAAGATAGTTGGCCTCTCTAATTTTGTGATGGGGTGGACCACAGATTCATTGCTTCAGACAAAACTGACTCAATGCAAGGATGACTGTGAGGTACTGAGGAGTGAAATGGAGGTATGCTCTGGCCCATTTTATTACCTTTCTCATGACAGAAATTGCAGGGCCACAATGCAATCCACTCACAGGCTTCTTATCTCCCACACAATACTGGAAACACATATGTTCTTTCTCTTTTTTGGGAACATCAAAGGCAAGCAGCATTGCCCTAAATAAAGAGGACTTGTTTAGAAATACAAAGTCTATGTTCTGGGAAGCAGTGCAATTTGCGTAAGAACAGTAGATAATTCTAGGTTTTTTATTACATATATTTTCTATGAAAAGAACGTATATTTACAGGTGTGTGTGTGTGTGTGTGTTAGTCCATTCAGGCTGTCACACAAAATACCATAGCCCGGGTGGCTTTAACTGAAATTTATTTTCATGTAGTTCTAGAAAGTCCAAGATTCAGCTTCCAGTGAGCGCTATCTTCCTGGCTTGCAGATGGCTGCCTTCTTGCAATATCCCCACATGGCAGAAGAGAGAGAGAGAGAGCGCTCTCTTGTGTATATTCTTATATATACATTCATCCCAAGTTGAATGTCCTACACTCATGACCTTGTCTAAACCTAATTACCTCCCAAAGGCCCCATCTCCAAATACCATAACATTGGAGTATAGGGATTCAACACATGAATTTTGAGAGGGTGCAAACATTCAGTTCCTAACAGTTATACGAAGTCTCTGGCTCATGAAGGGGATTCTACTACATTTCCTATGATAATGAGCCATTTCTTAACCTTGGTAAGGAAAGGAAGTATCCAGCAATTATGCTGATAATGGCAGAAGGCCAAAGACTCCCTTTGCTATTCCTGATAACGTGTCATGGCTATAGCAGCTAGGAGGAGAGGGGTCATAGGTATTTCCTCATCAGAGAAAATGTATGCCATTGCCAAAAAGTATGTAGAAAGTGCTTTTCCTGTACAAGTTATTGTTCTAGGACTTATTGGAGATGGGCTCAAAGTACGATTGTTTCCCTCAAATTGTTTATCATCTGTTTGAGTATGTGGGCCAGTTCAGCTATTTCAAGGACCCTTGACTAGCTTAGCAGAGGCAGGAGACTCATATAAGGAGAAATGCTATTAATGGAATATAAGTTTTTATGAAATGTATTTTCAATTGACCCTTAACTGACTTTGCTCAATCTCTGCTTGACTCATACTGATGTCTTACTTCACCTTACTGACCTTGTGACACTGTGATCCTTTCAAGTTGGGCAGGCAGATTGCCAGCCTTTTCTGACTCTGATCCCTCTCACTTTGTTCTTGGTATAGAAGGGAAGAAAAACATGTTTTCTCCCTGAAAACCAGAGACAAAATCCCTTTGATGAAGAAATGAAGGAAAATACTTTGATAGCTTCTTGGGGCATGTGGGGGGCAGGGAGGATCAGCAGATGTGAAAGGTGGCCTCCTCCTTCCAAAGCATGACTTAGACAGGCTCAAATTAAACAGAGGGAGAGATGATATGGTCTGTCCAAAAACAGTAATAAGAAGGAGAGTCGAAGGCAGAGCCAGATGAGAAAAGATAAGAAGGTGGGAGAGAGAGAGCACAAGAAAGGAGGAGGTTGGTCAGGGCTCCATGAGGAGTCAGGTGGTGTTGATATACCTGAAAAGTCCTTTTCATGTTTGATTTCAAGTTCTTTGATATAAACTTGTGGGCTCTTTGAAAAAGTGATTAGATGATATGCAACAGGGAGTTCAGAACAGGGAAGGGACAGCATGTATAAGAGAGAAGATAAAGCACAGGTAAAGAGAATTTGACAGCACCAGGGACTAAGAACCAGAGATGTCAAGGATAAATGCAAGCAGTCCTCCCCTACTCTTGGATTCTTAGAAAACTGAGCGGAAGGAGTGGTGGGAGACGGTGGCAATTCTTGTCTGCCATAGGTGGGATCAGCATGGGGCTAAATGTAATTAAATATGAAGGGACAGGTGGACCCAAGTGGGCTGGAGGTCTTTGAAAACATTCATCCTACTGGAATGTGGGTTACATCTGCTTTGTGGAGTTTGTTTTAAGCTACAGGACTTGCAACAAGACTCATCAGCCTCCACCCAAGATCCTAGGTATTGTCCTCAGATCTGTCCCAGGGCCTCTAGACTCTAAGTATCAGAGAAAATACAAATGCCAACATGAGAAGGGTACTTGAGTCAAATGAATGACTGAGAGCAGTAGTGCATAAATCCTGACTGCAGCAATCTAATTCAAAGCCATGCATTTCCTACTTAAAAAGGTTCTGCGTTGTGTCAGTGTGTTAAGCATTGTAGGAGTGACAGAAAAGAGTCCTTGAATCCAAGAAGTCAACTATCTGGGAAGAATTGCATAAGCTTACAAAATGATAGTAAGTCAAAGAAGTCCCATGTGAAAACAATCTAAAGGGGGTTATAAGCTGTCAAAGGTAAGAGGGTTATTTTTTTAAAGATTTATTTATTTATTTAAGATTTTATTTATTGACAGAGAGGGACACAGTGAGAGAGGGAACACAAGCAGGGGGAGTGGGAGAGGGAGAAGTGGGCTCCCTGTGGAGCAGGGAGCCATATGCAAGACTCGATCCCAAGACCCTGAGATCATGACCTGAGCCGAAGGCAGATGCTTAATGACTTAGCCACCCAGGCATCCCTGAAGATTTTGTTTATTTATTTCGGATAGAGAGGGAGTGAGAGAGAACGATGGGGGGGAGGGGCAGAGAGAGAAGCAGACACCCTGCTGTGCAGGGGCTCTAACCTAGAGCCCTGGGATCATGACCTGAGCTGTAGAGAGGGCTTAACTGATTGAGCCACCCAGGTGCCCCATGAGGGTTCTTTTCTAGTTAGGGAGTAATCAGGTATACATTCATGGAAAATTATTTGATACAGACCTTAAAGGATGGATAAAGTTTTTATAAGCATCCATGAGGAGGGGGAAGTGACATAAAAGAAAAAGGAAGAAAAACAAACTTTCAAGCAACTACCCACTCAAACCAACAAAGATCAAAATAGATTCCAGAAGAATAAGTCATTTGGTCTTGTCTGAGGGGAAGGCATTTTTCTCGTAACCATATGTACAGCTTAACTGCTTGGAAGAAGAGTACATCTAATATTTAACACTGATAACAATGGTAATTATGATAATAATAATTATTGTTATTGAAAAAAATGTCTCTAGGTATCAGATACTTTAAATACATTTTTTCATCTATATATAAAAATTCAGAGGAAATACCATTTCATTATATAGATAAGAAAATTAAGAATCAGAAATTATTTGTGTACTGTTACATGACTAATAATTGGCACAGCTGAGATTAGAATCTGTCTGATACCAAAATCCAGTTTGCCATGCTATGTTGCTTTAGAGCATTTTCACAGATTATACAGAATCAGCAATGGAAAAGCATTTGACCTGAACTGTGTACTTAGGGCTACACTTTGAGCAATGACACGTATAGATCAAGGGTTGTTTGCATTTAGTAGACAAACTGCGGTTCAAAGCTCTTCTTTTTTGTTGTCTTTTAAAATCTGGTGTTCCTCAGGGTACCTCTTTTCACTATGATCTCTTTTTCTCCTCCAATCACATGGCTACAATGACCGTCTACAAGTTGATGATTCCTGAATTTCCCTCTCCAGCCTTGATCTTGTCCCAAAGGACAAGGAACACTATTCAACTGTCCATCAACTTCTCTACCTGGAGGTTTAAAGATACTTACACATGCAAAACCAAGCTGTTCTGCTTAATAATTACACTAAGTCAACAGGGTAAAACTCTGACTTTTTGAGTAAACTGGCCATTTTGTTTTAAGCTCGGTATATCCCAAACTGAATGTTTATTCAATAAGTAAGTCCCTGTGGTATTGTCTCACTCATATCACTGGACTCTACCCACAACTGTCATTTTCCATTAGCACTACTCTCATCCAGGCCACTTCCTGGACCACTTTATTGCAAAAGCTTCATAAGAGGTCTCCTTCACAATCTTGTTCCATTTATAACAAGAGAGATGGTTGCAAAACACAAATGTGATTTTTATCAGTTCCCTCTTTTGTCTGCCATTCTCTTGCGATGAGGTGTAAACTTGATTTAAAAGATCTTCGAGATGGGACCCCGCAAACTGTGCTAGAAATTCCCTTTACAGGGTAAGTTTCCCCATCTTTAAACTTTTGTGTTTCACTGAAGTTACATTTCTTCCAGTTCCTTAAATACATCGTGCTCCTATCTCTGGGGCCTTTGCACTGCTCTCTACATTTGCCCGGGACATTCTTCCCTCCCTTTATTTGGCCCACCTCCATTTTTTTCTACTGGTCTCCCCTGAGAGGTTGCTTATTCTGTGAAGCCTTCCTTAACAACCCTGAAAAATGTCAGGTGTTTCTCTTTTCACTCCATCGATCACGGTATCCATCACCTTGTTGTGATTGCCGACATAACGGTCTGTGTCTCCTACTAGATGTAGCCCAGTGAGAGCAGGGATGATGCCTGTTACTTGCCGGGTAAAATTCCCATTCATTTGATGGTTTCTGTTCATTTTCTGGTACACGTGGCCACCCTAGGTTCATCTCCTAAGGAACAGGCTAACATGAACAGTCCTTGCTCTTTACTCCCCACTGAGAAATTTTGCTGGTTATTCCCATCAAAGAACACTGTCTGGTATGTAGACTTCAACTTTTTGAATGAATACATAAAACTTCATTTATTAAGTGCTACTTAATAGCAAGACCCTATTCTGAGCCATTTACATTCATTAATTCATTTAATCCTCATCAGTCATGAAGGAGGTATGATCACTATCCTCATTTTATGGATGATAAAATAATGTTCAGAAGAATTAAATAACTCACTCAAAGTCATGCTGGGCTAAGGGGTAGGGCAAAAATTCAAACCAGGTGTCTGAGCTCACTTGTCTAACAATGATGCTCTACTGCCTTTCTGATCACAGGGCAGGGAATTGCAGCAACCTGCTCCATCCGGGAATATGGAAAGAGATCAAAGGACGTCACAAAACCAGCTCATTATCAGAGGCAAGATTCAAATAGGACCTGGACTGACAGTAAAGTTGTTAGTCCTGGTTCAGTCTTGTCTTTCCTGATGAGTTGGTGGCTGACAGAATATGTCTTGGCTTGATGTGCACGTATTATTTGTAGCTATGTGTCTATGTGTCGATTTACTATATTGAAGTAGTCATGCTTTAGTAAATGCCTACTACTTGCCAGGCATTTTGCATATGACCCCTCTAATCTTTTGATGAAAGGATGAGATTAGATTGTCCAGCCTTACAGATTATATATATACATTAGCATAAAACTTGAAATATGGTTTGTCAAGTCACAAAGATAACAGAGCTTATAAGATCTGCGATTTGGCAAATGCACCCTCTTCCTCTACCTTCAATTCCTGTCTTTGAACCAATACATTCAGCATTCATTCAGTAAATGTTACTTAGGGTTAATTATAGACCAGGCACTGTGAAAGGCTTTGGAATATTTTGCTCCTGCCCAACAACACTGTTTGCAGTTTGTCCCATAAAATGAATTCAGTTCTTCATAATTAATGCTGTTCCTTTCATACAGTTGAGTAAAGAGCCCTCTTCAGGATAATAGGAGAGTGGTGACCCATTCACACTCAAGTGGGCAGACAAGGTCAGCCATGCTTCTCACTACGGAGGAAGAAACAAGGTTTGTTCCTGTCAGTGTGTTCCTTAGGAGACAAAACCTGAGAAAATAACAAAAACTATTTTTTAATTTTATTAAGAAAATAAACAAAAACTATTAAACAATTGGGAATTTTACTTAACTAGCAATGAAGAACTTATCCATGCTATGCTAAATCATTCTATCTCCTGGAAGTGCTAGAAGTTTATATAAAAAAGCATTGATAAACCCTTGCCTAAATGTTTGCCCAAGTGAATTGCAGTACAATTTATTTTTTAAAGTTTTTAATTTAAATTCTAGATAGTTAACATACAGTATAATATTAGTTTCAGGTGTGTACAATGTAGTGATTCATCACTTCCAAGCATCACCCAGTGCTCAATGGAACAAGTACCCTCCTTAATCCCCATCACCTATTTTACCCATCCTCCTACCCACTTCCCCTCTGGTGATCATCAGTTGGTTGTCTATAATTAACAGTCAGTTTCTTGGTTTGCCTCTTTCTTATTTTCCCTTTGCTTGTTTTTGTTTTTTTAAATTCCACGTATGAGTGAAATCATATGGTATTTGTCTTTCTTTGACTTATGCAATATGATTTATTTTTAAGAAATACACTCAATTTTTTAAACTTTATTTTTAAATTATACAATCAACTTTTCATTGGACAAATTTTGAAAGAGAGAAAGAATGAGGAAGAGAAATTCACTTGTAATTTCACCATGTGAAATGTAATGTAATTTCACCATTTAGAGAAATCCATTGTTGAAACTTTGTGATCTACTATTTTTGTCTTCTACACTTTTTTTTGGAGCAGGGGAAAGGACAGGAGAATTGTAAAAAATGGGATTGTTTGATACTTTTTTTCCCTGTTTTTTACTTAGCGACATACTATGAGCCTATTTCCATATCATTAAATATTCTTCCACAAAATTTTGATGGCTGCACATTACTGCACTCAACGAAGGCACCATATTATTTATTTTTGCCTTTAGTTCATTATATTTTTTAAAGATTATTTATTTATTTATTTATTTATTTATTTATTTATTTATTTGACAGAGAGAGATCACAAGCAGGCAGAGAGGCAGGCAGAGAGAGATGGGGGAAGCAGACTCCCCACTGAACAGAGAGCCCAATGCGGACCCTGAGATCCCAGGACCCTGAGAGCCCAGGACCCTGAGATCATGACCTGAGCTGAAGGTAGAGGCTTTAACCCACTGAGCCACTCAGGTGCCCCTAGTTCATTATATTTTTAACCTGAACTTTGAAAGAGTCAATAATCTGTAAAGTTTTAAAAAATACTGACATGTAGGTCTCACCTTCAAACATTCTGATTTAATCGATGTGGGGTGCAGTCTAGGCAATGGGGATTTTAAAAGTTCCTCTAGTGATTTAAGTGTGCTAAATCACAGCTAAGATGGGGAACACTGACAGACAGAGCAGATAGGAGGGGAAAGACTCCCAGAATCAGGCGGCTTTTGTAAGTGCTCCTTAGTATTAACATAATCATTTTAAGTTGCTGAATGAACAGTGCAACTGATCCACTTCGGTTTGAATATACGTGCAAAATTATTTTGTAACAAATAAAATTATTAGAAGGCTTGGTTCATCAGAGTGTGTGCTCAAAGTTTTTTAAGCCATATACAGTATACTCTACTTAAAAATGGACCTTATTGCCATAAAATCAGATGAAAAGGATTCTTGAACTAAACATAGTAATCGAGCAATGTATTCTTCAGTGAAATTTGAGTTGGTCAAATACGGTGTCCTGTGCCTGGCACATAATAGGCATTCAATGAATATTTTTTAAATGAATGAATGCATTTACTTGAATTTCATAGGCAGTCTGGAGTCTTCATGCCTCCATTAACTTTTTAATTTGAAAGGAATTAATTATTGTGCAATTTAGGAAAAAATATTTCTTTAAACACAGTGTAGATTGAGAAGAGTATTTGTTATATTTGCAAAGTAGGATGAATTTGCGTTTTCCCCTTTTTTCGCTCCCAAAAGAAGTCTGTGTCCTTGAACATAAAATACAAATAATCCTTGTGCTGTTAATTATCGACAAGTTGTCCCATTTGCAACCTAAGGAAATAAAGTAACAGATAGCCCCATACTCTAACAAAAGATTACTAATTAACAGGCATTGGTTGAGAAGGGTATAAAAGAATTACAGCACGATTTTCAATATTCTCCCCCCATCATTGCCACAACAAAATAGCAACCATGAAGTGGGTGGTATCAATTTCTTTAATTTTCCTACTAAATTTTTCTGAATCCAGAACAATGCATAGAAATGCATATGGAATAGGTAAGATATTTTGTGTTTTCTTTTTTGTCTTTTCCCTATATCAAAGTTCTTAAATTTGCATTTATTTATTTGTCATGATTTATTTATACTTACTGTTCCACATGGAGGAAAATATTTAATGGTGACTGTCTTTAAATGAATGATAAACTTGTAACCTTAAAGAGGTTTACAAAATCATGGCAGTGTTTAACATTATCTATGAATGGCTTATATAGTCCACATGGAATTAATGTTTTGTACATTATTTATTTAATTGGTATACATAGTAACTTTGAAATATACATATCTATATTATATCTATCTCTATATATGAGGCTATAATCATGGTTTTTCACATATAAAACCCCCTCAGACTGGTAAAATAAGTAATATATTTATTCTTCACTTCAGAAAAATGGACTATTATTTGACTAAAGAAGAAATGGTGTGACTGGGATATAAATAGGCAAGCAAACTGTGTTGTAATCATTTTCAAAAGGAGATTGAAATGTATTTTTAATCATTTGATTTCCAAGCCAATTAGAGCACCACAGTACAGGGGTGGACTAAACTGGATTTTAGTGCTAGCTCTACCATAAATTATTCTTGTTAACTTAGCCACTCCTTAGTCTCCTAGTTTTCTCAAGTACAAAATTAAGGTGTTTGGATAGATGCTCCCTAATGTCTTCTCAGTTGTATAGTTCTAAAATTGTATAGTTTTGACTTAAATACAAAATTGTATAGCTCTAAATTGTTCCAAATTGTATAGTTCTAACTTAAACACAAACATTCCTGTGAAACAATGATCATTTTCCTGGTTGCAGTTGAAAATGCCATTTCTCATGGAGTTTATTTTGCTTTTCAGCTTCCATCTTGGATTCTTCCCAATGTTCTGCAGAGATGAATTTAGTTGACCTGTAAGTTTTGCTCATATAAATGTACTTCAGATATGAAGCAATGATAATTTTAGTGAGGTAATTAAATGAAGCTGGATAGCCCTATGAGCTCTGAAAAGTACAAAAACAAATTGAAGATGTTCCTTATATTGAATATCAAATTGATTTTGAAGTTGACCTGTTGGCCCATGCCTTAGATATTAGCCTCGATTCCTTGAAATTCCATGGGAAAAACCAAATCAGATTCTAGAAACTCAAGATTAGTATCAGATCAGTGGTAACCACCATATATATATATAAATGTAGGAATTTTCCTCATCAATACCAATGAGATGATATGACAATATTCTCTATTCTGAATACTATGTAAATCCTAGCAGCAGATAATAGGAGGTAAAATATTCTACTTTGTTATTTGCAGAGAGTGTGTTTTTCTTTTGACTGCTGTCTATTCCACACTCCTGAAGTTTCTAATAAGGAATTAAAGTAGTATGTTACTGCTACTACTTGCACCCAGAAACCTGTTAAAACAATTCTTTGAATCAATTCACAAACACCATTTTGGATCAGATCTTGATCACACTGGGAGTAGACACAGGCAGAAGTCTAATGATCAATTCTTTGCTTAAATTTAAAAGGAACTCTAGAATATAGATGCCCTGAGTTATAAGTACAGTGCAGTGGGTGACCACAAAAGCAGGAACCATTCTTATGGGAAATTCACTTTGATTTTTTTTTAATTGTGTTATGTTAGTCACCATATAGTACATCTTTAGTTTTTGATGTATTGTTCCATGATTCATTGTTTGCATATAACACCCAGTGTTCTGTGCAATTCCACTTTGATTTTTTGATAGATATATGTATATTTTGGGGGCAAGAAGAAGGACATGTCTTTCTGGATGGTAGAACCTAATTTCACATAACTTTTTAGCAAAAGTCACCCCAAAACAGGTCACATAACAGAAAACCTGACAAAAACTACTCTTGAGAAAAACCAACTTGACATGTCTGTTTCTAAAGCATTCATATGTATTTTTGTTTCAGAGCTACCATATTTTTTGCTCAGTTTGTTCAAGAAGCCACTTACAAAGATGTGAGCAAAATGGTGAAAGATACCTTGACTGTAATTGAGAAATCCACTGGCAGTGAGCAAACTGTAGGGTGTTTAGAAAACCAGGTGAGTGAATAATAATACTAATAAAATCCCACTGTGATATTTGACCAAAGGTTAGCAGGCAGAAAAGCAGACACAGGGACAGCATGAGAAACACATTTAAATATTTGAGGAGCAGTTACATGAAAGAGAAGTTGGATTAACTATGAATTGCTGAAGAGGGCAGAAAAGACTAGGTGCCTGTTGTAAAGAGACAATATAAGCACAGCGACTAAGAACTAAGATTCTGAAATTCCAATATCTGGGTGACCATGAACATGTTACTTAACTTCTCTGAGATTCAGTTGCCTTATCTATAAAATAAGGAATAATAATTGCTTCCATTTCAGGGTTGTCATAAAAATAGATATAATAGGGGCCCCTGGGTGGCGCAGTTGGTTGAGCGACTGCCTTCGGCTCAGGTCATGATCCCGGAGTCGCGGGATCGAGTCCCACATCGGGCTTCCAGCTCCATGGGGAGTCCGCTTCTCACTCTGACCTGCTCTCTCACACTCTCTCTCTTTCCCAATAAATAAATAAAAATCTTTAAAAAATAGATATAATAATAGTAAGAAGTTAATTTTTATTAATCACACAATGTGACAGGCATTATTCTAGAGAGTGTTACATACCTATTGATAATAAAAATATTTTATGACCTAGAGCATAGCACTGATGAATCAGTGGATGTCCACCAGGATGTCTCACTGGTAGAATATTCACTTTGCCTACAAATATAAATTTATTAAATCTTTACAATAATGCTAGCAGATAAATGCTATTCTTCTAGTTGAGGAAGCTGAGGTACAGGGAGGTTATGTAGCTTTTTAAAGGGAACCCAGGAACAGGATTTAAACTAGGTCATCAAGCTTCAAACGGCCACACTTAGTGGCTTCATTACACTATACTTTACACTATAGTGAATATGAGCAGCATAGCACATACTGAGAGTTGCCAGAATTAGCAAATGAGAATAACAAAATAAAAAACTCACTTAACTTTGAATTTTAGTTAAACAATGAATAGTTTTTTTTATTATATCTTAATATAGAAGATCAATAAATCATAGTTATTATTGTTTATTTTATCTCAGTGGAAAAAACTAGGAACTTTATAATGATTAGAGCTACCCAATTATGGAACAAAAAGCCCAAAGAATCCTCTGTCATGGTGGATTGATAAATGGCCAAAAATCAAAGTATCTGGAATATTGTAGAGGAGATGCCCTTTCAAAGATATAAAATACTTTCCAACTCTGATTGCGACTCTATTTTTTGGTTCATCTTGCTAATCTCAAAACACGTATAAATTAAGGAAAATAAATTCCATATTGCAACTTTACATCCAATGAGAGGTTCATGGTAATGTTACAGGTTGGTGATTTATCAGTGTAAACTTAAAGGCATAATTTTTATGTGGATTGGGAATTGAAAGTCTTACTTAAAATTTCTAGTGTTTCTTAAATTTTAGCAGTTATAAAAGCTAAATAAAAATTTCCTGAGAAGAATGAAACATGTATTTCTCAGAGGCATTCTTTAGACTATTGGTGTCATCATCTAATTTTGGTAAAATTAAGGCAACAAAAAAAGTGTTTTATATATATTTCTTAAAAAGCTTATAGTCATCACGGAGCCAAACTGCTTATAATATGAAAGGGAAAAACTATTTCAAATTTTTTGGGGCAAATAAAATATTGTAAGGCCTTTTCTTTTTAAGATAAAGTAATTTTGTCTAATGGTTATCCGTATTTCTCAAGGTTGGAAACTAAAATTCTATTTCCCAAAAAGCGTGAAAGAAACCTCTCATAGGTTGAAATTAAATATATTGGGATTTGTATAAGGAATTGTTTTTTAATCTGTGGTTCTGATTTGGGATATTAGAAAACTTCTCATGTATTTTACAGAATTTCAAGGTAAACTCAGTTGCCTTCATTAAAAGCAAATCTTTCTTAGGGCACCTGGGTGGTTCAGTCAGGTAAGCATCTGCCTTTGGCTCAGATCATGATCCCAGAGTCCTGGGCTCGAGTCCCACATCAAGCCCTATATCCCAGGAAGTCTGCTTCTCCCTCTCCTTTGGCTCCTCCCGCAACTCATGAGCTCTTTCTCTCACTCACTCCCTCTCTAAAATAAGTACATTTAAAAAATTGACAAACAAATAAACAAAAAAATCTAAATCTTTCTTATAGCTATCTGTCTTTCTGGAAGAAATTTGCCATGAGAAGGAAATTTCTGAAAAGTACGGACTTTCAGATTGCTGCAGCCAAAGTGAAGAGGAAAGACATAACTGTTTACTAGCACACAAAAAGGCTGCTCCAGCATCCATCCCACCCTTCCAAGTTCCAGAACCTGTCACCAGTTGTAAAGCATACGAAGAAAGCAGGGATATGTTCATGAACAGGTAAAGATCCAATTTAACTCCAAGGGAGTTAGATTAAAACTCCCGAAGGACAGCTGTCTCAAGCAGAATCTAGTATTTCTGCAATTTACGGCCGTACTCTAAAACATGGAGAAGTGGTAGTAATGTTGCACCTGCCGAGGCTCTGTCCTGGAAAATCAGGTGATCCATTTTCAGTGCAAGCTTGTTTCCGCAGCGTGCCTGGTAGATGTGGTAGAGACCACATACCAGACCCACCAGTTTTTCCCTTAGTCTCTTGAGATGTACCTTTTTTTTTTTTTTTTTTTTTGGTTACCCTTTTAATCTCTGCATTTTAGCTCACCCAAGAATATTTTAGCAATACACAAAGTGACTCCTTCTGGAGTCAAATATTTGGTGTTTCATGTTTACCAAATTGCCTGGAAATAAAAAATATTAGAGCTCCAGGAAGGCTTAAGGTACAGAAGCATGGCTAGCAATGACCAAGCAGTTAAGATGTTGAAGGTCCATGTGTGCTTGGCCCATGTGATCAGATCAATGCTCGTGACCTGCCTTTGAAGTCTCCTGTCTTCTTTCTCCGCCATTCTTCCTCCCATTCTGCAGATGAGGAAACTGAAGTTTAGAAAGTTAAGATAATTCAAACTGAGGGCTGAGGGCACAGGGCTAGTACATTCCCAAGCAGGCACTTGAACTCACGTTCTCTGTTGGAGAACCCTATATCTCTCCATCATGTCTGTCTTGCATGCCTGAGCCAGAGAACTAGAGAGCCTGTCCTTAGACCATCTCTGCTATGGAGACTGTCAAGGTGGATGATTCCACTCTGTACTGATGAGGAAAAGAAGATTCTACCTTTCTGTTTTACTTAGTGGAGGTCTGGATTTCCTGATCCCCCAAACATGTCTGAATGTGCTCATTGAAAAGGACACTTTGATATGAATCATAGTCAGCGTTTCCACCTATTTGGTTCTCATGATAAAATACAGTATTGGTGGTCAAAGTGTTTCTCCCTCTGGGAATCTGCAGTAAGTAAATTTTTGTCAGCACATGGAAAAAAAATATGACTGTTTTCTGACTCTTTGAGCAAATTCCAGAGTCCAATTCCAGTAGTTGGTCTTTTTTTTATATGTTTGCAAATCTTATAGCATCTTTTCGTTTCATAGGTACATCTATGAGATAGCAAGAAGGCATCCCTTTCTGTATGCACCCACGATTCTTTCTTTGGCTGACCACTATGGCAAAATAATTCCAGCTTGCTGCAAAGCTGAAAATGCAGTCGAATGCTTCCAAACAAAGGTATTCTATTTGTACAGATATCTGAACCAATACTTTAATCTGGCTATGACTCATTAAAACCAAAGTTAAAAATGGAAATATGCTTTGCAAGCAGAGTACCATGTTCAGAAATCAAGCATATTTCAGCAGTCTAATATTCTTTGGGCTCAAACAGCTAGACTTGCTGTTTTGTATTCATTTTTTTGGCCAATAATTATTACAGGACAAAGTATGTAGATTTGGGGCATGGGGATAAAAAAAGACAGGGTTATGTATGGCTGATAACATAAATGAAAGAGAGAGGTGAAAGAAAATGGGATAGAAGGAGCAGGAAGAGAAAAGGAGGCACAAAAGGAAAGAGAAAGAAAAGAAAACCATGACAAATACTTTATTGCTCATTATTTCTTTTGATCTTCAGGACAAATTTGATGCGTAAATATCGTTATCTAACCAAAGGACACTTAGGTTTAGAGAAGTGAGAAGCTTTCTTAGGTTCGGAGAGCTAGAACAACATCCACAATTAATCACTTGCCACCAGAAGTCCTACAAGAAAAACTTCCTAAGAACTGTGACTACTCCCAGAATATCAGGCTGCGACATTTTGTGTGTGTGTGTGCCAAAAGTTTAAGAAATTACCAGGTTTCAATTTATTTAAAAGTACGGTTGTTTACTCATTATCCCAAGTAAGAAAGTTATAATGTTCTTGTTTTAAGGTATTTTAAATCCATCTGTTTGGCTTCAATGTATATAAACCAACCTAAAAGAAAGAAGGAATGAAGAAAGTTCCATAAAAATGTATCGCATTTAAATTTTAGTAAGATTTTTTTATGATTTGCTGGTTTACTTGTATAGGTTATTTTTCTAATTATTAGCACCTGTAAAGGAAAATACATCCTTTCCTGACACTTTGTTTCTTCTGTATCTAGACAGCATTGATTACAAAAGAATTAAGAGATAGCAGTTTGTTAAATCAACATATATGTGCAGTAATGAAAAATTTTGGACCCCGAACCTTCCGAGCCATGTAAGTTTAAGCTGTATCTAGGGAAGAAGGTGAAATCTGCAAAACTACCATTTTGCCATTTGAGCTCATTTTTCTCACTGTTGCTGTGGTAGATAATGGCTTAGGATCATGAAATCTCAGGATTGGAAGAAAGCTAACAGACTTACTGGTTACCACTTTTTAAAGTGTTTTAATTTACTTAATTTACCTCTTACTTAATTTACCTCTTAATTTACTTAATTTACCTACTTAATTTACCTCTGTCTCATATTCTATCTTTGTTGTTAGGATAAAGAAGAATACAAAAAACCCCAAACAGTTAATCATCTAGTTCAACTGCTTCATTTTTACATGTGAATAAACTGAGACCCAGAGAGATTAGAGCCATTTACTCAAGACCGCAATGCAAGTCAGCTGAACCCAGTTTTCTAGGTGCTGATCAGGATTTATTTTCCTTACACCTATTTGTCTGCTGGGTCAGTGATCTTGGACTGTCTGTATGCTGACAGTGGAGAATTTGACATCAGATGTGTAAGAATCAGAATTGCCAATGGTTTAGGCTGTGCTACATGGCATGGCTGCCGCTCGCCATATGCAGCTCCCAAGCATTTGAAATCTGGCTGATGTGAAATCTGACTGACTGATGTGAGGAACTGTGCTCCAGGTGGAAAAGACATACCGGATTTTACAGACTTAGTATGAAAAAGAGAACATATAATACCTTCTTAATAGGTTTTTATGCTAATTGCATATTGAAATGTTTTTTAAAGAATTTTTTAATTCCTATATAGTTGACACACAATGTTACATTAGTTTCAGGTGTACAGAATGGTGATTCAATTTCTCCATAAGTTATGTTCTGCTCCCAACAAATGTTGCTACCATCTGTCACCACACAACACTATCACAATATCATTGACTATACTCCCTATGCTGTGCCTTTTGTTCCTGTGACTTTTCATTCCATAAGTGGAAGCCTGTATCTCCTCCTCCCCTTCACCCATGTTGCTCATGCTCATATCCCTTTTCTCTGGCAACCCATCAGTCTGTCCTCTCTGTTTATAAGTTTGATTCTGTTATTCATTTGTTTTATTTTTTAGCTTCCACAGAGGAATGGAATTATGTTGCAATGGTATTATTTTTGATATAGTGGGGTCAACAAATATTAAGATGGATTTAACTGTTTTTTACCTTTTAATGTGGCTACTAGAAAATTTGAAACTACGTAACTGGTTTCAAGTGCTCTTCAACTTTTATGAGGAGACATTTCTAGTCAGGGAAAATATTTGAGATGCTAATAGAAGAGTATTAAGTCCATGCATTCAAAGTTTATTTATTTGTTTGCTTGGTAAATTATACATTTAAACATGTTGTACACAGTAGAGATCTAGGTTAAGGTTTGTAGTTATGGAGTTAGTTCCAAGACTGAAATTTTTTTTCTTGGAATAGTTCAGATGTTGTCTACCTTCCAATGCTATTAGATTGAGTCATGAATTGATTCATGAATTGCTTTCAGTTTATCTTACTAATAAAATATAAATTAAAATATTATTATAATGACATTTATAATTCATTATCCATAAGTGATTACACTTAAATGTTATAAATTCATAAAGAAAATCTACCCTTATCAGAAGCAGCAACACCACCAGTTGCTCATTTCATCTAGAGATCTCTTAAAATTTAAGGAAATATGTAGAAGTTACAAGACTTTTCCTTCTTACGTCCCTTTTGGGCCACACTAACGTGGCTTGGCATGTTGACATGTCTGGATGTTTAGTCTGCTGTTCTCTCTTGTCTCATTTCATTGATTTGCCCATATACACCCCTTCCTGTATTCCCACAAAAGTTTTTTTCTCTTAAGTAAAAAAATGATTGTTATCATATGGAATTTTCTATTTCTTAATTGTCTGTACTTTTAATTTTTTTCCTGCCCACTCATTATGGTGACTCCAAACACCCAGCATCATGGATGAGTAGCAGAAAGACATATCTCATCCCGATTCACAGGAAAGGTGTTAAAGACAAATAAATCATGTCCAAACTACTTGTGGGACAGGTCAATTTAGAAAGCCATTGCCATGAAGGATTGTGCTGGAATTGACAGGACTTAGAACACTTTTCCTTTTCTTTTGAGATAGCAAGAGCACTTCAGTTCTTTCTCTTGGGAGCAGCCATTACACTAATACTCTATTATTTAATGTTGGTAGATAACCAGGATTGACTTCTATTTCCTCTCCTCCTTTAGAACGGTTACAAAACTGAGTCAAAAGTTTTCCAAAGCTAATTTTACTGAAATTCAGAAACTGGTCCTGGATGTGGCCCACATACATGAGGAATGCTGCAGAGGAAACGTGCTGGAGTGTCTGCAGGATGGGGTAAAGAGTCTTGCCTCTGGAGATAATTCCACTTCATTTTCTTTCTTTTGCTGTCATTCTAAATGGGAGAAGGCTGTCTGAGTTGCTCAGAGGGTTGGGAAACTAGGTGGCTGAGAAAAGTCACAGACTTCCTGATAGTGAAACTGAAACCATCTTCTGTTGAGCCTACCTTCACTAAGAGATACTATCCTCACATGAGACCATTGCCTGTTCATTCTTCCATCTGGAGACTGTAAACTCCACATAGGATCTTGGGGTAGGGGATGGGCAGAGTCTTTACTTTACTTGTAACAAATTTGTTTTTCCATCCATTTATTATTTCATTTAACAAGTATATATTGAATACTTTCTGTGTGCTAGACACTGTGAAGACACTTGTTATGAAGGCATGAGCTATGCTCAGGGAATTTCTAGTCTGATAGAAATGAGAAGCATAGGACTGTCTTCTGTTTACTCTTGTCTCCACAGGCTGAGAGCAGGATGCCTGGCACATGGAAGGGGCTCTATTATATCTATCAGATGGATGTATCTATTCTATGAATACAGCAAAGTAGCACAAGAAATAAAAATAACACAAAAAAACTGTTCTACAAGGTACAAAGCTAACCACGCCAAAGAGAGGTGTGGATAGAGGGCTTTAGAAGAATTAAAAAACAAACCCCAAAACCCCCAACACGGAATCCTTGAGCATGCCATTGTCATCATTTAAGCAGCGTGGCATTCATCTATTTTGGGCCAACCTTAGGCTTCTTAGCTACTGTACCAGAGGCCCGTCTATCTCCAGATTACTCCCTCTCCAGTCCCTGGTGAGACAACTTCTTCTTCAAGAAAGTTTAAAATCATCGCTCTTAGATATTCAAATGATTCGAAAATCTGGGCTTGAACATGGTTTCCAAAAGGTCGAATGTGAGGATAAAATGCTTATCTCAGCTGGTCCTTGGGCAGCTTGGCTGAAAGAGTCCTGGAAGGTATCTGGAAGCTGAGGCTGTAAGAGGCCTCAAGGGAACAGTCCCTGAGCATGGGCAGAGATCCTGATATGAGGAACCGGGGAATAGTCTCAGACAGATTCCCAATTTCATTTATTTTTCCTTTTAGGAGTTTTTATCTGCATAGTAGGCACTATAATAAGAACTATTTTGCTTTTCTTTGAAGTTAGTTTTCTTGGTTTTAATTGACAATTTTACTAATTTCCATAGGCACTTAAAAATTATTTTTCCATTTTTGGAGCTCATAACCACCCTTTTCCTTTAAAATGGAAAAATTAATTTCAGTATTGTATGCAAATTGATTTTAATGACTGAATAATGTTTTCCAATGGTCCCATGAGAATGCATAGAATTTTTAGTCCCCTGACAGGGATATGTCAGCTCTGCTTCATTCTGGCCGCCTAGAGGAGCTGCCATTTCATTATCGATAGCTTGCCCTCTGGAGGTCACAGTGGGTCACTGCAGATTGTTCTGTTAGAATGGAGCAGAAAGTTTGCTCTCCATATTAGGACATAGACAACAAACGTTGTCCAGTAGCAAATTTCAATAGTAATAGAAAGATATATACCAATATGCATGTCATTTAGTTTGAAGAGTATATTTCGCTCTTGTTTAAAAAATCTTCCTAATACAATAAAATAGGTTTTAGCTGACAACTATGAAAAGAAGAATTGAAAAAACAGCGGTAGGTGAAAAGGAGTGAGGAAAGGCAAACTAGGGAGAAAAAGCACTAAAATGGGAAACAAGGTAAAATGCCTTCTTTCCAGTCTTTCCTTATTTCTTTCCTTTCTCTCCCACCTTTCCTTTCTATCCTCCCTCCCACCTTTGTATCCTCCTTTCCTCCCTTCCTTCCTTCATAAAACTGGCCCTGAGGCCCTGCATTAGAGAATAAACCTTTAAAACTTATACTTCATTTTTCCCATTACAGGAAAAAATTATGTCCTACATATGTTCTCAACAAGATATTCTGTCAAGCAAAATAGCGGAATGCTGCAAATTGCCCATACTTGAACTTGGTCAATGCATAATTCACGCAGAAAATGATGACAAACCTGAAGGCTTATCTCCAAATCTAAATAGGTTTTTAGGAGAGAGAGATTTCAACCAATTTTCTTCAAGGGAAAAAGATCTTTTCATGGCAAGGTAACACGCTCTGTAAATCTATGTTCACATAAGATTAGGATGTAGCTGACAGCTTTTTGTGGCTGAAATGGGGAATGATGACTGTGGTTTTTGAGCTCAGTATGTGAGGGTGATGTTAGAATGTTCTGAGCCAAAAAAAAAAAAAAAAAAAGAATGTTCTGAGCCAAACTATATTTAAGCAGGTAAGTGGAGAATAAGGAAATGAGCTCTATCTTATACTGATGAGACTATCACCGTTGCTGTTATTAGCTGAAGTTATATTTTATTTTGTATCAATTTCTCTGGCATCAGAAGCATTGTCATGTCATCTTTGTATGGATTACTTATATGAAGACCACCACTGAGCTTCCAAATAAGATATAAATATTTTGTGACAAGAAGGGCTCATGGTTAAGAATATACTTTTTCATTGTGCATGTTTTAAGAACTTTCCACCATAGTGTCCTTCTAACTCAATGGTAGATAGAAGGGCTTTTATTAGAACATATTTGCTATTTATTTAATGTATGTTTTATTTTTTTAAGAAAATCAAAACATATGTTGAGACACTTGCAGTATAGTAGTTAATTGTACTCCTATAATTGATAGGATATGTTCCCATTCTATTTGCCTTCAAGGGAAGCAAGCTATCAAGTTAATACATTGTCCTCTAGTGTACAGTGTGTATCTATGGACACCATCAGAGGAGGGATTTGTGCAACTCTAAAGATATTATGCCCAATGATTGCCAAAGTCTTTATAAACTTAAGAGTCTGCTTCTAATGTAAGAATGGAAATAATGGCCTAATTTTCTTTTAAATATTCCCTAAGGATATCATTCTATTATTGCTTTCAGACTGGACATTCACACATTGCTTGCACTACTCAGTAAAATCACGCACACAAGAACAAAGTCCATATTGAAGAAAGCTGCACTGACAATTTATTGGTGGCAGAATTAATATGACTTACTTCTATAACTTGGAAATACAATTAGTAAATCCAATAATTATCTTTGAATTGACCCACCTGCACATCCAATGCTGATTGTTTAATAGAAATAGTTCTTCACTTAGAAAGGTTCTTTGCAGTAGAAATTTTTTCAGCTGAGAACGATCTTCCCCCATATACTTATGTAGTTTCCCTCACCCAGGTTCTGTTCCAAGAGAGAAGCCCAAAGTAACATTTCTTTTGTTTGTTTGTTTTGTTTTGTTTTGTTTTAATTTTATTTTGTTTTTTTCAGTGTTCCAAGATTCATTGTTCATGTACTACACCCACTGCTCCATGCAATACATGTCTTCCTCAATACCCACCACCAGGCTCACCCAGCTCCCCACCCTTCTCCCCTCCAAAACCCTCAGTTTGTTGCTCAGAGTCCACAGTCTCTCATGGTTCGTCTCCCCCTCCGACTTCCCCCAATTCACCCTTCCTTTCATTCTCCCGGTGTCCTCCATGTTTTTCCTTATGCTCCACAGATAAGTGAAATCATATGATAATTGACTCTCTCTCCTTGACTTATTTCACTCAGCATAATCTCTTCCAGTCCCATCCATGTTGATACAAAAGCTGGGTATTCATCCTTTCTGATGGAGGCATAATATTCCATTGTATACATGGACCATATCTTCTCTATCCATTCGTCTGTTGAAGAGCATCTTGGCTCTCTCCACAGTTTGGCGATTGTGGCCATTGCTGCTATGAACACTGGGGTACATGTGGCCCTTCTTTTTACTACGTCTGCATCTTTGGGGTACATAACCAGTAGTGCAATTGCAGGGTCATAGGATAGCTCTATTTTAATTTCTTTTTTTTTTTAAGATTTTATTTATTTATTTATTAGGAAAGAGAGAGAGTGAAAGAGAGCATGAGAAGGGAGAAGGTCAGAGTGAGAAGCGGACTCCCCATGGAGCTGGGAGCCCGATGCGGGACTCGATCTCGGGACTCCGGATCATGACCTGAGCCGAAGGCAGTTGCTTAACCAACTGAGCCACACAGGCGCCCTCTATTTTAATTTCTTGAGGAATCTCCACACTGTTTTCTAAAGTGGCTGCACCAGCTTGCATTCCCACCAACAGTATAAGAGGGTTCTCCTTTCTCCACATTCTCTCCAACATTTGTTGTTTACTGTCTTGTTGATTTTGGCCATTCTAACTGGTGTAAAGTGGTATCTCAATGTGGTTTTGATTTGAATCTCCCTGATGGCTAATGATGATAAACATTTTTCCAAAGTAACATTTCTTAAATAATGCTGTCAATCAGTAGTCACTTTTTGCCTTCTATTGTGTCTTCTTTCATTTCTTTTCACTTATTTATCACCACTTGAATTTGATGACCTATTTCTTGTTTATTCAATCCTGTCTCTCTATAAGGTATGCTTTTGAGAGGTCAGGCATTTTATCTTATACATTATTGAATCCTTACTGCTTGGAGAAACGCTTACATAGAGTAGGCACTGGAAAAATATTTGTTGAATGAATGACTGTGAAGTTCATAATTGAAACACCCAGGTGAAGAGTGCAGAAGAAAACAAAATACCATTTTAGAACAATCGGAGGGATTGTTATCTGTATTAATGGTTTTTCCATGCATATAATTCAAGTCATAATTTGATATCCAGGTTTATGTGTTTGAATTTTCACTTTTGTGTTCCATGTAGCACAGGAACAAATTGTCTCTTAATTCTAACAACAGGTTATTTTTCACACATATTTCAGATTTACTTATGAATATTCGAGAAGACATACGAAACTTGCTGTTCCAGTCATTCTCAGAGTCGCTAAAGGATACCAGGAGTTATTGGAGAAGTGCTCCCAGTCTGAAAACCCTCTTGACTGCCAGGATAAAGGGGTAAATTTCTCTAGCTTTAGGGAGAGTCTGAAAAACTGCACGGAGATTACCCATCAAAAATGCCTTTTGTTTGAAAGCATCTAGTTATTAACTAGTAGCTAGCTAATCTATTGAGTAGTCATCTATATATTAAGTAGTTATTAATTAGTAGTCACAACTAGTAGTCTACTTTAGGAGTAAAAATGTTAACCAAAATTTCCTTGAAACACAGAAATTTAAAAAAATAATATTTGTTGTTGAACAGTTCCAGAAAAGCAGGAATTTGTACAGAAAGAGCTGTAGTCCTTTATCCAAAGATTGAATTCTGTGTGACTCACAAAGTTTTAACCTCCCCAAAGTCCATTTGCTTTAATTATCACAATTCACACTTTATTATTTTTAATATTAAAAAACCCCTCTAAAATTGCTTTTTCTAAATTGGTGTCATAATAAAATAATATATTATTGATCAATTTTTACATACAAAGCTTTGTGTCCAGGAAGAGAAAAAAAAGTATGTAATAATGCTTGTATTTTCAGGAAGAAGAATTAGAGAAATACATCCAAGAAAGCCAAGCACTGGCAAAGCGAAGCTGTGGCCTCTTCCAGAAACTAGGAGAATATTACTTACAAAATGCGTATGTTTTTTTGAACAGTATTTTTAGTGATTTAAAATGATGAACTAGTGAGGGAAATATCAACTTAAATTAATCACCCAACACGACTTTAATTTCAGCCCCTATTTCAGATTGAAAATCAGTGTAATCTGATCACCCAGTTTCCCTTGAGAGAAGGCGGGCATCCCCATTTCCCTCTTTTAGGGAGGAAGAAGAATGACTTGTGAAAGTCTGATCTTTAGTACTAGCTTTGGCTTCCCCCCATTGTGCAGATTTTTGCAGAAAAGATACTTAACTCTGTTGTGGTGTGTCATCATTGAAACATGGAATAGATCAAAATTAAAATCACTGAAGCTTTGAATTTGGGAATAGAAGTCAGCTTATCATCCAGAGTCTGTTTTCGCATTGTGATATGTTGATAGAATCGAAGTGCCGGGGTGGTTGTGAGAGTAAACCCATCTTGAAAGGTGGTCTCAGTATCATGTGGGTAAACCAGATGAGCTGATTTCAGGGCTTCTGATACCCAAAAAGGATTTTTGAGGAGTGAGGAGTCCCAAAACTCATGAATGACTCAGGATTTGTTGAAAAATGCTTCTTCTAGGTTCCTTGTTGCGTACACAAAGAAGGCCCCTCAGCTGACCCCACCTGAGCTGATGGCCTTCACCAGGAAAATGGCAACCGCAGCAGCTACTTGTTGCCAACTCAGTGAGGACAAACAATTGGCTTGTGGTGAAGGAGCGGTGAGTGTTTTGTTTAGTCCCATTGTGTGTCTGCCCCATTTGGCTTGAAATAGTCTCATGATTCCCACTTAGAGGAAATGTTAAAAACCGCTGTGGAGATGGCTTTACCAGACTTGTTCAACTCATTCATCTGGAGAGGCTACGGACTCAGCTCTGAACAGTGGGCATGTGGCCAGCCTTCCTGTCCTTCTAGAACGGCTGGTGGGAGTGCAGCCAGTGTGTCCAACACTGTCTGAGCAAGCTTTATGGACAGGAAAGATAGAATAACCAACACATCAGTAGTTCAGTTTGTGATTTCTTCCATTGGTTCACTAAATACTTTCCTGTTAAAAAGAAGAAGGAGACGAAGAAGAAGAAAAAGAAAACCAAGGAGTGAGCCTACTGGATTTCAAACTCCCCTGCACCTGCACATTTTCCCTGCCCTGCATCTCACCTTTCTTAGACCAACATGGAGACCATCGCTTCACCCTAATAACAACATAGCAATTCTTTAGGCTCACACTAAGGACTCACACTGTACTTTTTTTTTTTAAATGTATTATCTTGTTTAACGATTATAATATTCCCTTCTGAAATACCCCATTACCATCTTCACTTTATAGATAGAGACAATGAGGCTCAAAGAAGCTATGTTAGAACAAGTTCTCCCAGGTAGAAAATGGTAGGGCTGATATTTGAATGCATATGTACCTCTTTCAGGAGCCCAAGCTCCAGCATCCAAGGCCATACCTTCTTCAATATTCCCTTGCTGGTCTCACACACCTCTGGTGCTGCTGTGCTATTATCCCCCTGCATTTGGTAATATAAACTTCTTATTATATTAGGGGCATTTTCCCCCCCTTTGACAAAGTAAAGAGTATAGAACATGGTAAGTCCTTCAGAATAATAGCATGACTTTCTAGTTAGTAATGCCAATCATCTTTACTTTTTTTTTTTTTTTTAAAGATTTTATTTATTTAGGGCGCCTGGGTGGCTCACTTGGTTGAAAGACTGCCTTCGGCTCAGGTCATGATCCCGGAGTCCCGGGATCGAGTCCCATGTCGGACTCCCGGCTCTGCGGGAAGTCTGCTTCTCCCTCTGACCTTCTCCCCTCTCATTCTCAGTCTCTCTCTCTCTCTAATAAATAAATAAATAAATCTTAATAAAAAAAAGATTTTATTTATTTATTTGATACAGAGAGAGAGAGCACAAGCAGGGGGAGCAGCAGAGGGAGAGGGAGAACCAGGCTCCCTGCTGAGCAAGGAGCCTGATGTGAGACTCGATCCCGGGACCCCGGGATCATGACCTGAGCCGAAGGCAGACACTTAACTGCCTGAGTCACCCAGGCGCCCCTCATCTTTACTTTCTAATGTCACTAGCATCATACACAAGATTATAGGCTGAATTTTCTTTCATTATTTTTTCCCTTAAAATCACAATTGTGAATACAATTGTACCTTTATTGTTGCCCTTTTCCGCTTTCTGATGTTGAGGACTTATTTGCTAGCTAGTCCTCATGTCTCAGAAATTTCCACCAAAAGTTAGGAGTAAAAGGAATCCTGTGATTCAGCATCATCTTTATCATTTATTGGATTCCACACGTTGAGAGGCTGCAGGGACACAGGATGTTGTAACAGATCAGAAGTGTAGGTTCTGGAAGCCTCCTACCCACACCCGCATCCCACTTTCACCACTTGTTAGTAGTGTTACTCTGGAAAGCAAGTTATATCTCTAGGCTTGAGCTTTTTCAGCTGACATTTGGGAATAAGAATTGTACCACCCACATAGGATGACTGTCTTAAATGAGGTAATCTTTGTAACTCATTCAGTGCTGGCCCGATACACAGTGTGCACACAAAACATGTTGACCCTTATTACGAGTTATTGCTAGGTGTTTAAAAAATATCTCTGAAGTGTGGAAGGTAGGGGGAGTCTACATTAGGAAAGCCCTAAAAGACACACATATGCTTTAGCCTTCTTTCTTTTCTTTTTCTTTTTTTTTTAAAGATTTATTTATTTATTTGGGAGAGAGAGTAAGTATGCATGCGAAGGCAGGAGAAGGGCAGAGGGAGAGAGAGAATCTTTTTTTTTTCTTTTTTAAAGAGATTTTATTTATTTATTTGACAGAGAGAGAGAGATCACAAGTAGGCAGAGAGACAGGCAGAGAGAGAAGGGGAAGCAGGTTCCCCACTGAGCATAGAGACCGATGCGGGGCTTGATCCCAGGACCCTGAGATCATGACCTGAGCTGAAATCAAGAATCAGGCCCTTAACCAACTAAGCCCCCCAACCCCCCAGCCTTAATTCTTTTTAATTAGGATTGTATTTTAGCCGTATGCATGCATGTGTGCTTGTATGTATGTATAGGACGGGCTAGGCTTGCATGATTCTTACCTTCAGAAAGTGATTCTCTGGATCCCAAAAATAAAATGGAAAGCTCAACTAGATGTACATGAAAAATTTAAGCCATGTATTGATTTCTTGGGTCAGGGCAGATAATTGTTTCCCCTTTGGAAGTAGGTATGTAAGTGGAGGTATATTTCAAATAGCTGACAACTAGCTAAAAGGACTATCTCCAACATTACCTTTGGAATACCTGCCACTAAATGGTGAGGTTTATCCCAAACAAACGGGTAAAAACGAATCTACGATGTAGCAACACATGACCCTACACAGATAGTAAATTTTTCTGTAATATTAATTATAAATTACTGGGCATTAAAAATCGCAATTCTCTGGAAACCTGAATCAACTCAGTGGCTAATGCTGAATTGACTTGCTGTCTTCTTTCATTCTCCCAACCAGGCTGATATTATTATTGGACAATTGTGCATCAGGCATGAGGAGACGCCTGTAAACCCTGGTGTCGGCCAGTGCTGCACTTCTTCATACGCCAACAGGAGGCCGTGTTTCAGCAGCTTAGTGGTGGATGAAACATACAACCCTTCACCCTTCTCTGCTGACAAGTTCATCTTCCATAAGGATCTGTGCCAAGCTCAGGGTGTAGCACTGCAAACAATGAAGCAACAGTAAGAAATTGTCATTTGCTAGCACGGACCCATGACTCAAAATAGTAGTTGAGATTTCTACCTTACACACCCAACAATTTTGGGCTTTTTAGGAGAACATTATTGCCTCAAAACGCTGAAAGTGGATTTTAAAATAGTTTTGTCCCAATGTCTTCACAGCCTCCTTAGAACATAGGTCTGGAAAAATTCACAAGGGCAGATAATTTTTTGTTTGTAAAAATAGTCTCCATTGTAACCCTTGTCGTGATACGTGTTGGGACTGAGGGAAAGCAGGCAATCTATTTTGGAGAATTAGGATATATCTTGGCAGTAAGTTTGGGTACTTCCATTCCAAAACACTGGAGAAACACTACTGAATCTTTTTTTCATACTGTTTACTTTTTGAAGAGAATAAGCATAATATTTGGTTCAACCATGAAGTGTGGATATTATGAGATGGAATGCACATTTCAGTTCGTTGTGGGAGACATTCTGTAGTTGTGATGGTAATCCAAGTTAATGCAACTTATATTCTCCAAATTCCCATGCATTTTAATACTCACTTGCTTTGGAAATGGTTTTCCTTCATTTTGGAAAACCCATTCTTCCCTTTTCCATTGTCACAACCAATGTCATGTTCCAAGGTACAGAAAGAATGCTGCCTCCTCGGACAAGTGTTCCCTATTCCCCGGTCAACATTAATTCTCACATGAAAGTGTTGCTAAAGAAGTAGTGAAGGTGATTGGTGGAGCTGATGGTCAGATAAGGGTGGGATAATTATGGACGGCCAGAGTTTGGGCTTTTGAGTATGGACAGGATACTTTAGAGTGGAGAACTGGAAAAGATATTCTAGGCAAGTAAGAAAAAGACCATGTCTTACTACAAGTAAGTATGGTAGAACTATAAAATCATGTTTCACTTATAATCTGCATAAATCCAGTGGAACACCTGACTATTTCCGGCCTCAATCTTTCTGATGAAGGCACTGGACATAGTATAGCTTGTAAGTCTGGTGATGGGTTGATGGAGTGAGGGTTTGTGGTGGAGGGTTTTGAGGTTTTGAGTGGAAAAATTCTCCACTAGGAAGGCATTAGAAAAATACCTTTGCATTAACAGATTTCTCTTTTACTTTGTTTAAATTATAGATTTCTCATTAACCTTGTGAAGCAAAAGCCACAAATAACAGAAGAACAACTTGAGGCTGTCATTGCAGATTTCTCTGGTCTACTGGAAAAGTGCTGCCAAAGCCAAGAGCAGGAAGCCTGCTTTGAGGAAGAGGTATGTGCAGCTCATTTCTCACTTAAAATCCTTGGGGGGGCATTTTCTGTAATGCATAATGAAAAGAACAGTCCACTAATCTAGCTCTTGAAAATAATGCCAGAGAGATTTAAATTTATTTAGAAATAGGTTGAAGAATTTTACGATATTTAAGAAATAATTCCAATTTTCTCACTGAACATTAGGAAGAAGTATAATTTTCAAATATGTTAATATAATTAGTAAGTTTGATTTATTTCCTGGTAGAGGAAACTATAAAGTGAACATATAATTAATTGATGGTAATTTAGACCATCTCTGGCCTAAAACTGACCAATTCAGATAAATGGACTAAAAGGATTTAATAAAAATTAATTATGCAAACAATATATTGGGGGAATATATTATAAAAATACTTTTGAACTTATTTAGGAGCATGCCTTGGCATTCCAACAAACTAGTAATTAGGAATTATCTTACTCTTATTATTTAGCAAATTTTTTTTTTTTTTGAGAGAGAGAGAGAGGTCAGAGGGTCAGAGAGAGAAGCAGACTCCCCGCAGAGCAGGAAGCCCGATGCGGGACTCGATCCCGGGACTCCAGGATCACAACCTGAGCCAAAGGCAGTCGCCCAACCAACTGAGCCACCCAGGCGCCCCTTATTTAGCAATTTTAACTGGATTTGTAATGGGCTATACTCAGTAAGCCTTTAGTTTATGTTACTAAATATATTTGAATATGGAATCATTATAATTTTATTTCTTTATTAAAAATATTTATTTATTTATTTGAGAGAGAGAGAGAGCACAAGCAGGGGGAGCTGCAGAGGGAGACGGAGAAGCAGGTTACCCACTAAGCAAGGACACCCCCCACCCCGTGCAGGGCTCGATCTCAGAACCCTGACATCATGACCTGAGCTGAAGGCAAACACTTAACTGACTGAGCCACCCAGAGGCCCAGCATCATTATAATTTGAAAAGATATCCTGTAATTCTGCCTTTTGCAGAATTACCAGTGTGTCTGTGTTTTTAGTAGATGAGTGTAGAGCACAGATAACCAAATCAGATAAGACAAAACTGATAAAAGAGGTTTGATGTAAACCATTTCAGAAAACTGTCACTTGATGAGAGAAGACATTCATTTAGGTGTAGAGACCATTAACACATAGTGGCTGTACTTTCTCTGCAAACCTTCCAATTTCTATCACTGACTGGTGGAGGAAGGTGAGGGGTGTGGTGATGATTGGTCACAATTTGGAGATTGGCATAGGAAGTACAAACTATCTCTACTGTAGGTATGAGTGGATTTTTTTTTTTCTCTGACTTCCATTGTCCCAGCTTGTTGGCATCAGAGATGTACTTGAATTCATCCCTAGATAGTGGAGAGTTAACTGTATAAATGACACAGTCTTTCATCTCTTCGTCTGATTACTCTTATTTGTTTTTAATTTTCAGGGTCCAAAACTGATTTCAAAGACTCGTGCTGCTTTGGGAGTTTAAATTATTTCAGGTAACAAAAAACTCAGACAAGGATAAATATAATGAGCATTCTCCTAAAATATTGATCCATAGTGAAATATGTCTTAAGACCTACCATTAAATTGTTTTCTTAAGAATCAATGCAATTCAACAAAAAGTTTATGTTGAAAACACTGGAACAAAGTTGCATCCTCAATGGTAAATCAGTGACTCAACAACCTCAAAATTCTCTTAGGTTATTTCTAAGGTTTCAGAGAATGTCATCAGAAGACCTTCCCTTCTATTTAGTATTTCCCTGATGTAAAATAATAGAACCAGTTACCCTCTGCACCCATTAAATGAGTTAGAACTTAATATATTTTTGTTCATATTACAGGGGGAAGAAAAGGAGACAAAATAAGTCCTTATGGTTTGGTGTGAATCTTTTCCTTTAATTGTAACTGAGATAGTGCTTTTTGTGAATAATGAAATGATCAAGACTTTAATGTGAGATTTCTCTATCATACAAATAAAGTATTTCCAAATGTTTCCTTTTTTCCTAGTGTGCTTATTTATGGAAATTTACAGATGACTTTTAAAAATAGTTATGTATACCATTATCTGAAGCAGATTTTGATAAATAAGCATTGGGTCTTGGTTGTTGTGGGAGATTAAAGCCACTCAAGGATAGACTTACAACCCTAAAGGTTAGATTTCTTGGTGCACTAAAAAAAATGTTCAAGTTAAGCCCTGTGATGCCAGGGCACTTTGTTCATTAAATGACCACTTATGTATGCAAACAGATACACTGGAGATGAAAAAAGAAATTATTATGCTTTTATGGGATGCACCAAGAATGATACTAATCAAAATTTAACATCTACTTTTTTCTCAATCATTTTCAGTTCTCTATTCACACTTTAAAATATATGTTTATTGTAGTTGTTTTGATTAAACATTATTAATACATTTGGCAGTTGATTTTTCTTAGTTCACAAGTATTTACTGAACACTCATGGGATACCAGCTCCCATTCTAGGTGCAATCACTGTCCTCCAGGTCCTCCAGCAGAGAAGGGAGCAATTAATAGCAATGCAACAAGATTATGGTCACCATAGATGTGGCAACAAATTGTGGAACAAATCAATGGGTCTGCTTGGGGAAAGGTTCACACTGAAAGAGACAGACTTTTAAGAAGAGTCTTGGAAGATGAGTGGGCATTCATCAGTTCATGTAAAGAAGACGTCCAATTCATTAGAGAGGAAAACATAGCCCATGACAAAACATGACGAATGGTTTTGTCATGGGTGGGTAGTACTGGGTGGATAGGAAGGGTATAAATACAGAAGATGAAGCAAGATACGTAAACGTAGGACTGAGAAGATTCTCATGAGTTTCGTTCCAAAAGGTTTGGACTATCTCAAAGGTAACAGGGGACCAAAGTGATATCTAAGCAGAGAAGAGTCACCATGGTTAGTTTTTAGGAAGATAACTCATGAAATATGGAGGATGGAGAGTATGGGGCAGGGGGCAAACAGAAGGCCAAGGTCAGCAAGTGGTGCAAAAAGATTAGCCCATCAGTAGGGAGGCTCTGAAGAGAGATCTAAAAATTACATTCGTGCTTTGGCCTCTGGTCCAGGAGAAAACAATTGCTGCAGAGCAATAAAATGAGCTTTCAGTTCTAACTCAATTGCTTTGTACTTTACACTCTTCTTTCAATTCTGTTGTAACATCTGTGGACCTTGTCTGATTTTGGGGTAGTTCTAAAAGGTATTAACTCAGATATCAGAATAAGACAAAGTAGAATTCAATATAAAAGCTTTAAACAGGAAAAATTTTTTTTATTATTAGGAGGAAAGTTCAATAAAGATAAAACTGTTAGGAAAATTTATGAGCCAATGACATTTCACTGACATATATAAAGAAAAAAATGATTGAAAACACAAGGACAAAGTATCACAAATACAACAGTAAACTGGGAATTTTAGAGCATTTCTATTTCTTTGGAAAAACAAGTTGGGCAAACCATAAAGTAGAAATGTGCATAGTCAAGATTATGACAAATTCCATGCTTCAAAATGCAGTGGTCATTTCTCAGTCCTCAGCTTACCTGGTTTCTCCCAGCACAATTTGACACAATTTGATCACTCCTTTCTCCTTGAAACATTTACCTACTTGGCATCTGCATTTTCTTCTGGTCTTTTTTTTTTTTTTCAATTATAAACAGTACTTTAATGAAAGCACATTATAGTTTCTTTTTTTTTCCTCCAAATACTTTTATTTTTTTCAGTGTAACAAGAGTCATTTTTCATGTACTACACCCAGTGCTCCATGCAATACGTGCCCTCCTCAATACCCACCACCAGGCTCGCCCAACTCCCCCCACCAACTCCCCTCCAAAATCTCAGTTTTTTGCTTAGAGTCCACAGTTTCTCATGGTTCATCATCACCTCTGATTTCCCCCCATTCACCCTTCCTTTCCTCCTCCATGTTTTTCCTTATGCTCCACACATGAGACCGTAAGATAATTGACTCTCTGTTTGAATTCAGTGATTGAACACTTTCATACAATACCCAGTGCTCATCACAACAAGTGCACCTCCTTAATCCCCATAACCTATTTCACCCATGCCCCCACCCACCTCCCCTCTTGTGACCATCAATGTATTCTCTAAACCTAAGACTCTGTTTCTCTCTCCCCACCCCCATGTTTATTTGTTTTGTTTCTTAAGTTCCACATATGCGGGAAGCCCCATATGGTATTTGTCTTTCTCTGACTGACTTATTTCACTTAGCATAATACTCTCTAGCTCCATCTATGTCATTGCAAATGGCAAGATTTCATTCTTTTTTATGGCTGAGTAATATTCATTATATATATTATATATTGAGTAATATTAACTTTATACATATATTTTATATATATATATATAGAGAGAGAGAGAGAGAGAGAGAGAGATACACACCACAGCTTCTTTTTCCATTTGTCAGTCAATGGACATTTGGGCTTTTTCCATAATTGGCTATTGTTGATAATGCTACTATAAACATTGGGGTGCATGTATGCCTTTGAATCAGTATTTTGTGTCCTTTAGGTAAATGCCCAGTAGCAAAATTGCTGGGTTGTAGGGTAGTTTTATTTTTAACTTTTTGAGGAAACTCCATATTGTTTTCCAGAGTGGCAGCACCAGTTTGCATTCCCACCAACAGTGTAAGAGGGTTTGGGGAAGGGGTAGATTTTAACTTGTGCTCTTGTCTGTATGCTAAATTGCAAAGAAGACTGTCACATGCTCTGTTGCCATAAATCAGAAGCAGTAGCCCAGATTCCCGGGTGTCCACAGCATAATATCAGGGTAGGATTGAACTGCTGGGATGACAAACTATTGAAAACAAGTGGACATAGACCAGCCTGAATTAGCTCTTCCAACTTCTTTCTGGCCACTCCCCAATTCCCCCCGCACTGGTGGATTTCCATATAATGAATTTGTCTTCTTCCTGTGATGCTGCTTTCAAAGAGTTGAGATATTCCGGAGAATTGCTTGATAGTATGGAATCAAATTGGTAATGAGTAATAGTAAGATCTCTGGAAATCCCAAAATGTGCATGAACTAAATAAAACATTTCTAAAGAACTCATGAATCAAAGAGAAAATAAAAATTGCATTTAAAAATATTTTGAACTGAATGAAAATAAGCAACATAGCAGAATTTGTGGGATACCAGTAGAACAGTGCTTAAAGGAAATTTATAGTATATTTATTAGAAAAAAAAAAGGAAGATTCAAATAGTGAACCCAGCTTCCACCTTCAGAAACTGAAAAAAAAAGGACCAAGTTAAAACAAAGCAAGTTGAAGAAAGGAAATAATAAAGATCAAAACAGAAAGCAACAAAATAGAAAACAAAATATACATAAAAATTAATGAAATCTCATGCTGGTTCTTTCAGAAGATCAATAATATTGATAAACTTCTCACCAGATTTATCAGGGGGGAAAAAAAGACGACAGACAAATTGCCAGTTTTCAGGAATGAGAGAAGAGACATCACCTTAGAAATTAAAATGTTAAGGGCCACTTTGAAAAATATTTTGCCAATAAATTCGACAACTTAGAGGAAATGGGCAAATGCCGTTAACTACCAAACTAACAAAGCTTAGTCAAGAAAAAGCAGATAATCTGATTACTGCTATGTCTATTAAAGCAATGGAAATTTAGTTAAAATAAGGTCATTCCCACAAGGAAAACTTCAGGCTTCACTGGTGAATTCTACTAAACATTTCAGGAAGAAATAATACTCATTCTACACAAATGCTTCCAGAAAATTAAGAGAAGAGAATATTTTCCAATTCAGTCCATGAGGTCAGCATGACCCTTGACACCCTCTTTCTGTCCTATGAGAGTACCAGCAGAAGTCAGCAGTCTGCAGCCTGCAAGAGGGTCTCACCAGAACCACACTGCACTGGTGCCCTGTCACAGACCCCAGCCTCTAGAAGTGTGAGAAATAGAATTCTGTTGTTTAGAAGCCACCCAATTTATGGCATTTCATTATAGAAGTCCGAACTGACTTAGACACACCTTCTACCCTAGTCTCCATTTTCCCCTTCCTCATACAGATAACAGCTTTTCTTAATTCTTTTTTTTTTTTAAGATTTTATTTATTTATTTATTTATTTATTAGGAAAGAGAGAGAGTGAGAGAGAGCATGAGAAGGGAGAAGGTCAGAGTGAGAAGCGGACTTCCCATGGAGCTGGGAGCTCGATGTGGGACTCGATCTCCGGACTCCGGGATCATGACCTGAGCTGAACGGAGTCGCTTAACCAACTGCGCCACACAGGCGCCCAGCTTTTCTTAATTCTTAGTTTAATCATTCTATTCTTTATTTTTAATATCTAAGCACGTATGTATATAAGTATATTCTTATGACACCATTCTATCTTTATTATACGGGACATACATATTCCTTATATTGTTCTATACCTTGCCTTTTTCACTTGAAAATGTCATCTTGGCGATTACTCCATACGATGCATAAGGTTTTTTCTTCAGTGCTTTTAAGCAACTTCATAGAATTTCTTTGTGTAGATATGTTATAGTTTATTAACTGACCTTCTATTGACAGAGATTTGAATTATTTCCAATCTTTTGCTATTATAAATAGTGCCACAATGACTAACCTAGTGCTTCGGTCATTTAGAAATATTAGCAGTGTATTTTTAGGATAGGTACCTCCTAGAAAATTGGCTCAGGGGACAAATGTACACGTATTTTTAGATACTGCCAAATTCTTCTCTGTAGATCTTTGCCACCATTTTGCATTCCCATCAGCAATGGATGACAGGAACTATTTCCCCAGTTTTATCCTCACAGAATGTTACCAAACCTTTAGATTTTTGCCAATCGTATAGATGAGACAGACTGCTGTGGTGTTGTTTAGTTGTGATTTCTCTTATTAGGAGAATTTTTTTTTTATGTTTAGAACCCATTAGTTTTTTTCCTTCTTGCGTACTATTTGCTCAGGTCATTTTACTATTTTTCCATCAGATTGTTGGTCCTTTTTCGCCTGCTCAAATTTCCAGAGTTCTTTGTATGATATAGATCTCAGCTATCTTTTGTTGGTTTTTCCTCTGACTTGACTTTGCCTACAGTATTTTTCCATGTAAAATCTTGAAATTTCTTTTTATGTAGTTGAACTTATTACTGTTTCTGGATTTTGCATCATAGTTAGAAAAAAATGTTCCCACTTCACTTGTGTTTCTTCTAGTACTTTTATGTTCGCTTGTTTTTCCTTTTCACATTTGGATATCTGATTTGGAATTATCCTAGTCTATAGATAGTTATTTGAAACTGTTGTATCTTTCTCTCTCTTGACTCCCCATAACATACTCTGCCTTCTCTCTCTCCAGTCTCTTCTCTCTCTCTCTCTCCCTTTCTTTGGGTTCACATTCACATTAATACTTTCACATTACCACTTTCTACACATAACATAAACAATTTTAGATTCTACTCTTTCTCCAAATATTATGTAGTAAATATTTCCCCTGTTATTAATATTCTTTACATGCATTAGTTATAAAGACTAATAGTAACCCCCAGAGTGACTATTTTGCTGTTTAGTATAGACTATGGTGTTACGAACTGTGATGCTTTGTTTCTAACAACATTTGCTAGTTGGCATTCTTCTGTAGAGAAGAGCTTTTCCTTTCCCTATTTTTGTTTTAATTTTGGATGGGTATAGATCTAAAAACTCTTTTTCAAAAACATAATTGGTTATAATGCACTCCTGTCATTATTAATGATATAAAATTGTCCCATTGGCTTTTACCTTTTTGGCGTATGACCCCATCAATTTTTGAGCACTTCCTTAGTTTCTGGCACCATGTTCTCAGCTCATCTTCTATTTTTCATGCCCCAGCTCTGGAATTATGCATTTCTCTAAGAAGCTCAGGATCCTTATAGTAGAGAACAGGTTTTAGAACCCAAAATGTGGGCATGAAATATGCTCCTTACTACTTGGTTGCTATTATTTTCAGGGCCTTTTACTAGGCATGACAAAAACAATACATTCCCTGTTTAGCATGTGCTTACAAATATTTCCATATTAGGACTATTATCTTAGTGTAGATTCCCACAATTTGAGTGACTGGCTCAAATAATAGGAATATTTTCAAGATTATTAGTGTTTATTATAAACTGGTTTTCCAAAAGCTTTGATTAAATGAGACTTGTTTTACTATATGTTTTTCAGAATTAGACATCTTAATTATTTTCTTTTTTTTTTAGTTCTATCAGGTATATAAAAACTATACTTTTTAAAATCTAACTTCCTTTGATTTGATTTCAAATGAAACCCAGAATCTTTCTAGTTGTATTTCCTTTTTGGTGAATTATTTGTTCTAGTCCCTTTTACTTTAGCATTTGCAAAGTTTTAAGATTTTTTTTTTTTGGTTGTCTATTTGATTAGATATTGTGCATACTTAACCTGTGGACTTTTTTTTCACACTCAATAGATTTTTCCAGTAAAACACAGAGATAATTTTTTTTTCCTAGTTAATAATTAGCAAAAAAATCTGCAGTGTGATCAAATAAAAATCCAACGTGAGGTATATGAGAAATAGGTTAAACAGGTTACTTTTTTACTAATAGTGTCAAAGAATAATATAAAAACTTGATCTTCCTCAGTTACATTACTTTCTTTTGTGAATGTGATATCTAAAAAAAATGAAACAGTTAAAACTTACAGGTTTTGTTATTTTCCTGTTCTTTGTGCCTGAATCCCTAACCCTATCCACACAGCCTCAAGATGTAGGTAAGAAATTTACTTGTATATTAGCTAAGGAATGACTAGGTTGGGATAATTTCTTATTTTTTAACCTTGATTTATTTCCATTTAATTTTTCACTTTCCCCCCACTCTCATGAGCTTTTATATACTGGTCACATATCCTGAACTAACCTTCCCAGATTTTGTATTTTCACAGTCATGTTACCCAATCTATAGACAGAGATAAGGGTTATCCCACCCAGCACATGGTCACCAGCTTTATGGAAGTATAGAAAGTGTTGCTGGAATATATAATTTATATTTGAAAATACTAGTATTCCTTACAAATGTATATGGTGTATTTTAACAGTGGAACATGAGATATAAGTTGGGATTTTTCTATATTCTTTGGCTGTCTGATGTATCTCCCAGCTAGGTGGTAAAAACCTGTGCAGGACCCTTTTATATTATATATAAATATAAAAATATTTATATATTTTATAAATATCCTCAAGTTTGTACACACATTAATCTGGCCAAGGCAGTGTTAGCCTGGGGGAAAGGGGAACTTATATATATTTTCTTCCCAAAGGGGGAATATTTTGAACTTCGGTTGTTTAGAGGAGGTGTCTTTTTGTAATTGCTCTGGCATGGATGAAGGACTTTTTTGTAACTTGCACAATAGTTCCATAAGCATCTCAGTGCCCTGAAGATGTGGATTCCGTCTGATTTAATTTCATACCCCCCACAGTGCCTGCTAGTGAGACCAGTTACAGGGCTTAAAGAATGGTCATTTTTGAATTCTTCTCTTTTGCACCTTGTAATGACTTCTCCAAAAACCCTGTCAATTTTTGGCTCTTCAATATATATTTTATCTATGCTTTCCTTTATATTTCCATTACTCCTAACAAAATTCATGTCTTGCTGATTTCTCAAGAGAACAATTGTAAAAGTCTCCTAATGGGCTTCTTGCTTTTTTTTTCTATCCCACCATTCATTCTCCCACCCATCAATTTGACAAATAGTTCTTGTCACTTTCTCTTTGTTAGGCACTGTGTCTATTTCTAATTCCCTGCATATTAGACATACTATTACTTGGCTAGTATTTCTTAGCATATAGAAATAATCATATTAGGTAATACCTCATTGTGGTTTTGATTTGTGTTTCCCTGATGATTAATGATGTTGAGAATCTTTTTATGTGTCTATTGCCCATCTGTATGTCTTTGGAAAAATGTCTATTCAGATTCTCTGCCCATTTTTTTTACTTGGATTGCTTGGGGCTTTTTTGGTATTGAGTTGTATAAGCTCTTTACGTATTTCAGATATTAACTCCTGACTGAATATATCATTTGCAAATATCTTCTCCCATTCAGTAGGTTGTCTTTTAATCTTGTTGATGGTTTACTTCTCTGCGTAAAAGCTTTTTATTTTGATCCAGTCTCTATAGTTTATTTTTGCTTTTGCTTCCCTTGCCTTTAGAGACACAGCTAGAAAATTGTTGCTAAGTCTGATGTCAAAGAGATTACTGCCTGTTTTCTTCTAGGGATTTTATAGTTTCAGGTCTCACATTTAGGTCTTTATTCCATTTAAGTTTATTTTTGTGTATGGTGCTAGAAAGAGGTCCAGCTTCATTCTTTTGCATGTAGCTTTCCACCATTTATTGAAGAGACTATCTTTTACCTATTGTATATACTTGCTTTCTTTGTCACATATTGTATGTGACCATATAAACGTGGGTTTATTTGGGGGCTTTCAGTTCTGTTCCATTGATCTATATGTCTGTTTTTGTACCAGTACCATACTATTTTGATTACCACAACTTTGTAGTATATCTGGATTGTGATATGTCCAGTTGTTCTTCTTTCTCAAGATTGCTTTGGCTATTCAGAGTCTTTTGTGGTTGCATATAAAATAGACAAGAAATAATAAGTGTTGATGAGGATATGGAGAAAAATGAACACTCATACACTATCAGTGGGAATGTAAATTGGTATAGCCACTGTGGAAAACAGTACATGGAGGTTCCTTGAAAAATTAAAAATATCATATGATCCAGTAATGCCACTACTGGGTATTTACCCAAAGAAAATGAAAATACTAATTTGAAGAGATATATGTATCCCTATGTTTATTGCAACATTATTTGCAATAGCCAAAATATAAAAGCAACCCACATGTCCATCAATAGATGAATGGATATTATGCTCCACATGTGAGACCGTAAGATAATTGACTCTCTCCGCTTGACTTATCCATGAACAATCAATCTTGTAACACCGAAAAAATAAACATATTTGGGAAAAAAATAGATGAATGGATAAAGATGTGGTGTATATATACATAGAGTATTACTCAGCCATAAAAAAAATGAGATCTTGCCATTTGTGACAACATGGATGGACCTTGAGGGTATTATGCTATGTGAAATTAGTTAGACTGAGAAAGCCAAACACCATTGATTTCACTTTAATGTAGAACCTAAAATACAAAATAAACAAACAAAAAATTCAAACCCTTAAATATAGAGAACAAACTGGTGGTTGCCAAAAGGAAGGTGGGTGAAGAGATGGGTGAAATAAATAAATGGGATTGAGAGGTACAAACCTCTAGTTCTAAAATAAATAAGTCATGGAGATGAAAGCACAGCATAAGAATATAGTCAATAATATGGTAATAATGTTGTATGGGTGACTGATAGTGGCTATATTTATTGTGGTAAGCATTGAGTAATATATAGAATTGTCAAATTAATTTCCTGAAATTAATATAACACTGTATGTTAATTATGTTTCAATTAAAAAAGAAATAATCATATTAATATTCTATATAAACATTTTCAGTGGCTCTTCATAGCTTCTAATTGAAGCCCAGACTCCTGAGACCCCCAAAATATGGATCCGAGTCCTTTCTATCTAGTTTCCATTCTTTATGAACCACTCTCTCATGAAAGTGGATTAATTGACTTTCTCCAAATACATCCCAAGATTTCTTACCTTTGTAATTTCCCTCACATTATTCTCTCCACACAGAGAGATGAACCTTCTTATTTCTCTGCTGGCTGAAATCATGTATACATTTTTTCAGACTCAACTCATATGCCACTCTTGCTATAATTCTTCTCTGGTTTCTCATCCAAGCATCATAAAGCATTCCTGACATAAACTTACCCATATTACTTTAGAATGTCATGTACATTCTAAATTGGATTATAGTCATGTTCATAAGTAACTTGCACTTTGAGAGTACTTAGAAACCTGAAGTCCAGGGGAGATGTCTTAATTATCACTGATTGCCTCATATTTTCTGGTACAATACCTTGCAAAAGTGAGGACTCTATAAAAGTAGTCTATGTGGACAAATATAAGTGTGCTCTGATTAATATATGCTCTTGGGAGGGAATCAGTGATTTTAGACTAGTCCAGAGATCATCTAATGATCTATGTCTGGCTGGCACTATAAACTATACTGACTACTAGCACACCATGGCATCTCTTGTTGGGCCCTGTAGTAGTAATACACCACATAGCAGTTAATCTTCACATTGCTTTCCTAGTCATACATGATAAGTACTTAGCATGAAAATGGTGCTTGGAGTTGACATTTGTACCTGGGAACCATCAATGGCAAATCTGAAGTCTGGTCCGTTTGAAACTAATTCAAGCCAATTCAACTTAATGAATATCACTTGAGTACACAGTAAGCTGTGATTAAGATCTCAGATTTGATTCGTATGACTTCTCTCCTTGTTAAGTATGCCAAATTACTTTCTACAATTAGTTTTCTGTTTTATACTTTGTAAATGTAGATGTCACGTATGGTTATTTGGTGGGAAAATGTTCAAATACCAGGGTACATAATAACTATGTATCTTTGCTTTTCAGATGATTTCAGTATCACCCAGAAATTTATAGAAGAGAATGTTGGATATATGTGAGTTTCTCTAAAGTATTTTTGATGATGATGGTATTTACATGATCTTCTGTGATATATTCCAGAAATGTTCATGCTTCTCAAAAGTAATTCAATTAAATAGAAGTTGTATTTAAAAAGTAAATACAGTATCACTCATAAAATTCAGATGAAGCAATTGAACTGTCAAGAAATTGTAAAATTTGTAGCCCTTGCACTTTGATAATTTCCTGAGACTAGTCAGCAAGCGAATGTTTCTATGAGTTTTTGTTGGACAGAAGTGGAAATGCTACAGGTAATTATTGTGTACTCTGTGTGGACTCTTGCAGCACTATCATCGTATTTGCTCAATATATTCAGGAGGCCTCTTTTGAAGAAGTAGAAGTGTTGGTAAAAGCCATGACAGAATATCGAGATAAATGCTTAGGTGACAGGACACTCCCAATGTGTTCCAAATTAGCTGTAAGTAAATTGTTTGCATTTCTTAAACAAATAAGCTTACTTGTTAAACAGAATTTTTGGCTTGAAATATATAAAAAAAGATGCTCTATGCCCCCTCGTTTTTTGGGTTTTTTTTTTTGCCTGACTTTGGGATTTAAGATAAGGTACTTTCCTTGGAGAGGAGCAATTCTATACCATGTTGCACAGGTGGAATTGGCTGTGAGATTGCAGTCCATGCCATGTGTATACAGGTAGGGAGGCAGCCAATAGTCTGACAACGTGCACAGAAGTACAGAGGTGCCCTCCTTAGCTACCTCCCTCAATATATGCTCTATTGTCACATCACTTTTTCTAGGCCTCTGCCAAATAGAGTCACCATCTGCAATTTTTAAAGATTTTATTTATTTATTAGAGAGAGAGGGAGAGCAGGAGTAGGTAGAGGAAGAAGCAGAGTCTTTGCTGAGCAGGGAGCCCAACAAGGGGCTAAATCCTGGGACTCCAGGATCATAACCTGAGCCAAAGGCAGATGCTTAATGGAAAGAACCACCCAGGCACCCCACCATCTGCATTTCTAAAAGACTATTACAAAACACTACTGCTAATCCTTTACCAACACAGTCAGGCTCTGACCTTATCACCTTGAGAGAAAAGAAAAAGTCATTATATAAGGGAAATGTAAGTAGCAAAGAAGGAGTAAGAGGTCAAAGGGCCCCAGGATAGGGTAGAAAATGTTCCCTAAAGGGTGGGATGGTTGTCACAGGTGTGGGTAACAATGCTTTATTGGTAATACTGGGGAAATTGGAATCTCTTTCCTGAAGGGTGACACTCATCACTCATTGTAGTCACTGTGTCATCCCAGAAGGCTGAAAAACTTCACAATGAATAAAAGATGTCTTTTACTTTTCTGTTGTCCAGAATGATGTTTTACTGGAAAATATATGTGCTCTGGAGGGAGTGCCACAAAAACATAATTTTTCACACTGCTGCAGTAAGGTCGACTTGGAAAGAAAACTTTGTTTCTTCCATAATAAGAAAGCTGATGTAGGATTTCTGTCTCCTCTTCCTACCCTGGATCCTGAAGAGAAATGCCAGACTTACAAAAATAACAGAGAATCTTTTCTAAACAAGTAAGTTTTCTTTTAGCAGTAGAATTACCTAATTGAAGAATTATTCTTAGGCTGAGTCCAGTATCTTTTCCAAAGAAACATAGCTAGCTTCATTGATGGATTAATTCATTCAGTGTGTATTGTGGGTCACATTCTGTGTTCAGTGTTGAGGATATAAATATGAATAAGATATGAAATCTACTTTCAAGTTCCTTTCAATAAAGATACATATTTTTCTAATGTGGTAAGCCCTAGAACAGAGTGTGTGCATGGTGCCAAATTGCTCCTGGAGGGAATAATCTACTTTTCCCAAAGGGAAGGCTCAGCTTTTACTGAGGGTAAACATTAAATCAATGGGTGTTTACCAAAAATCTGTTTGCAATAGTGCAGTAATTACAGAAGCAGAGACTTTTTCTGGGAACCTGGTGTGCTCAATGAAACTTAAATTACAAGTGGATTTGAACATGAGTTAATAAAATCCCTGAATCTCAGATGGCATGTCTACAGGTAGCTATTCTTTGAATGTGGAAGGGAGAGCTACTGACCATATGGTAGCAGCCATAGTTCAGTGTTCAGGATGAAAACTGTAATCATCACTCTGATTCAGGAGTTGGCAACTTAACTGGTAAAACTTTTATTAGAGAGTGGATAATGCTGCCTTATATTGAAGGCTTCCATAATGAGAAGTCCTTCCTTTTTCAGTTTTACAACTTGATCTTCTCGTCTTTTCCTATCTTTCCTTTCCTTGTCTATCATTTTTAAAAAATTTCTTTCCTGCTTTTAAACTCTTTCCCTCCCTTCCCTTTTTTTTCTTTTATAGTTATATCTATGAAGTTTCCAGAAGGAACCCCTTTGTTTTTGCCCCTACGCTTCTAACTGTTGCTGCTCGTTTTGAGGAGATGACTAAAACTTGTTGTGAAGAACAAGACAAAGCTAACTGCTTTCGGACAAAGGTGAATATTGCATTTATTTCATTAAAATGATAAGAAGTCACCCCACACTGCAGATCCTTAGTTAAGCTCAAATTATAACAAAGGGATGTTTATCATTTATCAGCCATTTTCTTTCCCCTTTCACTGTTTTTTTTCAATCCTTTGTCCCACCTGCTGCCAATCTAAATTTCTTAATACTTGAGACCCTTGAAAGACAATTGCCTATTTCCAGGGTCTTTCTTCTAGCATTGTCTTCCTTGTAAATTGGAAGAAAGCCCCAGTGAGTGAATATCTAGGGTAAAAATGGCATTTATCTTTTATTCTGGACAAAGTCTTTTGGCTATCCATAAAATTTAATCATCCCATTAGAGATAAAGCTCACAGCACACCGTACCACTTACCTTCCTCCCAAGCATAATTCAGTCATCCGGAAGACAGACCTAACTTTATAATGTGCCACAAATGCATGTGTCTTTTGATATGTAAACTTTTTAGGATAAAAATTCCATAGATTTTCTGTTTCTGAACAAATTTTGGAAAATTTGGTTGAGATATAGTTAAGAAATAAGAGAAGAGTGGGATTTTGCTTTTGCTTCGATAGAATTTTCTTTTTCTCCTCAGGCAGAACCTGTCATACAATATTTAAAAGCATCATCTTCTTTTCAAAAAAACGTCTGTGGGGCACTTGTGATGTTTGGCCTGCAAGTCTTAGAATCGATGTGAGTTTTAAAAGGAATCTTGTCTTTGCTTACATTTTCTCCTCTGTGTCCCGTTATTGGTAAATTGTTGATGATTTTTATTTTTATTCTTCTCCAGGGGTATTAAGGTAGTTCTCAGTCCACATGGATAACCTAGAACCAGGACATTAGATCAGAACAAGAGAAGACCTGGGAGATGGGGAGATTCTAGAGAGAAAGAGGGTTGCTTCTGAGATATTCTTTGGTTAGTCGGGAATCTGAATTGGTCTGGGAGTTCCCAACCAGGGTTTTAAAATCTCCAAGTACTTTAGATGGGATGCATCCACCATCTTTGACTTGAATGACTAGGAGACAAATTTATAAGGATAAATTTTATCTTCAGTGCTCATCTTGACTAATTAGTAATGGTGCTACTATTGCAATGCCTTGAGAAAAATTCTGAGATCTCAAATAGATCAGCAGGAAAGAGTTCTGGGATGGATTATCTTTCCCTGCTATGGGCTCACAGCAGGAAGCTATGATCCCGACAAGAATGTGTTATGCTATAAAAAATTATAGTGGTGAACATATATCTTGGTCTTTTTTATCCTGCTCCTAGTCCAGGACTCAAAATATCAGCCTAAGAGTTGCTGAGTGATCCTGCAGGCTGTGCCACATATAAACAGCTCTTTGGTACAGATATCTGTGAATAAAACAAGGGTTCCAATTCTTCTTGCAGCTGTTTATATTGTATCAGCAAAGAAGTACCCCTTGCTTTACTCTCTGTTCGAGTTGTTTTAGTGGTTTATCAATTCTTTTTCCAGAAATGTTGCTATACTTAGTCAAAAGTTTCCGAAGATTGAATTTAAGGAACTTCTCTCCCTCCTAAAAGATGTTTCTTCCAACTACGATGGATGCTGTGAAGGGGATGCTGTACAGTGTATCCATGACAGGGTAAATATTCTCTAGAACCAAGTACACAGGATGATTTGGGGCAGCCATTTTTTTAATTCTGAAGTTGCCCTGATATGTGGCTACTTCATTTACCACACAAAACAGGATTGCTCATAACCGACACCTGGGTGGCTCAGTCAGTTCAATGGCTCAGGTCATGGTCTCAGAGTCCTGGGATGGGGCCCCACTTTGGGCTTCCTGCTCAATGGGGGGTCAGCTTGTGGAGTCTCTCTTTCCCTCTCCCAGTGCCCCCTCCCCCTGCTCTCTCTCTCAAATAAATAAATACATCTTAAAAAAGAATGTTAATAAATTGTTAAATAACAACATAAAATAAATAAAATAAAAAATAAAATGTTAACAAATAAGCTCAAATAAAACTTTGAGGTTTTTTCCCACATGGGATTGTTGTTCGATTACTGAACAGATTCTATTTTACACATTTACATGTCCTTACCACAAAACTTTACGAATTTAGAATCACTTAAGGCAGATTGAAGTTTTCTTTACTATTGCACATCTTCTTTGAGAGATATTAGATATTAAGTAGTAAAGCCCAGAGAATGATTTTTACCATTATATTTTTAAGAACTGCTTTCTCTGAGTTTCCTTGAGCTATTTAGGAACAGTCCTGTCAAATAAGTGGAGATGTTAATTTAAAATAACTTATGTTATTCCTTAAAGTGATTTTCTAAAAGTATATACTGGTAAATATATTATGACTTAGTTTAAGTTGTTCATGCACACAAAAGTAACACAATTTCATTAAAAATATCTCACCTTCTGGGGCGCCTGGGTGGCTCAGTCAGTTAAGTTTTCAACTCTTGATTTCGGCTCAGGTCACAATCTTGGAGTCCTGAGATAAAGCCTTGCCCAGGCTCCCCACACAGCAGGGAATCTGCTTATGTCCTCTCGCTCTGCCCTCCTCCTGCTCTCTCTCGCTCCCTCTCTTTCTCTCTGCGGCTGACAAATAAATAAATAAATAAATAAATAAATAAATAAATAAATCTTTAAACAAAAAGAAAAAAAATCCTGCCTTCTTAGTTGAAATGAAGCTTTTTCTTAGTGACTTTTAATTAGTTTTACTTTTTTAAATTCACAGTGAAACTGTATGTTAATTAACTTGATTTTTAGAATATGAAGATATATACATTTTATTTCAAACAGTGGACAACAGATGTCCCCAAGGATTATTTTGTCCTTAATCAGACTTCAATTAAAAGCACTCTCCCTCACTATTTCTGTATTGTTTCATTATGGAAATGTGTGTTTTATAATATTAAATGCTATATACTGAATTAGAATATAATTGAGGATTATTCCATGAAGTTTGGGGCTGAAACTAAGCGATTGTATTATGTCCTTAATATCTCTTTTTATAATGCCTTCATGGAGAAATAGGAATTAAATTGCAGTTTATTCAAAACAAATGTGAATTTCAGACATTAAAGAGATGTGCTGCCCAGAACAGTGATGGCCTTCAGTGAAATGTATACCTGTTTGCAAGGATTGTCTTCTTGGTTCTATCTGGTTTGTTGGAAACATGGTGCCAACAACCCACATCCCATTTTTCACTTCAACCCAGAGCTTTATCCCATTCTTCACCCTCAGTGTTCACCAGAAGAAGAGGAAGAACAGCTTGGGCAAAGTCAGAGAGGCCTGGAATAGCTTAGTATTTTCTGGAACTCAACATAGTACATAGTACATGTGAAACATAGTACATGCGAAAGTGGACCAGAAAGGAGGAAGAATGTACATACTCATACTGGGGAGTCTGGAGAAGAGATTAGGGGGCAGATCAGCTTTTAAAAAATCATTCAACTAAGGTGTTAATAAGAAAACTTCACCTTCTCCCTTAGTCCCATCATTTCACATGGAGGTCAGAATTGGGCTGAGGAATAGAGAGATAGGATACAGTAAGGGTTTTTGTTTTGTATATTAATTCACAATTTGAACAGCTTCAAATTAATAATAACCATGGGAAAATGGTAACAGTAAGATAGCTTCTTATGTTTGAGAAGTCATTATCTGGTAGTTGCTCTGATAGTTCACTTGTTTCTCATTTTGTCATTTACTTATGAAATACTTACTGAATCTCTATTATGTGCTTGGCAATACAGCTCCAGGGCAATGGAGAAGACATCTAGGATTATAGATGTTCTAGTCACATGTCTTTGGTGGCCTTCATTTAAAGGGAAAGAAACAACACTTAGAATTTAAAATGCCAATATATCAGGGTAATAGGAGTGAAGTATTTAAAAGGTTAATATTTAACAATAAAACGGAAGTTTATAAGAGAGTCTGTTTTCATAATTATATCATTTAAAATCTTCAGAAATAAAACTTGCCTTCATGTGAAAATTTCATGTGTATTACATTAAGACAAAATTTAAATATTATGATCAAATATCTGATGAAGCAATTCCAGATGTGAGGCTCATGGTTGGTTGTGTATGCAACCATTTCATTATGAAGGAAAATCCAGCCCTGAAGAAATGACGAGAATAAAGTAATTTTTCGTTCTTTTGTCATACAGAGCAAGGTTATGAGCCATATTTGCTCCAAACAAGATTCCATCTCCAGCAAAATCAAAGAGTGCTGTGAAAAGAAAATACCAGAGCGTGGCGAGTGCATCATTTCCTCAAATAAAGATGATAAACCAAAGGACTTAGCTCTAAAAGAAGCGAAATTTACTGAAAGCGAAAATGTGTGTGAAGAACGAGATGCTAATCAAACGATCTTCATGGCTGAGTAACATAAATCTATACTGAAATTTATAAGGCAAACAGAAACTTATGATTTGACCTATTTTGGCTAATTTGGGTGGAAAGAATGGGAACCATTCGAATCACTGGGTATCACATAATTTTAAAAAAATGTTGGTTACAGAGTACCGTATTTTCACCTGACTTTAAGAAGATGCAACTGTGTGATTACAGGGACGGCTAACATTTATTGAGTACTTGCTATGTGCCAGACAGTGGGCTCAATACTCGATGTAGATTATCTGGTTTAATTCTCACAACAGTCATTAGACACCAGTACGGTTTTCCCCATTGTTTCAGATAAGTAAATGGAGGTACAGTGCAGCTAAATCATTTGTTGAAGGGTCACAGGTAAAAGCTGGCTAAGTAAGGATTTAACCAGAGGAGGTCTGGCCTAGGAAGTTGTGGGCTGAATTGCCATGCTATGCCACTCCACAGCCATTCAAGGGAATCTAGTGGACTTGGAGCCAAAGGGACAGGGTTTGAGACCTGGTTGGGTCATTAGAACAAGTTAATCATTATACATACAATTCATATAAGAATATTCATTCATTCCAAGTTTATTGGTAATGAAACCTAATCCAGGCACTATATGAGGTTAGACAGGGCTTTTATCCACAGTAAGCTTTCATCAATAGGGAATGCCATGGGGGAGGAGACAGACATATAAAGAAATGAGTGCATGGCATATTCTTTTATTTCTGATAGCACTATGTAATCCATAATGTAAAGACAGAGGAAGAAGTGGTCAATTGTACCTGGGAAACCTGGAAAGGCTTGATAGGGAAGAGGTGCTTAAAGACATTTTGGTAATCTAGACAGAAGGGGTACATCGTGGATAGAAGTATAAAACCACTTGGTGAATTTTTGGCTTTGTGTAGGGTATTTGCAGTGAGAGAGGAGGGTAGTGAGAAGTAGATGTGGTCAGATCATGAAGGCATGCTAAGGAATGAGATGACACTGAAGGGCTTTTACTGAAGAATAAGGAAGGACAAAATCACTTTTGTCTTTTAGAAACTTCATCTGGAATGAATCCCAGTTTGGGGTTTAGGTGGTTGGGTAAGTAGTTTTCAGATTCAATGAGATGGGAAGTATGGGTTGAAGGTTTTGTGGGAAAGAGAATATGTTTGGATCTGACAACATTGACTTTGAGGTACACATGAAGTAACTAACTGGGACGGCCACAAGACATTTTTTTTTTTTTTTACTTGAGTATAGTTGACACACAATGTTACTTTAGTTTCAGGTATATACCGTAGTGATTTGACAAGTTTACACATTATGCTAGGCTGATCAACAAGTGTAGCTATCATCTGATCCCACTCACCATTATTACAATACCATTCACTAAATTCCCTATGCTGTGCCTTTTATTCTCATGACTGATTCATTCCTAACTGGAAGCCTGTAGCTCCCACTCCCCTTCACCTATTTTGTCCATTCCTCCCCCCCTCCAACTGAATCCAGCAGCCATCAGTTTGTTCTGTGTATTTATAGGTCTAATTCCACTTTTTGTTTATTCATTTGTTAGTATTCTTTTTTTTTTTTTTAGATTCCACTTATGAGTGGAATCATATGATATTTGTCTTTCTCAGTCTGACTTATTTCATTTGGCATAATACCCTCCAGGTCCATCCATGTGGTCTCAAGTATCATGAGACAATTTTGTATGTGAACTTGGAGCTCTGGAGGACAGAGATTAGGGAAAACTTACCAAATGTTAAGGGCTTTTCATCTACTAACCAATTTAATTTTTGAAAAAAATCTCTATGGTTGGGATGCTTTTATTGTCTTCATTTTACAGGAGATGGAAAGAGATGGAAACACAGAAGTTAAGTAACTTGCTCCCAAGTGACACAGATAATATGTGGTGGGGCCAGGATTCAAATACACACTGCCTGGCTCCAGACTCTTGCTCTTAGGACCCAACCACTGTGTTCTATTGCTTCTCATGAGTTGTGGTTATTAACTCAAACTGAACAAAATGTTGGAGGTAGTGTGTTTCACTTCACCAAATGGAAGCAATTTTCTTTATCATCATCACCACCATCATCACCATCATGTTACAACATGGTGCTTGAGGAGATATCACAGAGCAACCCTGAGCATGCTGAGCCAGAAATGGAGTTTTAAGGTGCAGTCTTTCTGGATGTAAGCGTTTAACACAAAATCTCAATGGATCTTCCAGGCTAGGGTACGCTTCTAGGAATTTTTGTTTGCAGTCTTTTGGTAGTTTGCTTTTTGTCTCTCTGTGTGTGTGTGTGATTTTATTCCTGTAGAAAGGTCCATAGCTTATATCAGATATTAAGAAGAGCCCTTGATTCTGTGAAGGGTAAATGCAATTGCGTTAGGGTCTGGGAATATATCCCACAAATAGGATTGAGAAGGCAGGTGGAGAAGCAGAAGACACAATGTCAGAAACACTAAGATTAATCAGGAGAAGCAAAGCCTGCAAACCAAAAAGGGATGCAGAGTTCCCTGATATTGAGAAATTTTGTGAGGTATGGCAACTTATTTTGAATGGATGGATAGATAAGATTTTTTTTAAGGTTTTATTTATTTATTTGAAAGAGAGAGAGAGAGAGAACGGATCTAGGGCAGAGGGAGAGGGAGAAGCAGACTCTGCTGAACAGGGAACCCCACGCTGGGCTCAATCCCAGGACCCTGGGATCATGACCTGAGCCAAAGGCAGATGCTTAGCCGACTGAGTCACCCAGTAGTTCCTGATAAGATTTTATTATGAAGATGATTGTAAAGAGCACAGCTTGGTGCTTAGAGAAGACATCCCTCTCTTGCAAAGACAGTCAATTTGGTTTCGAAAAGAATGAAGTAGGTATCCTACTAGACCTGGGTTCACATGTTACACTTCCCATTAATGGCAAGGCACTCCCCCGATCTGAGACTTCCTTTCTTCAGCTAAAAAATAGTACTGATTTTGAGGACTAAATGAAGTTAAATAAGAAAAATGTTTCCAGAGGCTAGGAAGCATTTCTTTATCTCTTATGCCCAGAGCTTGATCCAGTGCTAGCACCTACTAAGGGCTTAATAAGTGTTAGCCTTCCACTTGATTTCCCATTTCTCCCCAAATCACACCACCTTTACCCTTGGAGTCTCTCACTGAGGCCATGGAAGCCACTCACCGCCAATGACTTAGAGCTCCAGGGGTGGTGACTCCCATATTTGACAAGTGATGGAATGAAGTCATGGGCAGAACTGCTTCCCAGTCTCTCACCAAGATGGCCCTGGAGTGGGGAGTAAGCCATATTTCCACCATCTCAAGTTGGAGCTTTGAATGCAGTTTCCAACAGAATTAGACCCACTATGTATTTTCTCAAGTATTGGTGTCATGATATTCTATTGCTGATGTTTTACACATCAAATCATCCTAATAATTAACTCAGAATAACTCATCATTCTATCCTCTCAAGTAAAAGCATTGTTGGTTTAAACCATACTATGGAAGAGAATCTTTGTAAAATGATGTCCTTTGGTCAAAATATCCTCTGAAATCACTCTCTGAGCAAATGGGAGGAGAAAGTTAGCATTTGAAAGCAGACTCAGTGTTATAAGATCAGACTAGCTTAAGAGATAGCCGAGATTTGATATTTTGTTCTTTCCCTAAGGTCTAATGCTAGAAACATTTTACACATCACAGGTTTCTTTATGAACACGCAAGAAGACATCTGGAATTGTCCGTACCAGAGCTTTTAAGAATTTCTGGGGTGTATGAGGATCTTCTGAAAGAGTGTTGCCACACAGAAAACCCTCGCGACTGTTACCGCCATGCAGTAGGTTCCACCTTTCCAGGCTCACAAAACTGAACAAAACAAAGCCTAACAACAAACACTTCATAACTGGCATCAAAGTTTTACCCTAGTCTAAGGAGTAGGAAATGTGATTGACTCATCTGAGTGTACTTAAATTCAGCACAGGCTGATCATTGGGAAGACTGAAACTGTTACGTTTCTGTTTTGAACTACTAATTCTGTGTGTTGACGCAAAAAAAAAAAAAAAAAAGAAAGAAATCTTCCCATTCAATATTTTACATTTAGATCTTTATTTATGTACTCTGCATTTTATCAAGCCATATAGGATTTTTTATGATTGTAAAAGTAATAAATAATTATCAAAGATGATTACAAAAGTACCAAAAGTTAGAAAGATAAAAATGAAAGCTTTGATACTGTCACTGAGAAATAGCTATAATTAATATCTTTCATCTTTTCTTTGCATATGTGCATATATGAGTATTAAAAGATAAGATTGGAATAATACTTTTTAAGAAATTTTTTGATCTATTTTTTTAAAGATTTTATTTATTTATTTTTAGAAAGAGAGAGAAAGAGACAGAGAGCAGAGGGAGGGGCAGAAAGAGAGGAAGGGAAAGAATCTTCAAGCAGACTCCCCACTTAGCTGGGAGACTGATGGGGGCTTGATCCCAGGACTCTGGAATCATGACTTGAGCTTAAATTCAGAGCCAGTTGCTTAACTGATTGAGCCACCCAGGCACCCTGGATCTATTTTTTAGTTACTATCATAGAAAACTTTTTATGTCATTAAACAGACTTCAAAATGTACTTAATTTTAAAGATAGAATCTCATCATCATGATTTATTTAACTGTTCTATTGTGTGTTGGACATTGTGAACATTAGGTTAGGTTTTTAATTTTATAAGCAACCCTGGAGTAAGTATCTCATTCTATTCATCTCTATTAATATTTATGACTATTTTCCTAAGATAGATTATCCGAAGGAAAACTATTAGGTTAAAGTACATAGACTTAAGGAAAAAAGAAATACTTGATACAAATATCCAAGTTACTTTCTAAAAAGTTTATCAGCATACAGTCCTACAACAGGCTTGAAAATACTCCCTTCACCCTCCCTTCACGTTGTTGCACATGGAAATTAACTGCTAGGTTTATATGTAAAAAATAGTGACTGTGTTTTAAACATTTATTTGATTTTTAAGTGAATTTAGGTTTTTCCCATATGACTTTAGCTATTGTAGTTATAAATTTCTTGTGAATAAGTTGTTCACGCCCATATCCATTTTCCTGTTGAAATTGGTGTGTTTCATAAGCATTCCTTATGTATTAGAGAAATTAATTGTTTGACATTCTGATTCGCTTCTCATTCATTTGGTATGTGTTGCTTTTGCTTTATTTAAAAAATTGCTTTCACTTACCTTAAAAGCCAGTTATACCCACTCATATTTGAGCAATGAAGTAAGAGGACTTGACTTTCAGTCTAGTTCTGCCATTGCCTATTCCTGACCCTTAAATGAATCATAGTGCTAGAAAATTCTCTTTTTATATGGAGGCACAGTATATCCCACACATCCATTCACTGGAGTGTACTTTTCTTTCTTGTGGCCACTCAGTAGATATCCAATTTTATGCCAAGGAGATAAGAGTTTGTCAAATATTTGAAGACAATTATGGGGGGGCGGGTTTAAGTCCCAGTTCTAAGTGATGAAAAAGAAGATATAAAATAAAAATAAATTTGATTTAAAACGTTCTATAGCAATATCAACTAGCTGGGTCATTCTAGGCAAGAAATTTGACTTCATAAGGCTGATTTCCTTTATGTAAAGATGAGAGACTACTCTGGCCACATGAAAGTGATAATCAGATATGATCATTGTCAGAGTAAGATTTGAATTATACTTTGCAAGCTGGAAAGCTCTAAAAAATGTACAGGATCATAATGAAAAATTTGAACTTTCAAATTTTAATAAAAGCCATCTCTATATTTATAGTTGAAAAGATTTAAACTTTTATCCACTCATATAAAGAAAACTACTCTCCATTTAGTGAGCAATATATGGTAATGATAGTTTCAAAATACTATACAAATGAAAGCTCTTTGATAAGTTGACATGAGGCTTATGGTTAAATTTTAGATAAAATGTTCATAAATATGATTGTTCTTATTTTTAGGAATACAAATTCAATGAAACAACTGAGAAAAGCCTCAAGACAGTACAACGAGAATGTGAACATTTCCAGAATTTGGGGAAAGATGATTTGAAATATTAGTAAGTTGCTTGCTCAAGTTGGTTAACACTTGTGACCAGGATAAGTAAGATAAAGAGTGTCACAAAGTGTCAAAAATTCAGCTCAGTCTTTTAGTTATGGCAAATCCATAAACTGGGAAAGAATAAAAACACAAAAGTCAAGAATGTGCATTAAGTTGTCATATTAAGGCTTTATCAGGAATGAGACTAGAAATGAAAGAAATACAGGATTCCAGAAAATTGATTCTCTAATGCTTTAGTTTTCACTTGGACTTGCTTTTGTCAATACCAACCCAGACTCTCTGGATTTTGTGCCATTTAGGAAGGCAGGGGAAAATGCAAACTGCAGGTTGTTGCAATTTCCCAAGGAAAAGATGATTTGCCCAGATTTTGAACCCATGTTATTGAGTTTATAGAAATAATTTTGGATTTGTTTAACATTTTAATATTTATTTTTTAGTGCTCTTGTGAGCATTAATGAGTAATACACAGTTTATTCCAGATTTTCTTAATTAATTATCAGGGTAATATAGTGTGTTTAAACCAAACATCTTTAAAACAAAACACAGCTTAAAAAAATATGATTTCACTGTTTCTACAATCTGGCTGTTGGCTGAGAACTCAAACTCAACTATGCCCATTAAACATACTAGTTTCCTTCATCTCAGATTATCCTTTTCCAACATGGATCAATTAATTAAATTCTCCCTTTAAAATATTTATTAACTCTGCAAGGGACTTCAAGCAGGATTTTACATACTAGCCAAGGTATTTGCTGCCTAGAAGCTCCTAAACTCGCAGGTAAGACAGGACAAGAAAATTTGAAAATTTCTGAGATTACCATGAAATTGGGAGGAAACCAAAAACGCAGAATCCAGGAGGCAGGGTCTGGGGAAATAGAGAGTGAAGAGACAGTTCTCTGCCATTTTGTGAGAAAGCCAAGGTTCACGTTGTCCTTACCTTGGTTGTCCCTAGCCTTGAAGAGTTAGGGTTTCAAGTAGTTAGACAAGGGAAAATGGGTATCTGTGTTTGTTTAGAACCAAACAGACAAATGTTCTTTCAGCTACCTTATCAAACTCACAATGATAGCTCCTCAGCTCTCCACTGAAGAACTGACCTTTCTTGGCAAGGAAATGGTGACAGCTCTGGCCACCTGCTGCACACTGAGTGAAGAGTTTGCCTGTGTTGACAATTTGGTGAGCATGGCCCATGAACCTAACTATTCCTTAAAAAAAAAAAAAGAGAGACATCTGCTGTACTGTACTCATTGATCATAGTAATTGGGCTATGCCTTTCTTCACTGTTTTCAATATTGAAATCTCTAATATTGAACATTCCTTGATAAGCAAGGAATGTCAAAGTTTGTTGGGGGCCTCACTGCATCACAATCCTAAAAAGCAAAGGGAGAACGTCTTAAATATTTTCTTGGGGTTCTCCAAATCATCTTTGTTACTTTTTTTTTTTTTTTTGAAGGAGAGAGAGAGATGGGGGGAGAGAGAGCAAGGGGAGGAGCAGAAGGAGAGAGAGAAGCAGACTGAGCTTGGAGCCTGACACAGGGCTTGATCTCACAACCCTGAGGTCATGACCTGAGCCAAAATCAAGAGTCAGATACCCAACGGACTGAACCACCCATGTGCCCTTCTTACTTCTTACTACTAATTTGTTATTTGTAAATTGTTAGGGCAAATGGCAGGAATAACATTGTTTCAGAATGATATAAGAAACTTTGTAATTTTAATGTTACAAATTCGGTCTTCTCCCACCTGCTCAGTAAGAGAATCAACACTTCCTGCCCAATCACAACTTAGATGTATCTCTTTAGGACTGGAGTGGAGATTATCTTGGAGGACACCCTAGGACACCGTCCGAAGGGAATAAATAAAAGGGCCACTGTGTTTGGCAGCCACTTTGAGCTGGCTGTTTTGAAGCTCTCTAGGGCTCCTAATTACAGATTCGTATATGTGCTAACAAGAAATTAACCTATAGCATTTGGATTGCAATGGCTTGAAATTTTGTTGTAATACAAGCTTCTACTTTGTATGTATAATGGTTTCTCTAACCGTATTTCAAAACTCTATTCAAGTTTTAAAGTCATATCTAAATTCCAACTTTCATTGGGACAGATGGATTTAGTTCTTGGAGAGTTATGTGGAATAAATGAAAATCGGAACATCAACCCAAATGTGGACCACTGTTGTAAAACCAACTTTGCCTTCAGAAGGCCCTGCTTTGAGGCCTTGGAAGCTGATAAAACATATGTGCCTTCATCTACGCCTCAGGATTTATTTGCCTTTCACACAGACTTATGTCAGTCTCATGATGAGGAGCTCCAAAGAAAGAAAGACAGGTATAAACATTCTCTTCCATCCATCTTTTTCTTCAGCCTGAAGGCACATCACGTATTAATGAGAAGGTATACTGTAATACATATGATTTTGGTGTTCTAATCCTGTTACTTCCATCAAATTGTTCAGTCTCTCCAATCTGGAAAAACACTAGGGCCTATTTATGACTGTTGCTTTTAAGTCAATACCTAGCTAGTCTTTTCTTTTGCTAGGCATGGAGAGTCCATTACACTGTGATTTGGAAAGGTGACTGAGGGAAGCCAACAAAAAGGCTAATAGGCAAGTTCATAATGAACTGGACTTTCTTGAGGGAATGTCATAGATATTTTCCCTGAGAATCTTGTTTAATGTTTGAAAAACAGAGAGGCCTAAAAGGGACAAGAATTTTACTTTTGTCTTCTCAGGCAATGTTATAAATGCAAAAGAATAAGACTTGGGGCGCCTGGGTGGCTCAGTGGGTTAAGGCCTCTGCCTTCGGCTCAGGTCATGATCTCAGGGTCCTGGGATCGAGCCCCACATCGGGCTCTCTGCTCAGCGGGGAGCCTGCTTCCCTCTTTCTCTCTGCCTGCCTCTCTGCCTACTTGTGATCTCTCTCTGTCAAATAAATAAGTAAAATCTAAAAAAAAAAAAAAAAAAAGAATAAGACTTTAAGGGGGGATTTAGGAATTGTCTGTATCAAGTGGAGTAGAAACAGCATTCAGCTACTGAGAAAAAGGGAATAGAGATTGTTTTGAAAATGAATTTTCTAGAATGACCAAAAGTAATCACATAATCTACGATACTGCACAAAAGGAAGACCTAATTTATGTTCATATTTTTATATCATTGTTGTTTATAATTACCTAATCCTCTGAAGAATGTTAGCTTGAAATCCACCCCACAAGTTGAACAGCAAAGCTTCAGGAGACTTCTTCAAAGTGGAATATCTTAACTTTTTATACTCCTCCCCAATCAAGTCACCCCTAAGACATGTGATATTGTGACAAGCGTTTTAGAGAAGAGGAGCTTAAGTAAGAAGACTTTAATTAATTCTATTTGGCATCTCTGGGCCACAGGTTTCTTGTTAATCTAGTGAAGCGATGGCCTGAACTTACAGATGAGGCACTGCGGTCATTGCTTGCAGACTTCACAAACGTGGTGGTGAAATGTTGCAAAGCCGAGGAGCCTGAAGCCTGCTTTAATGAAGAGGTAGTTCTATTTCTTTTCCGCTGAAATTCAGCGGGTATTTCTGGTCACACAAAATACAACGAACTCCCAATTGGACCCTGCTTCCTCCTCGTAATGTCTCTGTGGTGCCTGGGAGCCTGATGTCACAGGCAGATGTCTCTCTGGAAGGACCTCAGCACTGTCTCCTTGGTAACCACGTGGTGTAAAAAAAGATGTCAGGAGAATCCAGGTTCTAATTCCAGTCATTTTGGTCATATAACTTAAAGTGAACTGTATTTCACCATCTGTAAATGAGGATGGTGATTGTTATCCTTGAATTATACCTTTGGTCCTTACTCTCCTGTTTTGAATCACTCATTAGTTTAATAAAACAAATAGCCAGACTGGTTTGGAAAGGAAATCATAATCAGCTCCAAAGGGAGGGGAGCACGAAGGGTATTCGTCTGTGAAGTCTCTCAGGGGGTGGCTGGCTCACTTTCAGAAGCCTTGTCACAGCATCCCTCAGGTGAGCACACATGTGTGAAGTGAGGAGTTGGTGGGGGGTGGTGTGTCGTGAGGAGGAAGAGGAGACGTGCTCCCTGAGTGTTCTCACTCCAGTAATTGGTGTCTCTTGCCAGCTTGCGGTAGATTCTCAGGCACACATGAATGCCAGCCCCCGAGGACGGCTGCTTGGAAGTCGCTCTTTACTGATTTCCAACTTCCTTTCTCACCATTTCATTCCCAGCAACTCCCACTCCACCCCAGACTCACAATTCACACACACACACACACAGACACACACACACACGCAAACTCGTGCCCCTCGTATCCTTCCCGCCTGGTCACAGACACACCCACTCACACACAGTCTTCATTCTGGTCGACAGCCCTCTACTTTTTCCAATGGAGTGCTTCGTCTGTGGGAGTTTTGTGTGTGTGTGTGTGTGTGTGTGTGTGTGTTGTTCAAATTACTATCTTTTACGATATATGTTTAATGTAATTTGAGGTTATTAATCAGTATCCAGCATTTACCTGAGTGAGTGTGTACATTGAGGCCGTGGAAAGGGAGGGATGAAGTCACTAGCAGTTCATAAAAGGCACCTGAAGAAAGAGAGTTCATTGAGTCCTCCTCCTGTCCAAAATGGGAGTGCTTTAATTTTTCTTCCCAAAATTCAAGGCAACATGTGTTTTCAAATTTAAATAATCATCTCTTAAATTTTTCTATGTGTTTTTGTTTCTTTTTTTCCCTCTCAGGGGCCCAAAGTGGCAGCCAAAAGCCAGGCTGCTTGAGAAATACAAAATAAAGCCCGCCAAAGGTAATACCTGCTGAGTCAAATGCCAAATGTATATGTAGCTTGTGTAGTCACTGGAGTTTTCCCCTTCTGGTGCTTCAGTGTCTGTTTCTAGTTCATTCCATGTGCCTTATACCTCATATGCCCATCTTGGTCCTCTCACGTCTCTCGGGGTCTCTACCACTCTGTGTGGCTTATTTGTGGCAGCAATTCTCTTGATGTTCAAGCAGCTTTCTGAGGAGCTTAAAGGGACCCAGTCCTCTGCCTCTCTGCTACCACACTCAACTGTCTGGACCAGAATGGAGAAGCAATGGAAATCTGTGAATATTGACAGGGAGAGGAGAGCTGAGGGTCGGCAGACAGGCCTCAGTAACCTGGCCTAAGAGTCTTGCCACAACAGTGTGCTCCTAAATGAAAAGTGATATCTTTATGATTTCACAAATCTATGTAAAAGATGCTCTCTCCTCTGCAGTTTAGGTAATACATGTACATAAACTTTAGCAATAAACTGATGTTCAGCGTCTGGGAAGAGAGGCCTGGACCACCACAGGGAGTAGGTTTGGGTCTAGAAGACTCAGCACAATATTGTTACCACTCACACTTTTCTATATACATGACTTTCCATGATCCAAGTTATACGATTTCACATTCTTGTGTTGCATAAGATACTATTTTTACTTCCCAGGTTGTGGAGAAAAAAGAAAGGAACACTGACTTACCTGCTTCCTATCTGTCCTGCGGTGGATCTTATTTTCTGAGAAGAATGCAGTGAAAAGGTTCTTCTGTAATCTTTACCTTGAAATCATGTTATTGTAATGAGCAATAAACACCATCATAAAGTTATTTCTCAAAGATTGATGTCATGTGTCCACTTGATAGCAAAAGCAGTCAATCTGGGTGCATTCGTTCCATCAGCTTCGTCAGCTCCTTGGCAAATGTGCACTGCTCCAGGGAAGGCAGGGCTCTGAAGCAGCAGTGGGGGAGGGGTGAAGAATCCTCCCAAATGCTTGCTCTGGCTGCTACTGGAAAGGACATGGGGAGTGGAGGCTGGGAAGCCCTCCTGCTGCTGCTGCTCCTAGAATTACCCACTGCCACGGAATGTTTTCAATGTACAAAACATCACTTGAAGTACTTTTCATGCATTATCTCATGGAACCCTAACAACTCTATGAAGTAGAAACATTATCTCAAAACGATTTATTTATTTATTTATTTATTTATTTATTTATTTATTTATTTAAAAGATTTTATTTACTTATTTGAGAGAGAGAGAATGAGAGAGAGGGAAAGGTCAGATGGAGAAGCAGACTCCCCAGTGAGGAAGGAGCCCGATGTGGGACTCGATCCCAGGACTCCAGGATCATGACCTGAGCCAAAGGCAGTTGCCTAACAACTGAGCCACCCAGGCGCCCCTTTATTTATTTATTTGAGAGAGAGTGAGCACAAGTGAGAGGGGCAGAGGGAGATGGAGAAAGAGAACCCTCAAGCAGACTCCCCGCTGAGCACAGAGCCCAACATGGGACTTGATCTCATGACCCTGAGACCACGGCCTGAACCAAAACCAACAGTTGGATGCTTAACTGACTGTGCCACCCAGGCACCCTTGAAGTAGATATCATTTTAATTCCCATTTTACAAACAGGGAACTGTTTGTAAAGTCATCTGTTCAATGTCATACAAATGGAAATTAGTAGAATCAAGGTTTGCATTTGAGTCCTCTAATCCCAGAACAATATTTTTTAAAAAATATTTTATTTATTTATTTGAGATAAAGACAGTGAGAGAGAGCATGAGAGGGGAGAAGTTCAGAGGGAGAAGCAGACTCCCCGCGGAGCTGGGAGCCCAATGTGGGCTCGATCCCAGGACTCCAGGATCATGACCTGAGCCGAAGGCAGTTGCTTAACCAACTGAGCCACCCAGGCCCCCCCAGAACAATATATTTTTTAAATTTTAATGTATCATTTGCCCCAGGGGTATAGGTCTGTGAATCATCAGGCTTACACATTTCACAGCACTCACCACAGCACATACTCTCCCCAATGTCCATAACCCAACCACCCTACCCCTACTCCCTCTAACCCCAAGCCACCCTCAGTTTGTTTCATGAGATTAAGAGTCTCTTATGGTTTGTTTCCCTCCCTATCACATCTTGTTTCATTTTTCACCCCCTACTCCCCACTACCCCCTGCTCTACCTCTCAAATTTTTCATATCAGAGAGATCATATAATTGTCTTTCTCTGATTGACTTATTTCGCTTAGCATAATACCCTCTAGTTCCATCCATGTCACTGCAATGGTAAGATTTCATTTCTCTTGATGGCTGCATAGTATTCCATTGTGTGTGTGTGTGTGTGTGTGTGTGTGTGTGTGTGTGTGTGTGTGTGTATACATACATACACCACTTCTTTATCCATTCATCTGTTGATGGACATCTAGGTTCTTTCCATAGTTTGGCTATTGTGGACATTGCTGCTATAAACATTCGAGTGCACGTACCCCTTCAGATCACTACAATTGTATCTTTAGGGTAAATACCAGTAGTGTAATTGCTGGATTTTAGGGTAGCTCTATTTTCAACTTTTTGAGAAAACTTTTCCAGAGTGGCTATACCAGCTTGCATTCCCACCAACAGTGTAGGAGGGTTCCCCTTTCTCCACAACCTTGACAACATCTGTCATTTCCTGACTGGTTAATTTTAGCCATTCTGACTGGTATGAGGTGGTATCTCATTGTTGTTTTGATTTGTATTTCCCTAATGCTGAGTGATGTTGAGCACTGTTTTATGCGTCTGTTGGCCATTTGGGTGTCTTCTTTGGAGAAATGTCTGTTCATATCTTCTGCCCATTTCTTGATTGGATTCTTTGCTCTTTGGGTGTTGAGTTCAAGAAGTTCAGTATAGATTTAGGATACTAACCCTTTATCTGATATGTCATTTGCAAATATCTTCTCCCATTCTGATAGTTGTCTTTTAGTTTTGTTGACTGTTTCCTCTGCTGTGCAAAAGCTTTTGATCTTGATGAAGTCCCAATAGCTCATTTTTGTCCTTGTTTCCCTTGCCTTTGGTGATGTTTGTAGGAAGAAGTTGCTGCGTCTGAGGTTGAAGAGGTTGCTGCCTGTGTTCTTCTCAAGGATTTTGATGGATTCCTGTCTCACATTGAGGTCTTTCATCCATTTTGAGTCTATTTTTGTGTGTGGTGTAAGGAAATGCTCCAGTTTCATTCTTCTGCATGTGGCTGTCCAGTTTTCCCAACACCATTTGTTGAAGAGACTGTCTTTTTTCCATTGGATATTCTTTCCTGCTTTGTCGAAGATTAGTTGACCATAGAGTTAGGGGTCCATTTCTGGGCTCTCTATTCTGTTCCATTGATCTATGTGTCTGTTTTTGTGCCAGTATCACACTGTCTTGATGATTACGGCTTTGTAATAGAATTTAAAGTCTGGAATTGTGATGCCACCAACTTTGCTTTTCTTTTTCAACATTCCTCTGGCTATTCGTGGTCTTTTCTGGTTCCATATAAATTTTAGGATTATTTGTTCCATTTCTTTGAAATAAATTGATGGTATTTCGGTAGGGATTGCATTAAATGTATAGATTGCTTTAGGTAGCATAGACATTTTCACAATATTTGTTCTTCCAATCCATGAGCATAGAACGTTTTCCATTTCTTTGTGTCTTCCTCAATTTCTTTCATGAGCACTTTACAGTTTTCTGAGTACAGATTCTTTTCCTCTTTGGTTAGGTTTATTCCTAGGTATCTTATGGTTTGGGGTGCAATTGTGAATGGAATTGACTCCTTAATTTCTCTTTCTTCTATCTTGCTCTTGGTGTATAGAAATGCAACTTATTTCTGTGCATTGATTTTATATCCTGATACTTTACTGAATTCCTGTATGAGTTCTAGCAGTCTTGGAGTGGAGTCTTTTGGGTTTTCCACATAAAGTATCATATCATCTGCAAAGAGTGAGAGTTTGACTTCTTCTTTGCCAATTCAGATGTCTTTTATTTCTTTTTGTTGTCTGATTGCTGAGGCTAGGACTTCTAGTACTATGTTGAATAGCAGTGGGGATAGTAGACATCCCTGCCATGTTCCTGATCTTAGGGGAAAAGTCTCAGTTTTTCCCCATTGAGAATGATATTCACTGTGGGTTTTTCATAGATGACTTTTGTGATATTGAGGTATGTACCCTCTATGCCTACACTGTGGAGTTTTGATCAAGAAAGGATGCTGTACTTTGTCAAATGCTTTTTCTGCATCAATTGAGGGTATAATATGGTTCTTGTTCTTTCTTTTAATGTATTGTACCATATTGATTGATTTGCAGATGTTGAACCAACCTTGTAGCCCAGAATAAATCCCACTTGGTCGAGGTAAATAATCCTTTTAATGTACTGTTGGATAATATTGGTTAGTATTTTGGTGAGAATTTTTTGCATCTGTGTTCATCAATGATATTGGTCTGTAATTCTCCTTTTTCATGGGGTTTTTGTCTGGTTTTGGGATCAAGGTAATGCTGACCCAAAATGAGTTTGGGAATTTTCCTTCCATTTCTATTTTTTGGAACAGTTTCAGGAGAATAAGTATTAATTCTTTAAATGTTTGGTAGAATTCCCCTTGGAAGCCATCTGGCCCTGGGCTCTTGTTTTTTAGGAGATTTTTGATGACTGCTTCAATCTTCTTACTGGCTATGGGTCTGTTCAGGTTTTCTATTTCTTCATGGTTCAGTTTTCGCTGTTTATGTGTCTCTAGGAATGCATCCATTTCTTCCAGATTGTTAAATTTGCTGGTGTATAGTTGCTTATAATATGTTCTTATAATTGTTTGTATTTCTTTGGTGTTGGTTGTGATCACTACTCTCATTCATGATTTTATTCATTTGGATTCTTTCTCTTTTCTTTTTGTTAAATCTGCCAGAGCTTTATCAATCTTATTAATTCTTTCAAAGAACAGCTCCTAGTTTTGTTGATTTGTTCTACTGTTCTTTTGTTTTCTATTTCATTGGTTTCTGCTCTGATCTTTATTATTTCTCTTCTCTTGCTGGGTTTAGGTTTTCTTTACTGTTCTTTCTCCAGCTCCTTTAGGTGTAGGGTTAGGTTTTATATTTGAGATCTTTCTTGTTTCTTGAGAAAGGCTTGTATTGCTTGTATATACTTTCCTCTCAGGACTGCCTTTGCTGTGTCCCAAAGACTTTGAACAGTTGTGTTTTCATTTTCATTGTTTCATTGTTTCCATGAATTTTTTAAATTCTTCTTTAATTTCCTGGTTAACCCATTCATTCTTTAGTAGGATGCTCTTTAACCTCCATGTATTTGGGTTCTTTACAACCTTCCTCTTGTGACTGAGTGCTAGTTTCACGGCATTGTGGTCTGAAATTATGTAGGGAATGATCCCAATCTTTTGGTATCGATTGAGACTTGATTTGTGACCCAGGATGTGATCTATTCTGGAGAATGTTCCATGTGCACTAGAGAAGAATGTGTATTCTGTTGCTTTGGGTTGGAATGTTCTGAATATATCTGTGATATCCATCTGGTCCAATGTGTCATTTAAAGCCTTTATTTCTTTGTTGATCTTTTGCTTAGATGATTTGTCCATTTTGGTGAGGGGTGTGTTAAAGTCCCCTATTATTACTGTATTATTGTTGATGTGTTTCTTTGATTTTGTTATTAATTGGTTTATATAATTGGCTGCTCCCATGGTAGGGGCATAGATTTTTAAAATTGTTAGATCTTCTTGTTGTACAGTCCCTTCAAGTGTGATATAGTGTCCTTCTTCATCTCTTATTATTGTCTTTGGCTTAAAATCTAATTTGTCTGATATAAGAATTGCCATCCCAGCTTTCTTTTGATGTCCATTAGCATGGTAAATTGTTTTCCCCTCACTTTAAATCTGGAGTTGTCTTTGGGTCTAAAATGAGTTTCTTGTAGACAGCATATCAATGGGTCTTGGGTTTTTTCTTTTTTTAATCCACTCTGATACTCTGTGTCTTTTGATTGGGTCATTTAGCTCATTTACATTCAGGGTAACTATTCACAGATATGAATTTAGTGCCATTGTATTGCCTGTAACATGACTGTTACTGCATATTGTCTCTGTTCCTTTCTGGTCTATGTTACATTTAGGCTTTTCTGCCTCATTTATCTTAGCAATAAGAGTCTCCATTTTGGATTGCACCTCATTAATAGCTTTTTTTTTTCAACTTGGTTAGATTTTAGTTCTTTTATTTCTCCAGAAAGGGTTTTCTTTCTCCAGAAAGGGATTCCCTAGTATCTTCCATGCTTTTTTTGAGCACAGCTAGCTCCTTGATAATCATCATTCTGAACTCTAGTTCTAACATATTACTAATGTCCATATTGATTAGGTCCCTAGACATCAGTACTGCCTTTTGTTCTTTTTTTTTGTGGTGAGATTTTCCGCCTTGTGATTTTATCAAGATAAGAATAGATGAATGCGAGAATAAAATACTAAAAGGGTGGCAATGACCCCAGAATAAAATACTAAAAGGGTGGCAATGACTAACCAAATCAGAAAAGACCTGAAACAGGGAGGGGGAGGAGAAAAGGGGAAAAAGAAGAAAAAATATATATATTAGACTTGTGAATAGAACAGAGCCCCACACTTGATTTTGGGTGTATTTTGGTCTGTTAGAAGAAACTACCTCCCAAAAATTTAAAGAAAGAAAAACTTATCTATGTGCAAAAATAAGGGTAAACACAATGAGGGGATGGAATATGGGTGTAAAGATGAAAATTTAAAAAGATTCTAAAAAAGGAATTGATAAGAAGTTGGTTAAAAAAAGAAAAAAAAAGAAGAAAGAATGTGATCAGACTGGAGTCTAGAACAAAGCCGTATGCTAGATTTAGGGTATATATTGATCTATTAGAAGAAATTGTATCCCAAAATTAAAAAAAAAACAAACCACCTACATGTATATAAAAAATAAGGTTAAATACAATGAGGAGATAAAATATGACTATAACAATGAAAATTAGAAAAGATTTTTAAAAATGTATTGATAGAATAAAATAGTTAAAAAACATTGAAATAGGAAAGAGGGAAAATTTTGAAAATAGAATAATAAAAAAAAATTAAAAAAATTTAACTTTGAAACACTAAAGGATCATGGAAAAAAAGCCATGAATTCTATGTGTTGCTTTTTCCTAACTCTGGAGTTCCGCAGTTTTCATTGATCAATGAACTTGGTCTTGGCTGGATATTCTTGCTGATCTTCTGCGGGAAGGGTCTGTTGCCATGATTCTCGAATGTCTTTGCCGGAGGCGGAATTGCACCACCCTTGCCAGGGTCCGGGCTAAGAAATCCACCGGGTTCACTCTTGCAGCTTTTGTTCCCTGATTGCTTTCCGTATAGCTCGGGAGGTGGGGAATGAAGACGGCGGCCTCCCAGTCTCCAGCCCCATAGGAGCCAAGAGCTCAGGGTCCCACTCCTTAGTGCGCCCTCAGAGAAAAGCAGTCAATCCCTCCTGTCTCCCTGGTCTCTGGCCACACTCTGAGCTCAACCGGCCTGTGACAGAGTGTTTCTTTCTCTGGCGCGTGGCCCCGTCTGGAGTCTCCAAATCCAGCAGATTCCTGCAGTGCACTCCCACGCTGCTCCTCCTGAAGGAGGAAGGAAGGGGTCTCTCCAGATCTGCCCTTTGTGGGGTCCCTGCTCAAAGATCCGTGGCTTGACTGTGCTTCATTTTATAAAAGGTAATCGTGAGCTGAGGGCCTGCTTCACAGCTCCGTTTCTACGGTTGGCTTCCCCGCTCTGCTACGGGGGCTCTGCCATCCTCAGACACCCCAGGTCTTTTTGTATCCCTATGGGTCCTGAGACCACACTGTCCCAGAGAGGGCTCCACTACTCATTTAGCCTCTAGAGTGAGTGATGTCTGTCAGTGGAGCAGACTTCTAAAAGTCCCAATTTTGTGCTCCGCTGCTCTGCGGCTTGCTGGGAGCTGGCACCTCCACCCGTGATCTATCGTCCTGTTGCTTTGGATTCACTTTTCCACACATCCTACCTTCTGGAAAGTGGTTGATTTTCTGTTTTTAGAATTGATGTTCTTCTCTTCTATCTCCTGTTGAGTTTGTAGGTATTCAGAATGATTCAATTACTATCTAGCTGAACTTCTGGGATCTGATGATATCTCAGATTTAGATATACTCAATCTCATGATTTAGTCCTGGCTACTACTGGCCTTCACATGTAGTGTTTCCTTTTTCATGATTCTCTCATTCTTTTCTTGGATCTCACTGAGATACACTCCTTAAGGTTGCTATTCATTTCCTTTCAGAAAAGTTATGTGCTTAGTTATGATATGTATGTTTAATATATGTCTCCTCCACTAGATGAAGATCATATCTCTTCTTTCACCACCATAATTCGAGTGCCCAGTATAGTAATCCACACATAATTATGGTGACCACATGCCTCAGATTTTTCAGGCTTTCCTTGCAATAAGCCTATTTCCACAGCATCATTTTAATAGCATGCTTTGTCATTCTCAAAACTTGAAGTTTGGATAATAAAATATATGGTTACCTTCACATTTGGGTAGTATAGACATTTTAATAATATTTGCTCTTCCAATCCATGAGCATGGAATGTCTTTCCATTTCTTTGTGTCATCTTCAATTTGTCTCATCACTGTTTTATAGTTTTCAGAGTACAGGTCTTTTACCTCTTTGGTTAAGTTTACTCTAGTTATTTTATTATTTTTGGTGCAGTTATAAATGGGATTGTTTTCTTAATTTCTCTTTCTCTTGCTTCATTATTAGTGTATAGAAATGTAATAGATATCTGTACATTGATTTTATAACATGCGACTTTACTGAATTCATTTGTCAGTTCTATAATTTTTTGGTGGAGTCTTTAGGATTTTCTAGATATAGTAGCATATCATCTGCAAATAGTGAAAATTTAACTTCTTTATTACTAATTTGGATGCTTTTATTTTTGTTTTTGTTGTTGTTATTGTTGTTGTCTGATTGCTGTGGCTAAGACTTCTAGCACCATGTTGAATAAAAGTGGTGAGAGTGGACATCCTTGTCTTGTTCCTGATATAGGCCTTAATTATAATGAGGTATGTTCCCTGTAAACCTACTTTGTTGAGGGATTGTATCATGAATGAATGTTGTAGTTTGTCAAATGCTTTTTCAGCATTTGTTGTAATGATTGCGTGGTTTTTATACTTTCTCTTGTTGATGCGATGTATCATGTTGATTGATTTGCAAATATTAAACCACCCTTGCATCCTGGGAATAAATCCCATTGATTGTGGTGTATGATTTTTTAAATGTATTGTCGAATTCAGTTTGCTAATAGTTTGTTGATGATTTTGGCATCTATGTTCATCAGAGATATTGGCCTGTAGTTTTCTTTTTTCATAGTTTTTTTTTTAATTTGATTGTGTTATGTTAGTCACCATACAATACATCATTAGTTTTTTTATATAGTGTTCCAAGATTCATTGTTTACATCTAACACCCAGTGTCCCATGCAATATGTGCCCTCCTTAATACCCACCACCAGGCTCACCCAACCTTTCTCCCCTAAAACCTTCTATTTGTTTCTCAGAGTCCACAGGCTGTCATGGTTGCAGTGTTTTTATCTGGTATTGGTTATCAGCGTAATACTGGCCTCATAGAATGAATTTGGAAGTTTCCCTTTCTCTTCTATTTTTTGGAGTAGTTTGAGGAGAATATGAGTAAGGGGCAGACAGGGCTAGGTAGGGGACTACATGATCAGGCTCACCAAAAATCCCAGAAATGCTGAGGCACAATGAAATCAGAGATAAGGAAACAAACCAGATCACCTTGCCCTGGGTATCAGAGGTGGGTTCTTTTTATGACAGTCATATTGTGAACAACAAAGAATAACCAGACCCCAAAGTAGAAGTAAGCCACTAAAGGTGTAATCATCAGTCCTTACTCAAACCAAGATGTCACAAGAATGTTAAGGCCACAAGCTCCCTGGTCAATTTTAGATCAAAGCCTGTTGGTGGAGGCCTATGTTGGCAACCCTGTTGGGACCCCTCTCACTCCTGAGAGCTTTGTCTGTATCCTTACTTAATAAAACGCTATTGCTTTGCTCACTCTCCTTTGTCCATGAGATGAGATCTTTGACTCTGTGAGACAAGAACCTAGCTCTCCTGCTTCAATGGGTATTAACTCAAAAAACAAAAACAAAAACAAAACAAATGGGTATTAACTCTTCTTTAAAGGTTCGGTAGAATTTACCTGTGAAGCCATCTGACCCTGGACTTCTATTTGTCAGGAGTTTTTGGTTACTGATTCAATTTCATTGCTTGTAATTGGTCTGTTCAAATTTTCAGTTTCTTCCTGTTTCCAACATGGCAGGGCAATCCAAGTGCTTCAGGTTTACCTATTTTCTGAAGTCCCAGGCTTCTATAACAAACATGACTCCCGAGTGTCTCTAATTGAGGTCATGGCCAGCATGCTGGAATCAGTCCTTATGAGGCTGATTGGTCAAGTCTTCCAGGTGTCTCTTAGTGAAGGATATTCCTGCCGCTTTGTAAGCTGCATCCTTGCAAAGCAGTCCATACTCCTCCACTTGTACCCTACAGACAGGCTGTGTGGTGTGTTCCCAAGCTTCCCCAGAACTTGAGGCTCTCAGGTGCTATTTTTGGCTGGCTTCTCAGTCCTATGGATGGGCCCTGGCCTGGCAGAGCATATCTAGGTCCTCTGGGTCTGCCTCAGAAATAAGCCTCAAGAGCGGCATGCACTTGGAAGTGATTTCTGGTTGCCTGGCCTGGGTCACCAAAAAAGTTCATTCCTTGAATCAAGAGAAGAAAAGGCCCAAATTCATTGCCAGTTCCCACTTCTCACTGAGCACCTTCAACACCCGGATGTGCTTTATCTGCCACTTGCATCCTGATGTCTTCACTGGTCCAGCAGCTCCATGTTGTCCTCGTGTCTGCCCTTGAGTTTCATGATGCTTTCAATCTCACACAGCTACTCGTCTTGGTTCACCCTCGCCAGTGCTATCAGCAGCTTCATGGCCTTTAGGGAGACTGCATGATGTGTTCCTGGACATTTCCAGAACTTGAGTCTTCCAGTGCCACTTTTAGGTGGCTACCTAGTATGGTGGGCAGGCCAATATGACCCTGAGTCTTAATTTCTTATTCAAGAAATAAGAATATTGTTGTCTAATTATAGTCGGATAAAGCACCAGACCCATAGTAAACCCTCAGCAAATTAGGTCCCATTTCCTTGGGTCTGCCCCCAAGGCCTATGCTCCCCTACCCCTTCCAGGGGCTTGAAAATGTGCCCAGTACTGGAACCAGATCTTTAACCATTTATTTGAATCTGTGGTAGTACATGTTTACCTTCCCTCCTGCCACTTTAGAACTTTGTCCATGTCAACAGGCCTTTCCAGCAAATGAGATATGTACCAAAGGTGCTTATTGATTACTACAAGGCTTACATGGTATAATCTTGGAAAAACAACGAGTAGATTGACATGACTCATTTTAAAATCCAGTATTCATTAATGAATGCCTTCTATTCACAATATTTCTCCATTGTCATGAATTTTTTCAATTTTATCAGGGTTGTACTGGCCTAGAAAAAATATTCACCAGGAAAAGGTTAATTATTAATAGTCATTACTTGAAAAGAGTATAAAAAGGATTCTTCAGTTCTTTGAGATGATAGAGCACCTTCTTTAAAGTTTCATCTGGAACAATGAAGACTCTCAGACCCATATGTTTTCTTGTTTTCTTCAGCTATGTTCAATGTCAAACTCTTCAGAGAAGTTTACTAGCTGCAGGTAGGGATCCTATTTACAATCTATACATCTCATGTGCCAGGACATAAAGCATAATGACTACTAAAATATATTCTAAAATATAGGGAAAGTCTTATCTTCCTCAGTGCTCATCACTGTCAAAAGAGTCATTGGAAATTGCTAGAAATTAGTTTGTGGAGGGGATGCAGAAAGAGAGCTAATATATTGGGGCAGCACACACAGGAAGATCTCATTTTAGCCTTATTTCCACTCTAGGTGAGGGAATGGTACATTTCAAACTTGTGTTTGAAATTGGGTAAATGATTTTGGATAAAGCAACGGTGTCCATAATAGCGGGAATAATATCATGAGCTAACTTCACCAGTACCTATTCAGTGCTAGGTGCTATGCTTGGTGCTACACATGTATGTTTCCATTTAATCCTAACAACTATCCAAAGTGATGGAGTTTATTTGTGTTTTCTAGGTAGAGAAACAAAACTTTGAGAGCTTAAGCTATTTTCGCAAGGCCACACTCAGTATCAGAGCTAGAAATTGAACTCAGAGTAACTGACTCCCAAGCCCTGTAATAGATGTGATAATGGTTTCTTTATTTAACATAAAGCTGCTCAGCTCTTTAGAAGCAGTTAGTATAAGAGGATATTGTTTTCTTTCTCTCTCTCTCTTTCTTTTAATATGGAACGCTCCACGAATTTGCATGTCATCCTTGCACAGGGGCCATGCTAATCTTCTTTGCATCGTTCCAATTTTAGCACATATGCTGCCGAAGCGAGCACAAGATATTGTTTTCAATAGAGAACATATGTGTGTGTGTGTATGTATGTGTGTGCTGAGTGGAGGTGATAAGAAAGATAAAGTTGATTAGTAAATCCGAAATAGGTGAGATATTTTCTTTGCCAAATGAAGTCTGGCAAAGTGCTAATGTTTACATGTTTGCCCCCAATGTTGAACTTTAATTTTCTTAATATTCCTTGGATATGCTAGTAACTTCTAATATAAAGAGTTAAATAACCAAATAATGTTAATTAATTTAGGTGTGTCAACACAAGTACATGGAACTATTTGTGGGCTAATGACAGATTCCAAGGACACAATATATTTGAGTAGAAAAAAGTCATGCACAGAATGCAGTTGAAATACAAGTGAAGATATAGTCTGGTAATTCATTTTAATTTTTGATGGTAAATAAAATAGATCTGGAAATTTATAAGTGAATAAATATGGATTTCAGAACTATAAAGGGAGATTTCAAGTTTGAAAATATCTTCTTATGCAAACAAAATCTCATTTTTTTTCAGCCTTGCGCCACATTAATAGCCAGAATTACCTGCAGGAGAACTTAAGAGACATGTGAGTTTTGTTATTAATATTCTCTTCTCTGAAATTTGAAATCATAATCATTTTGGAAGGGGGAGAGGGGCAGTGATGTAACACTGATGGAGGAAGAGTTTGATTTCATCTTTAACTCTCTCACAAGTATTATGTTTCAGCACCAGCATTATGGTGGCTCAGTTTCTTCAAAAATTAACTTATGAAGAAGTACAAACCATAGTTGAAGAGTTGGTAGATCTTTCAGACAAGTGCAAGATCCTCAAGGCACACGAGTCACCATCAGAATGCTCTCACCAGTTGGTAAGTGAATCATGTTTTGCCTTTCTCTCTCTTTTTAAAACTAAAATTCCAACAAAAAGGTGTTGTTATGAAGTGGGATGATGAAGAATTAGGTAGAGGATTTTAAGGCAACAATATATATATATATCAATCACACTCAAAATATACTTGTAGATCTATAGGCCTAAATTCTTCATTTCATCTCTGGGAGATCAGACTCAGAGAACCAAATGCTCAAGAGAATGAATTATAACCTAGAAGTCAATTTGTTCATTTCAGTTGGTTGCTCTCCCTCTCCCACTGGAATACTACTATCTGACATCCTTATATAAAGGTTCCTGGGAAACCAAAGTACTAATTTTAAAAAGTTTCTAAGAGTATATGAAATGAAAGAAAGAAGTGAATATTATTATGGGCTCTTTTCCCTAGTTAGTAGAAAATCTTGGAGGTTACTGCTGTCTCATAAAGTATGTATATCTTATGATGAGCAAATTATTGATGAACACTAACATATTTGTGTAATCTACATATTTTTTGGATCACTTGTCTCGTGTCAAACATTTTAAACTATAAACCAATAGTTTTCTTCTTTATTGGTATGTTTGTTATTACTTTATTATTATTATTATTACTATTATTCCATCTTCTTGGGGCTAAACTCTATCTCTTACTAGACTCTTAGTAGACATAGAAAAACCATCAGTCTAATTAGAAACACATTTTGTTTCATTTTTTAAAAGATATATTTCTTTATTTTAGAGAGAGAGAGTGGGGGAAAGGGCAGAGGTAGAGGGAGACAGACTCCTCTAGTAGATTCCCTGCTGAGTGTGGAGTGTCCTGTGGGGCTTTATCCCAGGACCCTGGGATCATGACCTGAGCCAAAACCCAGAGTCTGCACCACCCAGGCGTCCCTAGAAACACATTGGAAATGAAGTGCTTCTGCCAGTCACTAGTCTCACTTATTTTATAGTGACTCCTTCTTATTTCTACTTCAAATGATGGGCTTTTTCCTGATTTTATTCCCTAAATCTGGACATGTATGTTATTTGAAGTTTACAGCATCCCTAAATCTGAAATCTTACAGATTTTTCAAAAGATAGCATAGTTTGCAAATACACAAAACCATAGCTACTGTACCTTTGGATTATCTAAGGAATTTTCCATAGCAGTTTTAGTTATTGTAAGCTTCTACTGTATGTCTGACTATAGAGTCCAACTTCTAATCAAATGGTACATTTACTGCCACTTAAAGGTATTTGAAAACTAACTGAATTATTACATTTTCATTTGAACATTTGACACTGAATACACACTGTCTTGGAGTTCAATTCTTAAAATAACTTCCCATGGAAACCAAACTAAAAATAATTAGGAAGCAAGGAAAGCAAACTATGTTTATTTCTTGGTGGATAGTTACCAAAAAATACCTTGATTTCATCAGGCTCTGGAATTTTGGCTTATGTTTAATACCTCTTAACAACTGTATGAAAACAAATTTGAAATCACAATTATTTTGGGAAGGAGAGAATAATAAATTCCATTTGGTCCATGTCTAGCATGTGGGAATTTAGACTTAAGAACCTAAAAAACTTTTGCTCAAAAGAACTATGTCCAGGGATTATTAAATACAGAGTGTAAGATCATATGCTCAGTGGCCTTTTCTTGATAAGAATTCTTTAACTTTCCTAGGAAAGTAGATCACACACGCTTCCCCTTTAAATTATTATTTCCTCCTGCAGATGACTACCTTCCTAGAGCACATTTGTAATAACCAAGGAAAAGCTGACAAACAAGAGTTTTCTGACTGTTGCAATATAAATAACAAAGCAAGACTCAAGTGCTTCCTATTATACAAAAAAGATGATGCAGATTATAGTGAAATATTCCAAATTCCAAATCCTGAGCAGATCTGTGAGATGGACGAAGAAAATCAAGTGTCAGTGAAGGAGAGGTAAGTCATTTCTCCTTGCCATACTCTCTGAAGAAGAATGTTTTCCAACTTTGAAGACAGATCTTTTTTGTATAAATGGTCCTTTGAGAACACAATGCTTTATTACATTAATTAAGGTAAAAATGTGAGCTACAATATATATTTTTACTTCCTCAGAGTGACAGTTACAATCTTAGTGAACCTGACAGGGCATGGAAATGTCTATGTGTAGAAACATTAAAAACGACTAGGACAAAAATTTTTTAAAAATAAACTTAAAAAATGACTAGGACAGTGTAAAGGACCCATCTACTTAATGGTTAGATTAGTCAGACCAGCAGCAAATGATGTTGAAAGGTACAGCAAGCAGGCAGAGCATAATAAATGGAGTATTGGGGAGAGAGAGCAGGTAATAGTTCTGACAAGGGGCTGGCATTTGGGAGAATCATCAAGGGATAGCAGAGAAGGTATCTGATAGGGTATGGAGAAAGTCTGTCATTGGGAGCCTGGAATAAGTAACAATTGCATATTAGACAGAGATGAGTTTTCTACTCATAAACTTTGATTCTATAATTCCCATCTGGAGTGGATAGCATTATAGCAAATGGGTAGACAAGCTTCTATTTTGTTTTCCTGGGGTGCATAGAGGTTTATTTGTAAAGAGGTGCGAGCAAGTGGCTTAGGTTTAGAGGCAGGAAACCAATGCCTAGAGAGGTAGAAATGATAAGAGAAACAAAAAGCTTCAGTTCTCAAGAAATGCAATTCTAGCCATCTTATCAAGACAGGCTCAGACAGTGGGATAAGGCAAAGATCTGATTGCTGGTTCTAGAGGGCAAGGAGTATGGTCGTAATTTGATTTCAGATTTTAGACATGAAACTTTAAAGGAGAGATGAATGAGCAGACAGGGTGACTTGATGTTGAATATGTAAACTTCTTTAATTCACCCATGTGGGGATAGAATTGCCCCAGACATTATTGAGCCTTCAAGAAGAAATTAATTGGCCCTAGCCACTTAGGTAGAAAGGACTGGTGAACCTGGTGGCTTAGTGGGTTAAGTGTCCAACTTTTGGTTTCCGCTCAGGTCATGATCTCAGGGTCTGGAGATCAAGCTCTGCGTTGGGCTCTGGGGTCAGAGTGGAGTCTGCTTAAGACTCTCTGCCCCTCTCCCCTGCTTGTGCATGCATGTGTGCGTGGCTCTCTCTCTCTGAAACAAACAAACAAACAAATCTTAAAAAGCAAAAGGAAAAGAAAGGACTGAGGGATGGGATTGGGCAGGTTCCAGCTTGTCTGACATCAGAGGCAACCAAATGGGAACCAAAATAGGATCCGGCTACCTATTTACTATAGTGCACTCTAAAGGAGAATTATAAAATCAGATTGGATTGAACATTCAGAGATTATAAAATCTAACCAATACTCATGCAGTGAATCTAATCTCTTCTGGAATATTTACAATGAAGTCAATATTAAGGAGTTATTTTAAATGCTAATCTTAATTTATGTGCAGGAAACTATAAATATTCAGAGGAAAATAATTTTCTTATTACTTGTCTCATAATTATAAGGCAACAACTTCATTTAATTCTCAACCAAGGAAACTAACATATATCAGAACTGAGTGGAGAGGTCAGCTCTTTCAGATTTTTCTTTTCTTTTTTTTTGTCTTTCAGGTTTTTCAAAAGATAGCGTAGTCTGCAAGTACACAAAACCATAGTTACTGTACCTTTGGATTATCTAAGGAATTTTCCATAGCAGTTTTAATTATTGTAAGCTTCTATTGTATGTCTGACTATAGAGTCCAACTTCTAATCAAGCATGACTCTATGTTATTTTACAATAGGGACATTCCATTTTTTAAAGGGTTCTAATTATCAGAAAGCTTTTCCTTACACTAAATCAAACTTTGTCTTTGGAGATTTGAAATTAGATTGGCTCATATTGAATATCTTCTAAAGGAACTGTTACCATAGCACAAAAATGAACTCTTAATTCAGCATACACACTAAAGAGCAGAGGTATTGAATGGCTTTGGTGAAATTTCATATTGACCAAGAATTTTGCCTTATGTTGGGTGGCAGGTGTATGTTGATAATATCAGTTCTGCTGTTTGTTCTGTTTCTACAAGTTGGGCTTGACACTCTGCTGATAAAAGCCTATTGACTAAACTTCCAGGGGTTTGGGGCCCCTTGGTGAGAATGAAGAGGAGCTTTTTGGGGAAGGACAGACCTACTTTTCTAAGTCTTGCCAATGAATGATATTCAGTTCTATTATTTGGTCTCTTTTTCTCCCTCCATGGTTTGTGGATGATTTTTTCCTTTATAGGTTTTAATTTTTAAAGAAGTTTTTCCATTCTATCTTATTCCTTTATAGGTTTTTAAAAAGCAAAAGTAATAATCCCAGGATAAGCTAACTTTAGTGTGATAGCAAATAATCTCTAATTTTCAGCAGCTCAATTTAACAAAAGGTCGTGCGCTTCCCCCCCCCCCCCCCCCCGCCGTGCTATCAGTCTGAGGTAGATTGTTATAGGAGGTCTGCTTATCATAGTCACTTAGGGACTTAGGTTGAGAAAGACACTATCTCAACACTTGCTTCTTTGATTACTATGGCAAGGAAAGGGGACATTAGTAAATCATGCATTGCTTCTTAAGCTCGTTTAGAAGCAACACTCATTTCTTCTCACACATCATTAACCAGCAAGTCACACTGTCATATCTCACCTCAGAGGGGGTGCAAATGCGCAATCCTACCATTTGCCTGAAGGGAGGGGAGCTGGAAATCTCTGATAAACAACTCGAATGGCCACCACCTCAGTGGTCATCCACCCACAAGGAAAGATTTTGTACTTTTAACCGAAAGGAAATGTTACCACAGGATTGCTACACACCAGTTGCTAGATAAGGTCTCTGTTAATGTTAATAACCTGTTAGTGTTTCAGGTTTCCTGCAAATCTCTTGGCTTTCGTTATGGCACCACTATTCCCTATCTAGTCAGAGAGGAGCAAGAAATACTCTTCTGATGAAGTCGCATATGGGTACAGTCCCTGACCCCAGAAACTCCAGCCACCTTCATGGGTGGGATTTTGTCTTTTAGACTCTGTAGCACCCAGGGATTTCTATTAAAATATTTTTAACATTTCCTTGGCTATTCATCGTGAGATATAATTGCTTTTTCAGTTGTTCCAGAGAAGGCAATGGTAGGAGTTTTTCTTTTGAATTCAGTGTTTTCTGCACCTGTATTCTTCTCTAGGATCCCAAAAGGACTTGGACTTAGATCCCAAAGGAGCAGGCATACAGATTTATGTATTATCCAAGGAACTGGGGGTGGAGGCAAGTTAAAACATGAACTAAGTCCCTATTCTATCTATCACTTCCTCCATTATCCTTTCAGTGTTGAAAACTTGGTTTTCCGGTGTCACCATTTTTCTGGTGATATTGGCCTAGTGTACAAATATTACACATTAAACTTGCATTACGGATAGTACTATGATAATTAGGAAGAACTTAACTATGTTATGGTCACAAGGAAATCCTAAATTTATAAATAAATCCTAAAATCCTAAATTTTGGCTGAATTAGATAAAGATTTATTTCGTTTTCATATCGCTGTCTAAATTGATGACTCTTGAACAGTGTGGCTCCTGGTTTAATCCTGGGCATGATTTTTTTTTTTTTTCAGGCCTGACAACAGGCGATTACAGATGACAGGCCTCAGTGGGGCAAGGTGCTTTTCCCACAGCAGACAGGGGCAAAACACATTTCAGTCTCTGAAGGAGCTTCAGGCAAGGACTCAGCCCTGTCCTCCCCCATACCCGCCCTGTTTTTGTGTATAGCTTCGTTCCTAGCCCAGGGGCCTCTGCTGAGACTTCCTAACTGGGGGGAATGGAGGGAGAAACTTGGACAGACTCCTGTGCAGTTTGGCTCAGCACTTAGGACTTTCCCACTCCTGGCTTTTTCCCCTCTCCTTCCCCCTGCCGCAGGGTCCTTAAAACCACAGGAGCCTTTTGTTTGGGCATCCCTCAGGAGGAAGCCATCTACGAGTCTGTGGTGCTCTCTATTGATCCTCAGCTGGTCAGGACCCTGGGGGGAAAGTGGACAGGGGGAAAGAGTGGGGAGTCGTTTCGTTTTGTTATTAACGAAACAGTTTATTGGTTTTCAATATACATCAATAAATTTTTAAATGGAAGTTTATTCTGTTAAACTTTATCTTTTATGATAAAAGAATACTGAACCAAAACATCAGAGAAAATGGAGGCTCAGTAGCATGATTTCCAAC
>CM052800.1:51683562-51739871 GCA_028533885.1 Nasua narica
ATCTTAATACCAAGTTTACCTCAGTTGGCTGGTTTTGTTTTTGTTTCAGTCTACTTAAGGCAGGATTATCTCCCTGCAACCCTGTAGATAAATCCTAGTGTTGTAGCTATATAAGAAAGTTCTAAGAGCTCAGATATACAAATAAGCCAATTTAAAAAACCCCTTTCTTACAGTATTCTAAAGGCTTTTTAAAGCAATATATAAATCTTCAAAATTCCTATCACCCACATTTCAAGAAGTAAATCTACACTATAATAAGGCACTCTTGAGATATCAAACAGTTTTGAAGACAATCACACTCTACCTCGGGCGGCCCGTCCCTGGGCCCCAGGGACAGGGCGGACCAGACAGCATCCCCGAATGGAGCCCCCTCCGGCACCAGCACAAACAAGCAGGACCCGGAGACCGTTGTGAACCCCCCCAGGCAGCCGGGGGTTATCGGTGGGGCTCTCCTGCCCCCGATCAGAGAGTGACACCAGCAGCACTGCTCACATTTAATGGCGACATTTGAAAGCCGTGTCTCCCTTTTGCTAGAAATGTTTCCTTTGAACACAGAACAGTGACTTTGGTTAGCCCCTGCGCATAAAGGAATATAGCATGGAAGAGAACCAACGAGCCCCTGGATCCTTCCTTGTGACCAACGGGATGGAAATGTAAAGGAACCTCACCTTTAAATGACAACCTAGTGACTGGAAATGACCTGACATTTGAGTTGTGTGCCTTCCACACGTGTCTGCCATTAGTGCTGAGCGCGCCCACATCCAAATAACAAGAATTTTTTTTTTTTTTTTTTTCCAATGGCGGGGAGGCAGGGAGAGGTAATCGCTCTCTGGCTCCGTGGGAATGGTGGAGCTCTACATTCAATCTGCTGGATGAATACTTTCTCCAGTTTAACCTCTTGCTCATATTATCCCAGTAACTGATTAAAGTCTTGAGTGTTACTTTCATTTTGTTTTAGTTGGCTACTCTGGCACTTGGCAACTTATCACCCTCTAACTGGGCTCAGCTCCTGACAGTTCTCCTCCAAGGGGTAACTCTAGATTGCAAGATGTTTCCATCTCTATATTATCTGAAGCGTGTGTTTCCCAGGCCACTGCGAAACAGAAAAAGAGAGAGCGGGGAACTGTGCAGAGACATTAACAGCCACACCTCAAAGCGGTGTGGAGGACATCCATTCATATTTTATCATCCAGAACTCAGTTACATGTTCTCAACCTAACTGCAAGGGAGTCTAGAAAAGGAGTCTCCCTGTGCACACAGGAAAAGGAAATGGATTTCTGTGAGCCTTGAGCCAGTTTTTGCCTGTAATGTCATTTTGTTGAGTATTTTTGCATATGGGTCTGTGGAGTCTTTTGAGCAAGCTTTGCAAAAACAAAAGGAGATATGTATTATAAGTAAAAGGCAGACCTGATGTCCAGGCTCTACAAGTGTGAGGAATGAATGAACTAGAGAGGTAAAGAAGGACAGGGGACTTAATCTCAAACCAAAATACTGAGGGGTACATCTTGGAGGACAATGACATTAACTTTCCCAGTCTAGGAAGAACTTCTAGATGATATTGAGAGACTCCTCCCTGCTCACTAATAGCTTCTAAATTTAATCCTCCTGTACCAGCTGTACAATCCTGCATTTACAGTTGGACTACTGAACTTTCTTTCTCATAGAGAAAGGACAAGTTTTAGTTACTTTTTCTTTCCTCACCAGCCTGGAAGTTAGTATTGTTCATTTCACTGGCATTCAGTGAATGTCCGACTAACTTGACAGTGATCTGTCCAGAGTGACGTGAACGTGTGATGTGTTTACGTATCATGCTACCTCATCTCTCTCACCAGGAGATTCTAGAAGTTCAGGTCAACAAAACCGGATGAAGAAACAATATTGGCACATGCTCTTGAATTCTAAATTACACAACTTCGTATTTGCCAAATTACAGGTACATCTATGAAACATCTCGTAAGCATCCATTCTTGTATGGACCCACTATTCTGACCATGTCTGCTTGCTATGAAACAGCTATCCAGTCATGTTGCCAAGAAGAAAATAAAACTGAATGCTTCCAGATAAAGGTAAAATATTCATCTGTCAACTGTTATTTAGAGTCTTGCTAGGCAAAGTGAGGAGTGTGGACCAATAGCATAGGCATCCTGGGGCAGCTCACTGGAAAGGCAGAATCTGAAGCTCTTCTCCAGACCTACTAAACAAGACTTTATTGTAATGAGATTCTGAGGCAATTCATATTGTTAATACAATTTGAGAAGTGTGATTTAGCATAGACATTACTTCATTATAAATATTTAATACTCAAGTTATTATTGTTGCATATCAAAACACCCCAAAATTGATTGATTTAAGCCAACAACAATCATTTCATAATCTTTCGTGTTTTCTGAACTCAAGAAGGGTTCAGAAAGGGCTCATCTAGGCAGTTCAGGCTCATGATCTTTCTTGTGGTTCCAGTCAGACAATGGCTGGCTCTAGGACTCCGGGGGGCTGAGGCACCTGGGGGGCTAGTTCGACATCGCTTTCTTCTCATAGAATCTCAGGGCCTCTCCATGTTGTCTCTCTGCCTTGGCTAGTTTGGGATTCTTCACAGCATGGTAGCCTCAGAATAGTTGGATTGCTTACATATGGCCAAAGTCTTCAGGAATGCATATTGTAGTGGATAAAGCAGGAGTTGTATGGTCTTTTTATGAGCTAGCCTCAGAAGTTACTTCTGTCATACGCTATTGGTTGAAACACTGTAAAACCTCACCAGTTTGAAAGGGATTGTATATATACTGTACTTCTTGATGGGAAGATTGTTGAAGTCTCATTGTAAGAAGAGCCCAGGATAGAAGATATTGCTGCAGGCATCTTAGGAAGTTATAATCTATCACATTTAATTTTAATCATGTTGCCTTTTCTCTTTCACTGAAAAGATATAACTCAGTGTGATTAGTTCTATGACAAAAGTACTTTTCATGTATGTTCACTAAAGGTTTTAAATATCAACATAAAAGGACCATCTTTACTAGAGAGGGCACCAGGTGAATTTTCCAAAGGTTGTACTGAAATGAGTAGTAGTTTGATAATCATTTTGATGAATCTTTCAAGACTAAATGCATTGCTCCTTTATTCTTACTGATTTCTTTGATCTTCTCAGTGCAGATTTATCTCATATTCTTCAAAACCCCTATTTCTCTATTCCTCTAAACCAACTGAGCTCCTCAGTATCTATCTTGTGTAAGAAATTAAATAATGTATCTAAAGAGTTTCTGACATATGCTCAGTACTCAATAATTATAGCTATTATTATTAAAGATATTATCATTATTATATATAGCATATATATGAATATATGGGATATATATATATATCCCTCTCCATTTGTCCCCTAGTGACTCCTTCAGAAGTCAATTCTGAATTCCTAAGCAGGACAGTCTTTTTTTCTCCTTTTAGGTTTGTATTAATTTTTTTTAAGATTTTATTTATTTATTTGACAGAGAGAGAGAGATCATAAGTAGGCAGAGAGGCAGGCAGAGAGAGAGGGGGAAGCAGGCTCCTCACTGAGCAAAGAGCCTGATGTGGGGCTTGATACCAGGACCCTGAGATCATGACCTGAGCTAAAGGCAGAAGCTTTAACCCACTGAGCCACCCAGGCGCCCCTTATGTTTGTATTAATTAAAAACAGAAAAACAAATGATCATGCAGACTTATATCTCATTACTTCACATTTCTAAGGAATGAAACTTTTTGTGGAGGTTAAGCTTTTTTTTAAAGTAACTTGTGCCTACTCTTTTAAGAGTACAAAGTTTTCTTAATCTCAACCCTTCTCAGTGGAGAATTTTCTTTAATGTATAATATGCCCTTATAAAGTTGGCCAAGAGTTCTTCCCTTTCCTACCCCACTTTATGATCTTTACAGTATTGCTGCTTCCAGGATGTCTATTCTTAATAGTTCTTGCTTCTTTATCAGAGAAAATGACATAACCAAGTGTGTAAAAATTGTGTCTATGATCAGAGACATATGTAGTTTATGAGTTAAGTCTTCAGAGACTCTTGAAGAAGTAGATAAGCTTGTTTGTACTAGATTTTAAATGAGTATACTACAACAAAATCAGGATTAAAGTAATAATTATATTTATAATTAATTATAAAATATAATTAGTTATATTTAATAATAATTACTAAATTTAATTATAATTATTGTACTAGTTTTGTGGTTTGAATATTGCCTTTGTATATATTTTTTGACTTGTTCTTCAAAAATAGCACTGTAAGTTACAGTTAGCCAAAGTAAAAATAATCTATGATCATTATAACATTTTAAGTGAAAATATAGAGCTGTTCTGAAATTTTAAAATATTACTAATATTCCCAGTACACAGACATACCAATTTTAGTATATTTCCTTTTATTCATTTTTCCATTCACAGATTTTATTTTGTGCATTGTTGTGATCACACTGAATATATAGTTTTTTTTTTTCCTTAATATATAGTTTTGATTTGAGTTTTAAACATACCTACTTTTTATTGGAGGTACACATTTTGTCAAAATTAATGTGCCATTATTTATTTTACCATCACTCTGCTGTTGAAAAATTTTGTCTCCAAAATGTTGCCATTGTAACAAAACATGCATGTTCTTCTTTTTGCATAATTATGTTTTTATTTATGTAGAAAAATTTATTTGCAATAGTTTCCAAAGTAAAAATCCTGAATTAAAAACTATGAACATATTGGGGGAGGAGGACTTCATGTATGTCGCAAAACTGGAGCATATATTTTAGGTAAGCAGTAGGAAACATGTCCAAGATGACAGAGCTAATAACTTGAATAAAAAAAATACAACTGTAAGACATTATTGGAATTTTTTCTTGTGGCTCTCTGGACTTTTGTTCCTTGATTTCATGTCTTCTTTTTATTCCAAATGTTTGAGGTTCTAGAACAAGTGACCTCTGGGAAGTAAGATGCTATTATATAAAACAAACAAACGAATGAAACAAACCACATTGTGCTTTTGCATTTGGTCTCTTTTAAATAAGACAATAAGGATTTTCTAATTTTGAGGGAATAAACAACTTTTACTTTTCTTTCTTGTTTACTAATGATAAGAGTGACTTTTTCTGTTACAACCACATTTCTTTGACGAGTTGCTTTTCTAATTACAGCTGGAACCCATCAGAACATATGTTCAAGAAATATCTTTGAGGCATCACCATTTATGTGAAATTGGGATTAAGTTCAAGCACCAAGTAGCAAAAGCAGTGTAAGTTACTGATTGAGATATGTGAACCCTGTTGCTGTTGGGTCATCCCATTTGATCAAACTCACTTGAAAAATTGGGAAGGAGACAAACCATAAGAGACTCCTAAACTCACGAAACAAACTGAGGGTAGGGATAGGGTGTTGGGTTACGGACATTGGGGAGGGTATGTCCTATGGTAAGTACTATGAAATGTGTAAGCCTGATGATTCACAGACGTGGACCCTGGGGCAAATAATACATTATATTTTAATAAAAAAATTAATTAATTAATTAAAAAATCATTTTTCTTTCATTTAATAATGTCTCTCAATGCAAACCTGGTTCCTTTCTCTACACGTATGTCACTTGTCTGCTTAATAGGGCACATAGAGCAGGGCTTGAAACTGCACAACCCTCATCTCTACCCAATGTCTCCTGCTTCAGTTTCTTCCATCTGCTCAGATCCCTTATCTCTGCCTTAATGCACGAAAGATTCTGTACATGAAGATGCCGGCACTTAATTGTTCCGCACGATAAAGGCTGGCAGACCAAATGTATTCTTTTCTCTGGGAAGATAGGAAAGATTTTGATTCCAGCGTTATGTCGAACAGAAAAATCTAGTGGTGTTTTTTGGGTAGGGATGGAAGAGTGTGAGGTGGGGAGAATTTGATCTCATCCACTGTGCCTCTTTCCTGGCCCAGAATGTGTTTCTGTCCAAGTTTACCTGTGAAGGGATGGATCCTTCCTTCTATCACCTTCTTGCCCAATCTGGAATGGCACTGGGCTGGATGGAAACTTCATCCTCTCTATGAGGCAGGCCTGTTTTCCCTATTGCCAGAGAAATTGGGGGGATATTGCTCGGTTGTCAATGGGAGAAGCAAGGGAGACCCAAGACTCTTAGAATTACTGTCTTTATGATGAAGAATTTTACTTGGAACGTCAGGTCAGATAAATTTCCAAATTACCCATCAAAGCAACTCAGCTTCATTAAGTGATTGTGTCAGTGGTGAAAATGAATGACTATATTTTGCACGATTATGAATTGAATGTCATTTGTTTTGTGATTTAGATCTTTGTGTGGCTCTGAGTGCTATCGTTGAAGAAATAGAAGACATTTAAAATATACCCTTTTCCTCCTACATCTGCAAATGTGTTTCTATTATTTTGGTTACTCAGTGAACTAGAACTGATTTTAGAAAGGATTGAATTCAAAATCGGAACTTATTTTTCTTTACAGGGAATTGATTCTGCTGACTAAAAAACAACCGGAAGCTAACTTCTCTGAAATCGCCAGGCTGGCCGTGGATACTAAAAATCTACATCACGCCTGTTGCGAAGGAGATGTACTCACATGTGTAGTTGGCAGGGTGAGAGCCTCTCCTTTCTTAAAACTCACTTCAGCCTTGAAAAAACTTGCAATTATTATTTTTTTAAAAGATTTTATGTATTTGACACAGATTGAGAGAGAGAGGGAAAGCACAAGCAGGGGGAGGAGTAGAGGGAGAGAAGCAGGCTCCCTGCTGAGCAGGGAGCCCAACATGGGGCTCAATTCTGGGACCCTGAGATCATGAACTGAGATAAAGGTAGATGTTTAACTGACTGAGCCACCCAGGTGCCCCAAAATTTGCAATTCTTAAAGAAAGGTGACCACATACATAATGAATCTAACATAAAGTAATGAGCAGTTCTCAATCTTACCAGTAGAATTACTGGTAGTGTCTCCCCTCTTGTCTTGTCCCACCGCAGGCAATGATTTTTTTCTTCCTCCCTCCCCCACCACTTTTCTCCCTTCATTCCTCCTTTCTTTCCTTTCCTCCTTACTTATCCTCTTTCTTCACTTTATTCTGTTATTCTTTAATTTTTAGAGTTGACCTCTAATTTCTTTCCAAATCGGGTTTATATTTCACTCACCTTTGAATCCCAAGGAAGTCCCAGAACTGCAACCCAGACCCCCAGTCCGCTTTAGCCTGGAGGAAAAAAGGAAGCATTAAGACAAAGATGCGGGTCTGGGACTTGGGGGCATGAACACCATAGAATTCACCTGCCCCTCATCCAAGTGTAAGGTCTCGAAATTCCAGAGAAGGAAAAATTATAACTGTCAAAAACCTGACGAGGCTTTAGTAAATCACAGGTTACAAGTCATGTTCCTATCCATTCTGCAAGTTAAAAAATTGAATAATTTTCGTCATGATAAATAAAAGCCAGGGACAAAGAAGGACTAGTGTCATCATTTCATGGGGATGTCCATGACTCTTATGGATAGGAGCCCCCACCTTCAGCTATTTTATTCCCATTCCATGAAAGATTGAGGGATATGAGTAACTACAGAAACTAAATTAGGAAGTCATCCCACAGACACTCAATAGCATCCCTCAGATTCTATGTCCTCAACTATTTCCTTTGCTGGACCGGAGTTGGGATCAGACCACAGCTCTTCTCTGGTACCTATTGTGGTTGTCAAGTCAGTGCCACATTCAGCCCCAGTGCTGGGAAGGGTTGGTGCAGCCACTGCCCCTTTCCTTGTGGACCCTGCGTACTTAGAAGGAGTCCTGGCTTTTCAGGACAGGCTATTAGAATGTTATTTGTGTGAAGATTAGGTAAACTTGGGGAAAAGTAAAGAGAAAATGAAGGCCTGACTGACTCAATCATAATTAAAACACAACAAAACAAAATCTCTAATATCCTTTTGCACATACACAATATCTGTGCCATACCAGCAACTCCACTTCCAATCCTACACCATGTCAGGAATGCCAGAATGATCATTAATGATTTCATTGTATTGGCTAGTATTCACAAACAATATAGAATAACTATAAATGGTTCTAGCATTCCTGTCTTGGTCCAGACTTTCATGGAAACAGGTTTAAAGTTACTGACTTGAAAAAGATACTGTGTATGGGTTAAGATATTTTTCATTCTTATTTTAGAGGAGTTTTGTTTTGTTTTGTTTTGTTTTGTTTTGTTTTAATTTGAGGGAGAGTATGCACATGAAGAGGGTAGGGAGGGAGAATGTCAAGCAGACTCTGAGCTGAGCATGGAGTCCCACAAGAGCCTTGATCTCATGACCCTGAGATCATGGACTGAGCCGAAATCAAGAGTACCAAGCTTCACCAACTGAGCCACCCAGGTGTCCCGAGGTTGGTTGTTTTTAATTAGAATGGATTCTTACCATTAGTAAATGGTCTTTTGTTTTCTTAGGATGACCATTTGACTTCCATATAACTTATTCACTGGTGCATCATATTAAAAGATTTCTTAATTTTTAACCATCTTTAGACTGCTTATATCCATCTCATTTTGCTATATTTCTGAATTTTATATATACATAATTTTCAAAGTTTTGCATTTGTGTTAACACGAGATTGATCTAGAACTTTCAGGTTTTGGTATTCAGTTATGCTACCTTCTAAAAATTGCACTCTTTTTCCTTTCAAAATCTCTGAAATAATGTAACGGTATTGAGAATGACCTGTTCTGTGAAGGTTTGAAAGAACTTGTCCATGAAACTGGAGCAGAGATTGAGACCGAAACCTGGGTGACAGCTTTTCTATTTCTTTTGCTGTAGACTTATTTTGACCTTTTTCAGTCCATCCTCACTATTTATTAATTCAGCGCTTGTGAATTCACCTATTTGCCAACATTTATCTGTAACCCCCAAGTCAATACTCAACACTTTGGGGGTTGTCCACAGACTTGGGCACGCTCGGAATGGTGGAGAATTTGAGTTGCCTGATACCCATTCCCAGATAGGTGGGAACATGACAAGGCTCTGCCCCTTGTTTTAGCTCTTGTACTGTAAATAAGTGTCCTTTCTGCAGTCTAGGGTCACATTTTCCACATTTTTGTGGGGTTTCTTTTGTTGGTGAGTTAGCTGTTTGAAATGGCCCCCAAGCATAGTGCTAAGGTGCTGTCTGGGGTTCCTAAGCACAGAAGCACCCATGATGTGCTTTATGGAGAAAATAATATGTTAGATATATTAGTTCGACATTAATAAATCAACAGTACATATTAAATAATGAGTCTTTAAATAGGAACACACATAGCACAAGGTTAGTTCTTGATCTGTTGACAACAAAAATGTGACCAGAGGCTTGCAGGGAACTAATCCTGGATTCCTCTAGGGCTGATGAGTCAGTATTCACAAACACAGTGAATTTATAACTATTGTGACTGAAAAGCATCAACTGCACCATTTTTTTGGTCAGGTTTTATAACATATATTTTTAAATAAAATCTCCTTTATTAATAAATATCCTATTTATTTAGGTATTGAGTTCTACATATTATTATTTGATAATTAAAAACATCAAGTATGTAATTATGCTTCCTTTTCTCCATGTATTGTGTTTTCTCCTTTATTTAATTAGCCTTGCAAAGTTCCTATTTAATATCTTGGTCTCCAAGGCAAAGTTCTCGGACTTATTTATTAATTCTACTAGGTTTCTGCTTCTAATTTTATTAATTGTCTCAGGTTTGTTTAGCTGGTTTTTTTGTTTTGTTTTGTTTTGCTTTAAATATAATTATTGTTTTATCTTAAACATAATTATTTAGTGGACATCTATGAATTTGATACCCAACACAAGAACTAAAACATTCCCAGTCATTTGTATTATAATTGCAAATTTCCATTATTGTTAGTGCTTTCTGTTTAGCTGTTTTTATTTCAGTTGTTTGGGTTGACTTCTTAGTTTTTTGTTTGTTTGTTTGTTTTAAATATTTTATTTATTTATTTTACACAGAGAGAGAGAGATCACAAGCAGGCAGAGAGGCAGGCAGAGAGAGGGGGAAGCAGGCTCCCCGCTGAGCAGAAAGCCCAATGCGGGGCTTGATCTCAGGACCCTGAGATCATGACCTGAGCCGAAGGCAGAGGCTTAACCCACTGAGCCACCCAGGTGCCCGGACTTCTTAGTTTTTTGTACTTTTTCTTTTTTAATAACATTGTTAACAAGAATGGTTTAGTTGAACTATCATTTCTTTGATACACTGTATTCCACTGTTTGTTTATTCATTAAAAAAATTTTAATTCCCATATAGTTAACATTGCGATTTAACAATTTTGCACATTGCTCAGTGCTCATCATGATAAGTGTACCCTTTCTACTGCTTATTTTTCGTATTGATTTAATTCTCTTATTATTAGAGTCCTCCTAATGCTTTTAGGAATAGTGTGGATTATATGCCTTTGAATTTTATGTCCTGGAAAGTTTCTTAAACTTATCAGTGCTTATATCATTCCATGATACTTCACAATATCACACCCAAATCAAGAAACACATAATCTTTATATAGATGTTAATTTTTAATACTAAGTGATAAGAATTAATAGGGCTTATCAGTCTATTATATCACTCAGTCAACATAATTCAATTTTGTGTTGTAGGGTTCTCTCTCTTTCTTTAAATTCAAGGCACTATTAGACCAACATTCTGAGATTGTATAATAATTGCTATAGTACAAACGTTTAAAAAATGATTTCTATGTGTCAGCTGCTAATTCTAGGCATTTCACTTTTATTCAACACTTTTATAGTTCTTGATGTGGGCCAGGTTCCTTTCTTTGTTCCTAATAATTATTAATCTGTTTCATTCCCACAACCTTAGGAAGTATTACTTTAACCCATGTTATAGATGAGGAAAATTGAGGCATCTAGAGGCAAAGCACCTTGCCTAGTTCACGAAGTTGGGAAGTAGCAAAGTCAAGATTAGAACTCAGAGCCAAAGCTCTCAACCACTGCACTGATTTATTTTTCCAGTGATGATGGCAAAGGTGTGTCTAGAAGCTGATAGGTGGTGGGAGAAGTTTTTCATCTACTTGGAATACCTGTATTCTCACAATTTCTTTCATCAATTTTCTTCCTCTCTTCTACTACCTTTTAAAAATTGGTATTCCCAGTTGATCTGTTCTTGACCTTTTCCTTTTTTATTTTACACATATAGTCTGAGATGAATGGCCCTCAGTTTCAGGAGTAGATTTCAGTGGTTCATCACTTACATATAACACCCAGTGCTCATGACAAAAGTGCTCTCGTTAATACCCATCACCCTTCTAGCCCATTCCCCACTCATCACCCTTCCAGCAACCCTCAGTTTATTCTCTATCATGAAGGGGAAGCTGGGCTGCTTCCACAGTTTGGCTATAGTAAATACTGCTACTGTGAATGTCAGGGTGAATGTGCCCTTTTAAATTATTGTTTTTGTATTCTTTGGGTAAATACCTAGTAGTGCACTTGCTGAATTTTAGGGTAGTTCTATTTTTAACTTTTTGAGGAAGCTCCATACTGTTTTCCAGAGTAAGCCCCATCATTTTTTGACTACAGTTTCTCAATAACCCCCAAAGATCCTACATATCATTCCCCCAAATACATCATATAATCTCATTTCCAGGATTTTTTATATATAAAGATGAATAACTTTGGAATGTTCTTCCTCTTTTGTTAGTTTCCAAGTAACTTTTATTTGTACTTCAGGACTCAAATTGTTTAAGATCTTCACTCTGACTTCCACCCAGTCTGGATTGCCAATCTTTTTTCTTCCAAAGTGTCACATACGCACTTCTCCTACAACTTCTGTTATACTGAATTACGATTGTAGTTTAATTATTTGACTCTCCAGTTAGATTGTGAGTTTCTTAGGTGTAGATATTAACTTTTTCACACACACGTACATAATTTATTTGTATATATGTGTATAAGTAAATATGTTAAATATGTAAGCGTCATAGTAATATTATAGCAATATATGTGGTAAATGACAGAGACAAAGTGTTTTCCAAACTGGAATCCTAAAACAATTAACAACAATTGCAAGACAATAAAACTCTCCTTTGTATATTGTGAGGCTAACCATGGAAACAATACTATCCTCCGTCTCCCCTTCAGTTCCTTAAAAGATGTGAAAAGAGCTTGTGACCCTTGAGTGAGGTCAAATAGAGAAGCCTTCCTTATTACAGCGAGTCATTATATACATGACCTTTTCGGTGTCTCACTCAGTTAGCCAAAGATAAAGCGATAGAAGATGCCAAGTTTTTCTCTGGTTTTCCAGTAATAACAATAAAAATAAATAAGTTTAGAATGAAGTCACCAAAAACAAAACTGCTCCTTTTGATGTTTTGTAGAGCCAGCTTATGAACTATACCTGTTCCAAACAGTCGATCCTCTCCAGCAAAATCAGTCCATGCTGTGCACAGCCAGTGCCATTCCGAGGGGAATGCATGATCAACTCAGACAATGAGAAGCCTCATCTTGCGTCCTTGCCACTCAGCAGATTTACAGAAGACCGATTTGTGTGCGAACAATTCTCCCACGAGCCAGATGATTTCCTGCAAGAGTAATACACATTTTTGTAAAATCTTTGTAGTGGCGTACTATATTTATGGATTTGGGGGTAGGGTTGTAGACTTGAATGATGACAGAGGCTAGCCCATGATGTAAGTGAGTGACTCAAATTGTTCAAGAGGAGATGCTTGGTGGAGTCGAAAGTGGCAGCCACTCATACAGCTCCAGCCACTTGTTAGCATATGGGAATGCAGGCTTGGGCTGGTAGGGTCTACTGCATTTTTATTTTATTTTATTTTAAAATTTAAACTCAATTAATTAACATACAATGCATTATTAGTTTCAGAGGTAGAGGTCAGTGATTCATCAGTCTTATATAACAACCAGTGCTCATTACATCACGTGCCCTCCTTAATGTCCATCACTCAGTTACCTCATCCTCCCACCCACCTCCCCTCCAGCAACCCTGTTTGTTTTCTATGGTTAAGAGTCTCTTATGGTTTGTCTCCCTTTCTGATTTTATCTTAGAAATTATTTTTCCCTCCTTTCCCCTATGGCCCTCTTTTTTTTTTCTTAAATTCCACATATGAATGAGATCATGTGATAATTGTTTTCCTCTGATTGACTTATTTCGCTTAGAATAATACCCATTAGTTCCATCCATGTTGTTGCAAATGGCAAGTAGTATTCAATTGTGTGTGTGTGTGTCTGTGTGTATCACATATATATCCATTTATCTGTCGATGGACATCTGGGGTCTTTCTACAGTTTACCTATTGTGGACATTGCTTCTATAAACATTGGTGTGCAGGTGCCCCTTTGGATCACAATGTTTGTATGCTTGGGGTAAATATTTAGTAGTGCAATTGATGGATTGTAGGGTCTACTGCATTTTGAAAGAAGCTGGAAGCTGCTTGATTTTTAAGTATTGACAACTAACACAGAGTTTTTAAAAACACAGTGAGGATCAAGTGTTTGTAAACTTTGCTCTAAGATATTCATCCCTAAAGAGGGCCTCAGATTGGTGTACCTGGTGAGCTCTTCTTTTCTAATTAATTTAATACCTATTACCAAAACCATTGTGTAGCATTTTAAGATTAGAGAGATGGAATATTAACATCTTAGGTGTCTGTTCCAAAATGCATATTAATTTATGCAAGACAAACTGATTTCAATATATAATATTAAAACAATATTGCTGTGTAATTGAAGTATGTCCAAAGTCACTTTGTGAAGCATTATTTGGAACAATTAAACTCCAGCAAAGCATAAGAATTTGAGTTTTCTTCGAAGCTCTTTGTAGAATGACTTGAACTATATTCTGAAATTTCATTTGATGTGGCTTATAAAAGTAAATGTCACTGCCTGAATCCACTCGTTCCTCAGTTGAATTTGGTACTGGAAAAGTTGATAGGCACAACTTCCTGGTGGAAATCACATTAAGCTATGAATTGGGAGACCAGAGTTCCAAAGACTAGCTTTGTCACGCATAAACTTTGGAATGTAGGTCAAGCCACTTAATTTCCTCAGGCTCTTGTGTTCCAGCTATTAACTGAGGGTTGGATAAGAGCACTTCGAAGGTGCTTCCTGTGACTCTGTGATTCCTTTGCAAAAATTTGAGGGTCCAAATTTCTCCTTCTTGTAACCCAGAAGAATGTGTAGATTATTCTTGAACCACTCAAGTTTGAAAGTTTAGCTGGAAAAGAGGGGAGAAAGATGATGATATAATACTAACTAGCACTTTCTATCAAAAAAATTCTAATACTTATAAAATCTAGCCTCAATGATGATTGAGAAAAATGTGCTCTCATCCAAACACTGGAAATTAATTTCTCATAAAAGTGAGTAAGTGACCCTGAACCAGAAACTATCAGCTAATCAGATTGTTTTAGTTTCAAGTTCTGCATCTGACAGCACTCTTTTGTGACTTTGGAAAAATCAAGTAATTTTATTGATTCTATCTCCTTATCTCAAAATGTAGTCAATTAAACCTCCCTGCCATCCTCCTCAGGTCTCCAAATGCCTAAAAATCAGTGAAAATAATGAATAAATTTCATAGTCATAATTGGGTTTTAAAAGAAAACTCATGACTTTTGAATTTTACTGTTTACTTTCTAATATGTTTCGTATGGATGGATACAGGTTTCTTTATGAATATTCAAGAAGACACTCAGAATTGGCAGTTCCTGTGATTTTAAGAGTGGCTACAGTCTATCAAAATTTATTGGCAAACTGCTGTAAATTAGCAAATCCTCTGGAATGCTATAGCCATGGGGTAAATGCCTTTCCATTTTTTAACTTGTTACTCATAAGTGATTACCAACAAAGGACAAATTCCAGAGCTGTTGGTAGTGCCATATTTTGTAAAAAAGATTGTGCGTCTTCTTGCTAATCACCAATACTTCACAACAAATATGATTTTCATCTAAACTGAAGGCCACATCATCATACTGTAGTAGCTTTCTATGTGAGTCACTGTCTTATAGATTCCGTGCTTCATGAAACCTCCTCTGTGCAATCTTCTCTTTTAATGAGTGTCTGCTGGGCACTGAAGCAAATGGCAGAAAAGCACAGCATATTAGGGTATCAGATGGTTGACTATTTCCACTAAGCATTCCTGGAAGCTGTCCCCGTTTCAGGCCAGAAATTATACTGTTCACAGGCAGTAGCTGTTAGTGCATCTGACATGAAAAAAGCAGGTGACCTTATGTACCTGACTGGATGATTACTTATTCATGGATTGCCAGGAACCAGGTGGTTCTGGCTTCTTAGAAGGCTTACACATTTATAGAGGGTGGGGTAGTGGTAGGGGTAGAACCGAGTCCTGTCTGGGCTCAAGCGAGTACATCTATCACCTTTCTGTTCCCAGAGAGAAGGATCAGTGAAGGTAATTTATTCCCCTGTGGGTGAGCACCCCTTTGCAGCATCCCCACTAGACCTCCACAGTAATCATTATGATAGCAGCACCTTACGGGAGCATGGATGTGTAGAGTTCACAAAGCAACTTTACAACCAGTGTCCTGCTTGATCCTCATACCAGCCCAGTAACATAGGTAATGCCAGAATTATTAACTGCATTATAGATGAGAGTATTGAGGTAAGGTTTAAAAGACTTGCCCAACTTCACACAGACAGTAAGGACAAGGCTAAGGGTTAAATCTACACAAACAGTTTGCCAATCTGGTAAAATTTTCACTGTAACAAACACTGCTCAGTAAGATCAAGTACCCTGAGTCGGATTAGTTAAAGTGATAACCTGTCCTCCTACTGAAGAACTAAGCCTGAAAGGTCACTTGTATTTTCCCACTGGAATTTTATGTGCACAGTTGAAGAACCCTTTGAACTAGCAGTTAGTTCTGAGAATTCCATTTGCTTCGCTTCAATATGTATTTGTGGAATGCTTTACTATATTAAAAGCTGCTACATGTTTTATTAAACTATGACTTCTTAATACATACCTATATTTCTATGGCTATATCTTATCTCTGTATCTGTGTTGTTTATGTAAAAAGGTTGTATTATTAAATATAACCAACACACTGTGACCAATCAAACTTAGATCTGTAAGCTATACCGTTAAAGATCTCTTTGGTTTGATGAATGATTTGCCTTATGCTTGTAAAATACACCGTACCAACCAGATGAGTTTATATCACCAGAAACTAAATATCAATTTTGTTGTACCACTTCTCTTCCCCACAAAGTACATGGCCATTCCTGTTTTACCAGAACATGTTTTTCAAGATTTGCCAGCTCACTAAGTAAATAAAGCCCTGGGTTTAGGAAAACAGTTACATTAAACTACCAGAGTTTTGCAATCTTACCTCAAGATATATTGTTACAGTGATAACATTGATTATTTTTATTTTCCAGCAAGAGATGTTCCAAAGAGTGGTTCGTGAAAGTCATGAACGTGTAAAACATCACTGTGATTTGCATGAGAAATTAGGAGATGCTAACTTCCATGACAGGTAGGCTTCCGGGATATTGTCCAGATTTACACTTGTTAGTGAGTTTGTGTTAACGCCTGACGCTGAGAGCTGCTAAGCGTCTACATCCAACCTTGAAATCTCAGAGGTCAAGGAAAAAATGAGTTCAAAATTGACCTAGCTATCTTTGTCTTGATAATACAGATGTCCACATGGCCTTCGGTGTTTCTACATGGCTTTTCAGGCTGGTTTCCAGATTCCAGCCAATGTCCAGAGGCTAGTGAACCAAGCAGACCCCGGCTGCCTTCTTGCAGTCTCTTCAGGGTCTTCTCCCTCCCACCTGGACACTCAGTTTAGCGCTTTACCTGCAGTTGTTGGGTCCCTTTGTCAGAGTCAAGTTCGGTCATATAGTAAATTTAGTATTTTGACCATGGAGGGTAGAGATGAATACATAGCTGTCTGCCAGAGAGAACACATAAACCTCTTGTGTGCAGAAGGACTGGTATTTCAGAGATCACTCTATCAAAAACCAAAAGCCAATTTTTAGTAATCGTGAGGGTCTTACTGTAATAGTCTATTTAGAAGTAAAGTGTTGAGGAAAAATCAGTTTGGTATAGTGTCCCATAAATTCAGCTTAAAATTGAAGTCCAGTTTTAAGACTCTACTTACATCACATTTGCTACTGTCCCATTAGCCAAAATAAGTCATATGGCCAAGCTGAGTCAAGAGATACAGAAATAGATTCAACCTCTTGATTAGAGAATCTGCAAAATATTGTGTGTGTGTGTGTATATATATATATATGAGACTTGATTTGGCTAATAAAATGTGAAAACTTTGGGGGCAGAAGCTTTAACAACCAATGCATGCCTTCCTATTTTCTCCTTTCCTTCTGACACAATAGCCAGATACATTTGAGATGGTAGCTGATCTATTTGCCTTGGTACCAGGTAAACAGAACCACCATGCCAAATTGCACTGGACATATGGATTGAATAAGAAATAAACCTTTGTGGTTTGAAGCCATGCCACAAAGTTCTATTTTTTGTTATTGTTACAAAACCTGGTCTATTCAAACTAATACAAAAATCGTGCAGGAATTAAAGTGATATTTTAAAGCAATAAATAAAAAAATGAATAATAAATAAATACATAAATAAATAAAATTACTGTCCAGAATAATGGATCAGAAAAAAATTATTCTTTCAGAAAGAATATTTGGCTTATTATTTCTATATTGTGTTCACATGCTAATATCTAGTTTAAGGATTAGATCTGTGGTTCTCAAAATTTAGAGTATATCAAAATTACCTGGAGGACTTGTTAAAATACAGCCCCATCCCCAGAGTTTCTCATTCCCTAAGTCTGAGATGACACCTGAGAATTTGCATTTCTAACAAGTACCCAGGGCTGCTGATAATTGCTGGTCCACGAGTCACGTGCTAGACCCACTGGATTAGGTTGCCTGCTCGTTGTATATTACAGCTAAGTTCTTTCCCCAACTCCATTATAATATAAAAACAATGATTGATTCTGATTTTTTGTTGTCTTAAAATCCAGATCAGTGGAGTGTTTCTCTTTAAAATCTTCTTCATCTCCCTCTATTCCTACCACCACTCTCTTAGTTGAGGCTATCACTGTCTCTTACCTGGATTTCTGGAATGGCCTTCAACTTCTTCTTCCTTCACATTGCTTCTTGCCCACCTTCATTCATTCTTTATATAACAACCATAATTGTCCTAAAAACAAAGCAAATATGATTCTGTAACTAAGCTTTCTTCCTCTTTCTGTCTCCAATCCCCAATTACCCCCCTCCAAAACCCCACGAAACAAAACTATTTTACCTCAAGATATATTGGCTCACATTTAATGGCTCCCCTCCCACTTTCACTCCCCTTCACCTGGCTCATTTTTTGTTATTGTTAGATCTCAGCCCACATGCCATTTCCTCCAGGAGGCGTGCTTGACCTCCCTGGGATGGGATTAGATGCCATTCTCTGTGCACCTACAGCACTCTGAATTCCTGTCACTACATCGAGTGTACTTGCTATCTCACCCATTAGGGTGTGAGCTGAATCCCATGGTATTGGGTCCTGTTTGCTGATTGTTGGTGTCCTCCTATTCCTACGCCTGTAGACAACCAACACAAACTCTAATGGCCTGTGTATACACTTATTTCAGAAACTGTTTACTAAGTCTAAATTTGCAGCCACCTAAATTAGCTATCCTAGTATCCTTGATAGGCACCCCCCACCCTGCCCTGCAAAGGATCAGGGTGAAGTAATGTGTGAGGGAGGCGTGAAGAGAATTCTAGGTATATTGAATAGGTTATTGGGCCACTGGAATAAAGGCTAAACAATAATTAAACCTGTCTAATGTTTTGTTCATCCTAAGCTAGAGATTGGCAAATATTGAGGAAAGTCTAGAATTCTTCATTTTAGGCACATGGTCATTGCCAGGAATAAGAGGAAATTCTTCTTTCAGGCTCATAATCCTTTATACTAAGAAAGCCCCACAACTATCTGCTCAGGAGTTAGTTATGTTCACGAAGAACATGGCAGCTGCTGCCACCAAATGTTGCCCACTGAGAGATGAGCAACAATTTGCCTGCATGGAGGACTCGGTAAGTCCGTTTGACTTCATGGTTGCCTCTTCTTGATCCTAATCTCCAGCCAATCAATCTCATGTTCGAGGACACATCTATGAACTGTCAATGGAGCTTAATATTTCTGTCCCCAGGAGAACTTCTTTTAGGCCAGCTCATGTCCATTGTTTTGATTATCAGCAGAGGTAAGACTCTTACTCCCTAATGGAGGTGATGTCAGACTCAACAAGTCTTTACCTGGATCACACTCCAGGGTCTAACTCTTGAATTTTCAAGCCAACAAAAATGACTTTGTCAACAACTTCAAAGATAATGGTGATTTTAGACTAAGTCATCCTAATTAAATGTACAGAAAAAAAAAACCAGTCACCACACCTCTGACACTGGATGTTTTTCCACACAAGAACCAATTCCCTGTAACACCAGCTAGGTGTCCTATAATTTAACTCATTCTGACAGTGTCTATCTGGAGATAGCATCAGATCCCACAGATTAAGGGCGCAGTCCTACAAGACTGCTCCCATCCCACTTCAGATAACAATTGCAAGTGCAAGTTGTCCCCTACTATTCTGACTGACCAGCTATAAACCTAAGTTTCCCAGGATCTCCTCCTAAGGTTTGATTAATTTGTTAGAGCAGCTCATAGAACACAGAGGAATACTTACTTAAGTTTACTAGATAGGTAAAACATTTGATAAACGAAATACGTGAACTTCCAAATGAAGAGATACATAAGGTAAGGTCTGGGAGCGTCCTGAGTACAGAGGCTTCTGTTCCTGTGGAATTGGGATGTGTCACCCTCTTTGTATGTGGATGGGTTTACCCACCTGGGAACTCTTCAACCCCCATAGTATTGGGATTTTAAAAAGCTTCCTTATGTATACATAATCAATTATTAACTCATTTGTAGCCCATCTCCCCTCTCTGGAGAATGGATGGTGGGATGGGGCTGAAATTCCAAGCTTCTAATCATGGCTTGTTCTTTCTGAGAACCAGCCTCCATCCAGGAGTCCACCTAGAGTCTCCTCATTAGAACAAAAGATGTTCCTCATTCTCTTATCACTTAGGAATTTACAAGGGTTTCAGACTTTGTCAGGAACTGGGGTCAAAGATCAAATATTTATATTTTTTATTATCTCACATCAAACTCACAAGTGTTAAATTTATTAGACAGAATACAAACAGCGTGTTCATTTACAGTGAGAAATGTCTTTCCAATGGCGGCAATAATTGGGCCTAATAACTAGACTACACTTTTTCCTGAATCAAAATACTTAGGAAGTTGATTGAAAATATGGGTAGTTGTATAACTAGAATCAGAAGGGAAGGGATGGTCTTAAGGGATATTTCTTTGGGGATTCTTAAGGGATTTTCTTTGACCATATAAGCTTGTAACTCTGCCTGTGGAGAGAGAGGGGAGAGGGAAAGGAGTTCTGCGCGTTCACAGCTCCCACCCCCTCCTCCCGTCCCCATCCCCACCCCCGGGAGCCTGCAAAAGTGTAATCCATGTATCTGCTTCAGCAGCCTGGCCCTGGGGCCGAGGGGCCGCGGACGTCCCCTCCCTGCTCCGCTGCGCTGCGGGTAGTGGGCGCGTGGGCGCTCCGACTCGGAGAGGCGGACGCAAGGCGGGGCAGTGGGTCTTGGGCCTTGGGGCTGGAGGGGGCCCGGCCTCCAGCTCCCCTGCTCTGCCACCCAGTCACCACGAGCGAGCAGCCGGCTAGGAGCAGGGCGTTGTATTGTGATTGGCACTTTATGCTGACCATCGGTAACGGACATTTATCACTGGAGTTTTTTAAAATATGAAATAAACGGTTATTTTACAGGCAAAAAAAAAATTCTCATTCCTGCTATCCTGAGGAATGAGAAATTATGTCTTCTTCACAATGGAGAACATCCTTGCAGGGACCTGTATGCTCATGCCTCTAAGATGTAGTCCTTAGGTCTCTCTCAAGTGGTATTAGTTTAACACTACTGAATTCTTATTTCGTGACAGCTTCCTCTGCCCTCTGTTCTTTTTTTTTTTTTGCCTTCTGTTCTTGACAGAACATCTCCGTTATGCTAAATTGGTCCTTCTTCTGATAAAATATATTTTTTTTGATTGCAGACTTAAAAAAAAATTCATTACCCCTAACTTTTATTTTATTATAAATTTTTATTATCTAGTTATACCTTCCTTGGGGAACTCTTTCAATTAGACTTACATGTTCCTAAAGCCTTATTTTTAGGCTATCCTTTGGTAATGTAATCTCTAAGGTAATGGTAATGTAACCTTTAAATGTAACCTCTTTGGTTACATTTAAGATAGAAAAACTCATACATGAAATGGTGATGCTTACTGACTTCAATTACTTCATTCCTAAATACATAAATGATTGGGAATTTGGGGAGTCATACTTGGAAAGGCATCCAGGTAGACATGCAGACAATATCAGGATAAGAATCAGACACACAAGGAGCAAGGCAAGGTGACAGTTCTAGAAGAGGACAAGGAAATGAAGGAGGTAACTGAAATAGGATCCAAAGATTTCTTTCATCATCATTCATTCACTCAATAAATATTCATAGAACATCTACCATATGCCAAGTTCTGTGGTCGTTACAGGTGCCCAGTTATAAAAAATAGAAACAAATTGGATTTGAGCTTCTTAAGTAAGAACTCCACTCATCAGTTATACATCTGAATCAAATTAGCAGTGCCGTTGACTTGAGGCTTGATTTTAATTTAAAAGAGCATAAGAAACTCCTACCTTAAGTCAACACCGGTCTACAAACTGGAATGGGAAGGAACGTGGAGTTGGAGTCAAGCGGACTCGTCTTGAGGATGAGGGGAAGAGGGAGGACAAGTCTGGGTGCCAGCCTGAATCTGACACTCCTGCTTTTTCTTGAACAGTGAAATCCAGGCCAAATGAGCAGAAACCAGAATTTGAGAATATTTATGAGTCTTATTTTCTACAGAGTAAAAAATATATATCCAAAACCTTATGGCTCTTATTTTAATTCTCTTCTGGGAAAGGCAAAACTAATTCTTGGAGCTTTATGCAGAAGACATGAGGCACAGCCTATCAACGCTGGTGTGGGCCACTGCTGTGATGACTCGTATGCCTTCAGGAAGCCATGCTTTGATGATCTGCAAGTCGATGGAACTTACATTTCTCCACCTTTATCCTGTGACCAAGTCATCAGCCTTAGAGAGAGCTTGTGCAAAGCTCAGGAGGAGGAATTCCAAGCTGAAAAACAAAAGTAAGAATCCTTGTTTAATTTGTTCTTTAACTTGTTCTGCCCACAAGGGAACAGGTTTAGAGAACAGTAAACTGGGCTCAGATAAAAATACTGCATAATGAATGAATCAGCTAAGTGTTATGCTGGAGGTCAAGTAGAACTGAAAAAATTCTGCAGTGTTGCAATACAGCTATCATGGTTGTTACCCCAATTTGCTCAGTTAATGAGAGTGAAGTCTATTGATCAGAAAATATTGACAGAGAAGGACATTAATGTATTTTTCCTAAAAAGGGAAATTTGGAATGTTTGTGTGTGTGTGTGTGTGTGTGTGTGTTATATACATATGTAATGCATATGAAAACATTTATAAATTAGAAAATTTTATGTATATAAGTTGTTACTTTGCAAAGTGTTATTCTGATTTGGTTGTTGTTTCTAATACTGAAGACTACTGGTCAGAAATGTTGCCAGTAGAATACAATGTCTATACATTTAAATTTATATGTATATACATACACAACATGTGTTCTATGTGAGAAGGGCTTCTGGATGAAGTCAGCAATGGAGTCTGTGGGTTGACTGGATGAGTCTGTTGACCTGGGCCAGCCTCAGCTGTTCTCTGCTGGGCTTGCTCAAGAGTGTGCGGTCAGCTGCTAAGTTAGCTGGGAGCTGGCGGGCCGAGGCTGGCCTTGGCTCGGATGGCTTGTTTCTGTTCACGTGGCCTTCCATTCTCTGACAGGTTAACCCAGGCTTCTTCACATGGCAGCTGGGGGAAAGTAGATGTATGGAGGCCTTGTGAGGCCCAGGTTTGGAACCACACAATGTCACTGGTGCTGTAAAGTAGGTCGAAGGGCCAGCCCAGAACAAAGTAGGGTATGGAAATAGACGTCATTTATTGATAGCAAGAGTTGGAATGTCACATTGTAAAGGACATGAATACAGTGAAAGATGAATAACTGGTCCATTTTGGTAATCGATTTGCTGCCTGTGGATCATTAATGCAGTTGTTGAAACTACAGAAAATGGTAAATGTCAATTATTATGGTGGAAAGAGAGGCGATACACTGGGTCTGAAGTCATCAAAACTGAGGGAGAATGACCAGACTTTCTATACGGCGCAGGAATAAGCAGGGATGAGGGATGTTAGAGCTTGATAACGTGTACTTCAAAGGAGCAATGGCTTTTCAAAGAGCATGAAGAAGAAATATGGTGGAAGTAAAAGGACCTAGATACTAAGGTAGCTGGAGTTCAAGCAAAAATAGCTTCCTCTTGAAAGGTCATGGGGGAAGCTGTGTCCTCTGGGGAGCCTCATGTTTTCATGTAGAGCGAGACAGAGCTTCCAAAGAGAAACTGTGGAGAGAGGGATGTTTTCTTGAGAAAGCCTCAAGTGACAAAGGAGACGGAGGACCAGGAGAGCAGGGGATGGGTCAGATTAGGGTTGTAGAAACCTCAACATGATGAGGGGTGACCTGGAGACTCAGATTTCTGACTGTGATGGCTGCTAAGGTGACTGAGGGTCATGGCCTTGGCTTTGGAAGCGCATCAGCACACATGACTTCAGAACAGCCAATTCGCCCTTTGCCTCTGAGAGCATAAGCTGATTAAGATCTCACAGGTGGTTGACATTTTCCCCAATTCTCCCCTCTCCTGCATAGACGGACTGAATGGAACACTTACTGTCAGTTCTCAGAAAAGAGACTCCTTGTTTATTACTGTAGACAAAGAATTGCCTTTCTTAGTGGCATCAATCATCCATCTCTTTGTCCCCATTCAGCTCCTGAGTTTGGAGCCAAGATACTCCCGTGGCCCAAGCATTTGCCCCTAGAATGAATTCTGCTACTGGTGAGTGTGCTGTCGGAGGCCCCATTTGGTGATGCCCAAAGGTGACCATTCTAGGAAAAGTCAAAGGGTGAAATTCTGGTTTCCCTGAGTCAGCAGCATTCTACCCCCCACCCCCCAATGGTGGGGCAGTACCCTTCTAGTGCCCCTGTTCCTGTCCTCAGGAGTAAGCAAGGGAGCACTCGTCCTCATTGCTCCTTCTCCCCCAAGATCATTAGAAGTGGTAGCTTGCTATATTTCTAATTGATTTACTCTAAGACTGGCAGTTGCAAGGTGTAAATGATGAGTCCAGAAATATCATCTTGCCAAGCGAGGCAAGATTTTTGTTACCTCTGGAATGACACATACTTTCAGGCAGCAGCACAGGCTGGTGTTTGCTCTGTTTAATCACTGCACTTAGCAATTCTTAAGCCAGCTGACCCTCGGAATCCTTTCTGCAGTTGCCAAGGTGAGCCAATCCCAAACTAGACTTTAACACATCCTAGTCAACACCGGAAGACCATTGTAACGTTTAGTTAGCCATTCTTTTATTGTTCAGGCTGGATGTGAGAACGTAGGAGAAAGAGGTCTCTGTCACTCCTAGCGTGCACGCTCACCTTCTCTTGAGGAAGCTTTCCAGGCATAGATATGTACTGCGTTATGTACGGCATCTCACCAAATCCTTACCACAAGTGTATGAGGTAGATAACATTATACGCCATTTTAATTGTAAGGGAACTGCTGCCCAGAAGGCAAGAAGATTTGGTCCAGAAGGCAAGAAGATTTGGTATGAGATCACGCAACAGTTAAATGGGTTGTTGAGCTGGAAAATTCACCCAAGCTATCTGGCTCAAAGCACATATGCCTTAACTACCAACATAGAGCTTTTAGTATATCTAGTCAAGGGGTTGTAATATTGGTTATAATTTTTAAAACACTGAGCTCTTGGGGCACCCGGATGGTTCGGTTGGTTAAGCGTCCAACTCCTGATTTCAGCTCATGTCATTGATTTCAGTATTATGAGTTCAAGTCCCCAGTCAGGCTCTGTGCTGGGGGTGTGGAACCTGCTTAAGATTCTCTCTCTTCCTGCTCTCTCCTCTTCCTCTGCTCCTCCCCTCCTACTCACACCTGCGCTTTCTCTCTCTCCCTCTCAAAAAATAAAATAAAATAAAACACTGAGCTCTTAGATAAGGACTAGATAATAAAAAGTATGAAATATTAAGAATCATCCCTGTTCTAGTGAATACACTGTGTTCTCTATATGGAGAAAACAGTAGCATAGAAACAGTTAATGTAGAGATTTCTGGAATATTCTGGGAGAATCCATATTGGGAGTCAAGGGTCAAATTGGAAAAAAAGAACTCCTCTTACTTCCTGGGATAGTGGCAAGGGCTCTCTATGGCTTTCATCCCTTTATAATTCAGGCTGACTATCACAGCATAAATGCAAAACCAAGCAAAGAAAAAAACCAGTGAAAGGGCTTCTGGAGGGGAAAGAAAAATTGAGCAAGGTAGAAGAGAAGGTAGAAGTTGAGATTGTGTAATGAGATAGAGACAATCAAAGGGAAACAGAAGTTCGAAGTAAAAAATTTTAAAATCCAATTAAAAATACTGAATTGAAATGTGAAGATTTAAGATAGTATAAAAAGACCAGAATGTACTTTAAATGAAGTGGTGGGTAAATTTAATGACAATAAAATATAATATCATAGAAGTGAAAAACTGAAAAAAGTTTATGGTACTGAGTTAAAAATATGATTTAAGATTTAAAAAGGTAAATTAAATCTGATATGAAGAATTTGAGAGGCAGGGCAGGGGGTCATGGGGGGTAGGGGAGGGAAATGAAACAAGATGGGATGGGGAAGGAGACAAACCATAAGAGACTCCCAAACTCACGAAATAAACTGAGAGTGGCTTGGGGGTAGGGGGGTTAGGGATAGGGTGGCTGGGTTATGGACATTGGGGAGGGTATGTGCTATAGTAAGTGTTGTGAAATGTGTAAGCCTGATGTTTCACAGACATGTACCCTGGGGCAAATAATACATTATATGTTAATAAAAAAATATTTTTTAAAGGTAAATTAAAAATTCTAAGCTAAAAAATAGAATTAAGGGAACTATTTTTGAATAACAACCATCAGGTTGGTAGGTAGAGAGACCAGGGTGGGAGAGGGAGGAAGTGGGCAGGAGAGGTAAATCAACTGCAAGCAGATCACAAGTGTTTTTGACAGTTTTGGGGGGAGGGCGTCAATCTTCTAAGAGGCACAGTCCCCAGTTGTAGAAATGACCGCCTTCATGTCTGGAGTTCCAAGGAGGGATAACATGACCTCCTGATACCCCTTCTCTGAATCTCATTCCCAGAACTTCTGACTTCTCATAATGGGAGGTTCTTCACCCTTGCCTATTCCAGTGCAATTTGGATGTTTCTCCAGGTTTAAAATAAGTAGCTGCCCGCTGATGTTTAGAAACACAGCAGTCTTGCTGGTCTTCCCCCTACTGGTCCCTCTGGGGAAGTGCATTTGGAAACCAGCCCACCCAGCAGGGGAAAGAGGAAAGCTGAGTGGACCAGTGTGACCAAAGCATAAGTGAGAGAAGGAAGATAAACTTTCGGGGTGAGACTAGAGGGTTTGGGAGGGGCCAACCATGAAGGCACTTGGACCCCACAGCTTATAAGTGAGAGAAGAGGAAGGTATAGACAAGGGAGCTTTCCTGACTCTCTCATTAGGTTTCTCTATTACTGTTGAATCTATAGCTCAGATCCTCAGGGAAATTGTGAAGATACTCATCAATCTTTTGCTCAATGAATAAATGAATAAATAGGAGAAGAGCTGTGACAATGTACTATTTATTGTGTGAATCAGGGAAGAAGGAGACTATGGTTGGAAGCAACCGATAATTTGAAATGGAAGCAAGAGGTACTATTATTATTAGTTATTTATCAGTACTATTATCTTTGCCATTATTTATTGCCTGAAGTGTGCCAGTTACTGTAATCAGCCCTTTAATACGATATTTTGGGGTCCTTACAAATGCCTTGCAATGTAGGTGTTCAAATTTTCTTTGTATAGATAAAAGTCAGAGAGGTTAAGTATCTCGCCCACATCACACTACATAGTTGAACCAAAGTAAGGTTGACTGCAAAGTTTGTGCCCTTTTTATGACATCAGAAGGAAAGACGAGTCCAGAGTTTGCATGAGCTAGTAGTGAACTCTATCCCCTTGTATACCAGCTCTTGCCCTTTCCATGCTGAATGCCTTAAGCCAGACCATAGAAGCCCCAACTGTATATTTGGAGATGGGGTATTTCCACAGTGTAGGTACCCATGACAGGTAGTTTCTATCACCTGGGACTTCCGCAAGCCTATGCTCTCACGGATTGGTCAGTGCATTTCAGCATCATGAGTGATATTGTTTTTGTAGGAAAATACATTCTAAGACAAATTTCACCAAATTCCAATGGAAAATAGCCTGTATTTTTCACTTTTACTAAGTAATTTCTTAAAAACTGATAATGATTATTCAGTGGTGGTGGAAACTGGTTTGAGGATATATCTAACCATACAGGCTTAAATTATATAGAGACACTTAAAAACACGTACAGCATTTTCTTTCAAGTGGGATCAAGTTTAGGTCTAATTAGAAGATTAACTACAGAACAGTAGAAGAGAAAAAAATAATGTTTATACTATTCTATTTCTTTTTAAAGTATTGATTTCTGTTATTATTAAAGTAATGCATAATCATTGCAGAAAATTTAGAAAATACAGAAGAGAGAATAAAATCATAACACTTCGATTCCAACATTGCAGGGATGCCCAGTATAAACATATGTATAATAAAAGAATATATAATGTGCCCAGGCACCTGGGTGACTCAGTGGGCTAAAGCCTCTGCCTTCAGCTTGGGTCATGATCTCAGGGTCCTGGGATTAAGCTCCGCATCGGGCTCTCTGCTTAGTGGGGAGCCTGCTTTCCCCTCTCTCTCTGCCTGCTTCTCTGCCTACTTGTGATCTCTCTCTCTGTCAAATAAATAAATAAATAAATAAAACATTTTAAAAAAAGAATATGTAATGTGCCATACACATACAAATGCACACTCCCACAATTGCCCTTTGCCCATCAGTCTGTGGTTCTAATATTTAATAATACATGTTTTTCACAATCTTGCCACTAGCTGCTTATGTAAAATTTCAGTTCCAGCAATTATCCCTAGAGTCCTCAGGGGAGAGCTTAGGAAACTCCCTTCACCCTCAGGAATTCTCCAAGCATGCTCTCCCTGCACCATTTCTGGGCCCCTGGAAATAGTCCTGCCCTCCAGCTATTGCTGTCTCCTGCTCAGCTGCAGAATGGATGCCTTGAAATGACAAAGCTGCTTTCTGTTTTGTTGTGAAAAGAAAATCACCCTTTTCCCCTGACCCCCAGGATTATCTACTTAGAGCGGGTCCCAGGGCAGTGCTGTGTGTATCCTCATGGTCAGCAGGACTTCCAAGAAAGTTCCCTTACAGCATTTTTTTCAAAGAGGAATCCTGATCCCATGAGTCTAATGAGCCTAATGAAGGCTTAGCTGGGAAACAACAAAATCATTCCCATCTTCCACTGACCAAGCTTTCTTACTGGGTGGAAGTCTGTGAGGCTGACTTCTGGTCTCAGGAGGAATTCTCCCAAGTGGTTACCAATCCTCTTGTCTTCTGGGAACAAGGCTGACATCACTGATTTGCTGTATATGCCCCAAACTGTAATATTCCCAGGGGGTCTGAAATCACGGTTACTAATGCAAAATGGAGATGACATAGAGCCTTATTAAAAAGGTAACTGACAGTGTTACACGGAATAGTATAAATTCTCAGCATACTGCCTGGATCATAGTAAATATCAGTACACTCAAAAGATGTTTGCTGTTGCCATTATTTTTTGGTATAGCTTTTAAAAATTATAATGTATGCATTTTTGTCACTAATTATTCTTCAAAACCACATTTTATGGCACTGTAACATCCCACCATCTGGGTACCATGATGAATTTAACCATTCCTTATTGCTGGACATGAGAATTGTTTTCAATTTCTAACCAGTATACATTGTGATGATGAGTATTTCTGGACATAAGTCTTTGTTCCCATAACTGATTTCCCCCCCTAGATTTCTAGGACTTAGGAGGCAAACATGGAGGTAGTTAAAATCTCTTCACTTCTTTCAGCTCTATCTGGCAACTGAGGAGCAACAATGAGGTGTTCCTCAAACCAGCCTCCTTTTGAGGTAGTTTCTGAAAAGAAATCATTAGCGGGATGCCTGGGCGGTTCAGTTAGGTAAGCATCTGCCTTCACATCAGGTCATGATCCCAGGGTCCTGGGATTGAGTCCTGCATGGGGCTCCTTGCTTCTCCCTCTGCCTGCTGCTCTCACTGCTCTTGTGCTTTCTCTCTCTCTGAAAAATAAATAAAATCTTTTAAAAAAATGAAATCATTAGCTTGTGCTTTCCTGTTATTTTTAGGTCTGCTGTTGTTTTCTCTTTCTCTGTCTGCAAGGTGGGGTGGGGGTGTAAGGGTTGGGGGCAGTGAGAGAGGGTGGAATTGAAATGGCAAGTTCAAAGAGGCATGTCCAGTGGGCTACCATGTGAAGCTGGATGTCTTGTTCTATTGTTTAATGGCAGCAGCATGCTTCAGGCTTGTGGGCACAGCTGCTTTTGTAGGTCCTGTGGGCACTGCTTGGCTGGGCGAGGCTTGAGAGCTGCAGAGGTTCAAGTTTGCTTGAGCCATGTCCCTGACTTTGCTCCCAGTGCCTGCCTCCCTTCAGGTGACCATGCTCACTGCCTCAAAGTCCCTGAGCCGGTGGTCCCTATATGCTGGGGATGTTGCTGTTGGTCACTGCTGGGCAGCGAAAGGTGGTGGCATCTTAGTCCAGGAGTCAAATGGCTCAGCGAGTCACTTGGGCAAGCTGCCTACATTGAGACAGTTGGGAGAAGAGAAGGGCGGGTCTGGGACAGAGAGTGAAACTCACCACAGTGTGTACCTCCTCTCTCCCCGGCTGGTCCCTCCTCTCCATTGTCTCCAGCTGATGGCAGCTGCCACCTGTGTGTCTGCCACCTGCCACATGGGCAGCCCATCCCAGGCAAATGGGAGTTCGGAGATTTCTGTCTCGTGATGTGATATATTTATAACATTATACTTCTAAGCCTAAAATAATTACTATCTGCAACTGGTTACTGGACCCCTGGTTTAAATTGTCATAGAAATAGCTACTTAGAGCTTTGAGATATTTTCTTTTAGACCCATTCAAGGGACAAATAATGCCACTGGGTATTATCAATGTGAATTTGAAAATGAAGAATAAGCAAGTGTTTTTGGTTAAACAGTAAAATACCAATTAATGTACATTTTCCCAACCCCTCGTGCCTTATTTTCTCTTTGGTTAAATTTGTCTTGGTCTAAAACAGTAAAAAAGAAAGAGAGAAAGGGAAAAGATAAAACTGGAAGATTTGGAATACTATTTTATTAAGTAGAGAGACAGAAACCAGAAACTTTTGAGTATTCAAAGTGATCGAAACTACCATTGTGGGGGAAACTCTCCAGTGAAGGAAATCAGAGATGATTGTCAAGCCATTATAGTTTGAAATTAGTTTATTGGTTTATCATTAATAACCTATGAAAGACCCCCAACTTCCAGGTGTGTTATACTTGTGTAATATTTATTTGGAAGTTAGTTGTTCAGAAAAAATGTTCCTAACAAAATATTATAGAAAAACCGATTTAACTTTCTGTATTATCTATTTACCAACCACTGCAATGAAAATAGAAAACAAAATTCTCTACCTTAGTAATAATTATATAAAAATAATTAAATTTAATGTATGAATTATGTAAAAGAGATGTCCTGGAAGAAAAGTACATGGGGGGGGGGGCGCCTGGGTGGCTCAGTTGGTTGGGCGACTGCCTTTGGTTCAGGTCATGACCCCGGAGTCTCGGGATCGAGTCCTATATCTGGCTCCCGGCTCTGTGGGAAGTCTGCTTCTCCCTCTGACCTTCTCCCCTCTCATTCTCTCTCTCTCTCTCTCTCTCTCTCTCAAATAAATAAAATAAAATAAAAATTAAAAAAAAAAAGAAAAGTACATTGGGTAAAACACGAAGATGGAGATGGGTAGTGTGAACTCTGAACACAGCACCGCATTTCCAGGGCTTCTAAGTGTCCAAGTGGGGGCGATGAAGAGGCATGGGTGGTGCCCAGCTTTGAATCAGTAAGGCAGGTGTGCAAGCTGGCCTTCTAGAACTCAGGGTGTACTTGTATTTTTGTCACTCCTTTCTGATTCAGGCTCCTCAGCAACCTTGTGAAGCAGAAACCATACGCAACAGAGATGCAGTTCCAATCAATGATGGATGATTTTGCCCACCTGGTGGAGAAGTGCTGTCCGGCAGAGACAAGTGAAATGTGTTTCCGAGAAGAGGTATCTCTGTTTCCTTGTCTGTTCTCTCAGTGGGCTTAAGATGTACTGAAGTTAAAAAAAAAAAAAAAACCCAAACAAAAAACATTCTCCATTCTAATTGTGAGTGAATGCAGAGAAAATCACAGTCTAGATGGATTGGTGGAACCCATTATATTCGGCTTTAAGATATGTTGACTGAGGAATCTAGGAATCTAGCAGGGTTAGTCACGGATAGAGATGAATACCAGAGTCATGATACCAGATGGAGTGGAGATGTTTAGGGTTGGGGGTGCGAGGAGGGAGGATGTACTGAAGATTTGGGTAATTGTAGAGAAATTGTGTCCTTGGAATGTCATGAAATTTTAAAGAAATAACAGTCTAAAAACCTGTCTGGGCAAACTGTAGTTTTGTTCTAGAAATTTCTGGGGACACAGTCAGGAATAGTCACCAAATGTAGTTTTGGGCTTAACTAAGGAGCCAGTGGAAAGGGTTTCATCTTCTCAGTAGCCAGAAGATCATTAGCATAGAGGTTGAAGAATAGAGAGGAAAAACAGTGAGAGAAAAGAGTATCTGTGCACACCCACCAAACTGACGACCAGCAGACTGTTTTCTGGAATTCATCTAATTGCATATGGTTAAAAAGTAAATGATTTTCGTTCTAAGTCGTAGAACTTAAATTTCTACAAATATCATGGTAGGATGTGGTACAGAAAATTCACGTAAATTCATGGAGGGGACCCAGAACAAACTGCTGTCCCAGGGACATGATGTGAGGAACAGAAACTCAGGGAGAATATAGTATTTGTCTAGAGAAATGCAAGAGTGTAGGTAAAAATAAATAAATAATAAATAAAACAGCCTTTATAGTGCAAATGGTCTGGGGATGGTTTGGACCAGGTTTAAGTTTAGCAGTGACCCAGGGAAACGTTTTCGCAGGTAACAATTTTCATGAATCCTTAATTACCTTCAGTGGCTCTTTTCTACCTATTCAGCTAAACTGTACATGTATTTACGTTAAAAAGCATGTCTATGGTCTAGTCAAGGACAGGCAAACTACAGCCTTTGGGCCAGTCGACTCCACTTTCTGTTTATATAAATAAGGTTGTATTGACACATAGTTGTGCCCATCTATTTACATATTGACTGTGGCTGCTTTCTGTCCACAAGGGCTGAATTAAGTGATTGCACACTGAGTAGTTGTGACAGAGACGATATGAACTGCAAAGCCCCAAATATTGACTATCAGGCTGTGCAGAGAAAAACTGTACTGACTCCCAGTCTTGCTAATAACAAAGTCAAGGTAATCACCTATGCTAGAGTCTATTTATTTTATTTTAAAGTCTTTTTGCTTTTTGTAAAGCATTCAGAAAACATGTTCCCACCTGAATAACAACCTCATAGCCACACAGATCAACACTTTGAAGAAGGGCCTGTGTCTGCGAGTTCCCAAGGGAGTTTTCTTGAAGTATTCTTGCTCCCGCATCAGAATACCACTTGCTCAAGCTATTATTGGTGAAAAGCACCAATAATAGGAAGATAGGAAGATTTCTGTGTGCTCCTCCGCAAGCCTTTTTCCTAACAGCGATCTAACTTAATGGTTGTAAATCCCAACTATTTTCCCCCTCTGCCCTCCCCTCTCTACTTTCTTTTAGGATTTCTCCCCAAATTAAAGGAGAAAATAGAAGCTATCTGAAGAATATATCATGTTAATTAAATTGACCAGAATTACCTTTCCAGATAAAAATGCTTATTATCTGTAATTATGCATTATCTCTAATGTTTGGTCAGGTTTACCTGTGCCTGATTATTCCAAGGCAGTGATTCTGAAATGTTAGTGTACATAAAATCAATTCCAGAGCTTACTAGAACAAAATCGGTGTTTTCCACCCACAGGGTGTCTGATTCAGTAGTTCTGGGGTGGTCTCTGACAATTTGCATTTCCAACAAATTCCCAGGTGCTGCTGACGCTGCTGATTGGGGGACCCCTTTAAGAATCACTTTGCTAGGGGCACCTGGGTGCTTCAGTGGGTTAAAGCCTCTGCCTTCAGCTCAGGTCATGATCTCAGGGTCCTGGGATCGAGCCCCATATAGGGCTCTCCGCTCAGCGGGGAGCCTGCTTCCCTCTCTCTCTGTGCCTGCCTCTCTGCCTACTTGTGATCTCTCTGTGTGTCAAATAAACAAATAAAATCTTAAAAAAAAGAATCACTCTGCTAAGGTGCAACTGGCTAATCATACACTGTTCCCCATCTCCTCCCCATATTTTCTTTTCTTTTTTAAGATTTTGTTTATTTGACAGAGAGAGAGAGAGCGAGAGAGGGAACACAAGCAGGGGGAGTGGGAGAGGGAGAAGCAGGCTTCCTGCCCAGCAGAGAGCCCAATGTGGGGCTTGATCCCAGGACCCTGGGATCATGAACTGAGCCAAAGGCAGACGCTTAACCACCGAGCCACCCAGGCGCCCCCTCCCCGTATTTTCCTATGTTCAACTCTCATTGAGGATCTGGAACCAAGGACAGTAGCAGAAATAGCAAAACAATTAGAAATAACATTTATGAAAGAAAGGGAAAGAATTTGGGGATATTAAATATGAAGATAAGACTGGAATATTTTAAAAGGTAGCCTTATAGTATATGAACAGGCTTAGCAAAAAATGTGGGAATAGATGATCAGACTACTTTAGAATTTTATCGTCAAGAATTCGTGTCTTTGTGCTTCTACCTTTATGAAAGGAGTCTAGGTTTGACTATAGTGCAAAGGAATAATACCTAGATACTCCAGGAACCTCTATGGAACCAAGACCCCGGAAGTGAAGAGACTCAGCCAATTGGCAGTCTGTGCATGTTCCAAGTTAGCTAGGAAAGACTAACTGCCCCAAGGTCCTGCAGGCATGTTCTTTGTTTTCTTTGGAGATTTTAATAGTCGATTATGGGAACCTGTTCTGCCTGTTAAAAGAGAAAGTGGGCAGGTTTGAAGACTGCCTGTCCAGCTATAGCTATTGTGAGGATAAAACCTTTTTAGACAAGATGGAAGACATATTTTAAGAAGCAAGCCAAATTCTAAGGAGAAAAAGGGTGGACCAAAGTCAATGTTGGAATGTTGGCAAGAGTACAACTGAAATATATAAAGGGGGGAAAAAAAAAAGAAATTCAGCCATACAGGGTGAATTTGGGTCATCCAGAGAAAAGGCATGTCACATTTCATGAAATAATAACATGAATTGTAGACATCTGCAGGTTCAAGGAGAAAATTCGACTCACAAAAATTCTCCCTGCTAGGTCAGTGGGGAACGATAATTATAGCCTGAGCTATTTCTCTATTAACCAACAGAATATAATATAGAAGAAAGTAAACATGAATTAACAGAAATGTGGGCAAGTTGAAACAATGCTTTGAAAGTAATCTAAGAAATCTAACAATGGAAAAAAAGCAAGGTTCTACCATTAGACGTGACTTAACAGAGGTTCATGTGGGAAGATCTGCTGGTTAAGTCATCTGTACTTAACAGCTTGATGGGTCTGCTATCTGAGCTACCATAATCTTGGATGTGTTTCCGAAGAGAAAACAGGGATCAAATGAAGCAATGTGATAATCCCAACTTACGTGGCTCCTGGTCATTCCCAGTTACTATGTTTAGTTTCTTATAATACATGATGCAAGCTTTGAAAATTATGTAGGTAACACACGAACACGGTAAAAGTTCAAATAGAAGAGCAGGGTGCAATTCCCATTCCCAAAAGGTAACCAATTCTAAGTTTTCACTTTTAGTTCCAGTGATTACCATCATTGCTATAATAGTTTCTTAAAATATTAACATCGCATAATGAATTTAGTGTACTTATGCTAACTTCCAGAATCTTATCTGTAGATGCTTTCTTAATTTATTTAAAAGGCTTTTTTTTTTAAGATTTTATTTATTTATTTGTTTGACAGAGAGAGAGAGAGAGATCACAAGCAGGCAGGGAGGCAGGCAGAGAGAGAGGGGGAAGCAGGATCCCTGCTGGGCAGAGAGATCGATGCGGGGCTCCATCTCAGGACCCTGAGATCATGACCTGAGCTGAAGGCAGAGGCTTTAACCCACTGAGGCACCCAGGCACCCCTATTTAAAAGTATTTTTAATTCTTTTATTAGTTATATTTTATTTCTTGTCCCTTTAATACCAGTCAGCATCTAATGATTCTCCAAAAATAATTAACATGTCTAAACTTCCGTTGACTTCTTTGCCAGCTTTTCTTTTTAAAGCTATGTATACTATTATGTCTACATTGTCTGGGTTTATTTATTTGCATATTAAATATAAGGTTCACATATACTTTGTTTATAAGTGGATGCTAAAAACTGAAAACCATTAAATACTATATTTAATTGTGTGTTTAGTTGGAATACTATTTACATTAGTACCATGCATGGATGGACCAATGGAACGACTTACCCTGTTAAAAGGTGGAGAGATTAAACAAAATCTCTTTTCTTACCTAAGCTGCCTAAAATCATGAAACTTTCATTAGTTTTGCACACTTGGGACTACAATTCCCTAGTATATCCTTCTGTTTTTGAGAGTTACTAATTGTCTTTCTTTTTCTATGTTGGCAAATAAAGTACCTACTTCCATCACACCACTAAAATGTTTCAGGTTCTTTTTTTTTTTTTGTTCAGGTTCTTAATAATAGGGTTTTTGTAAGAGAATATTCTGTCTTCTTAAAAGTATATTTCAAAAAGTCCTCTGACTTAATATTTCAATATTTCAATTGGATCTAGTTATTTCTGGGAATGATTCATGGCTGTCCACATGGGGTCTCATTTTAGTGTAATCCTGGGTAAATTGGACTATTTCTAAAATACTATTTTATGTTTTTTTTCTTGGATTATTTTATGTTTTGCTGGGCTACATTCCTAACATATATGTGTGTATGTATGTATGTATGTATGTGTTATTTCAGAATGAGTACCTGGGAGATAAACTCTCGGGTCCTTGCATTTTAAAATATTATTTTGTCTATATATTTACACAGTATTTTTGCTGATATTTGAGGGGGGTTCTGTGGATATAAATAATAGGATCAAATTCTAGTTAAGTAAAGATTAGCTTATTGAAAGGATAGTGGTGGCTACAGGAATCTTTAGGAAGTTTTAGAAAACAGGCTGGGCAGCAGAGAAGAACTAAAAGCAACTCAGAAGTCGGTGACTTTCTGGTTTTTAATGCTGTGACTTATCATTTTATTATTCTGAGCTTTTATTTTTGTACTTTGGAATATTGGTCAATATTATACTGATGACTCTTTTTTTTTCCTCAGAGCAGTTCATCATTATTTCTTGATTTTTTTTCTTTTAAGCATCGATAAAGACTTCTTTTTTTAATAATATTTTTCCCATTATTGCACTGCAGTTTTCGAAGAGATGAGAGACAATACATTTTAAAAGGACACTGGCAAATTGTTATGTCCAGAGAGTGTCTAGAATGAAAAAAGGATCGAGAAGCATGTCACAGGGATATAGAGAAATTGACTCGTAATGTTTATTCCTAAGTCTTAGGATAGGTGGCATGAGAGCAGTCTACCAACATGTCCAGAATTTTAGGAAACCAGAGTAACTAATTTGGTGTCAGTGTAAGGAAAATGTTTTCTCTTTCTTTTCTCTATTCTCTGTATTCCATCATATGAGTCTATGTTTTATATTTCAATAACTTCCTTGGACTTTGCCTCAAGATGTAGTGCTATCATCCCTTATTTCATGTAGGACATTTCTCATTGTTAGAGTAGTTTCTCAGATGCCTTTCGACTCCCTTACTTTTACTAAAAATGTCCCTTGCCACCCCTACATTTGTTACCGCTACAGATTAGAAATTTACTGAGGAACTATGAAATAAAGTCGGAAAGGATAGATATGGAGAAATATGACTTACTCCACTATTGTTAGGTTCAGAGCCAATGAGCAAGATTAAATATGAGGGTCTTTTATGGGAAAATTTTCCATGAAGATGAATTTAAAAAGTCATGGGTTGCCAAAGAAACAAGGATATCTTAAACTGGGGAGCAATTTTTAAAAACAAACTTACATAGATTCCAGTCTCTAACTGATTTAAGCATGGTCTGTTTGAGGGTAATAAGGACTAAATTAATAGACGTCTAACCATGTCCCACAGGGTGCTAGGAGCTCTTAGGCGTGCAAGCCATCTATCGCCTACGGGGTGTGTGTGTGTGTGTGTGTATTAATCTTAGCAGTGGAGTTCTAGGGGTCCCATTCCCACAGTTAACTAAGAGTTAACTTTTATTGATTTCTCTGGGCTTCCACAAATGACTTTTACTTGAATGAAGACTACATGGGTAAAAATTGAGGAAAACTTCTGGACTTAGCATAGAAGTCAATTCCAGTATATATGAAGGCAGTAGAAACACTGATAATGTTGGTGATTTTGTCCTTCTTGAGTTCTTATATCTGATTATATAATGATTTAGCAAGGGATTAGCCTTGGGAAGCTTTAAAATGCAATGAGAATCTGATGTTGATTGTCTGTTTTTCCCTGCAGCAGAAGAGTCCCATATTTTTTTAAAAGATTTTATTTATTTATTTGACAGAGAGAGACACAGTGAGAGGGGGAACATGAGCAGGGGAAGTGGGAGAGGGAGAACCAGGCTTCCTGCTGAGCAGGGAGCCCAACGCGGGTCTCTATCCCAGGACCTTGGGATCATGACCTGAGCCAAAGGCAGCTGCTTAATGACTGAGCCACCCAAGCGCCCCAGGAGTTGCATATTTTTGTGAGGAAAAAACAAATTTTTATTTATTCCAAATCTGGGGTCCTGAGAGTGGGAGAGGCATTGCATTAGTTAAGTCCTTAAAGCTCAGAGACTAGGCTGTGAGAAATTCTAAAACCTTGAGCTATGGGCACATTAGAGCCCCTCTCAGGCATATAACAGTTAAGTCTTAAAGATTTTCTATTTGGGGATCATAGATTTCTGTTTGTTTCTCTTTTTGTTACAGATACACTTATTTGCTTTTTTCCCCTAGGGGTCCAAACTGAAAGAAAAGTGCCAATCTCTCTTGGGAGGCAAATGATTCCAGAAAATGTCAACATGAAGTCTTTGCTGAGATCTGTCTTTTATTTTTCATGAGTAATAAAATGCATGTCTAATATCCAAAATAGGAATGTCGTTACATCATTTTTCAGCCACTCACAATGTTACTCAAGGATCCTTGCTAGGCAGCACTAAATCTCTCCTTTCCTACTTAGCAGAGAAATCTACTTATCATAACCCTCATACAACCAGCTGTTCTTCCTTTCTCCCAGAAGCTCCCGGCCTTTAAGGAGTAGCACCAGAAATATGAAATCACAGGGACCTTTCAAAACCGTAGAGGCAATGGCTGCCACATCTTGCTGGGAACTGGCTGCTGGGTTTCCAGAGTGTAAAAGACCCAAGTGCAGCTCTGAAGTTTCTGTCTATACCCCTGCTGAAAATAATTATCACACTGAACGGAATGTGCTTTATAATAAGTTACCTTTATAATTGCTTTGGCTTTTTTTTTTCGAAGGTGTAGAACTGGGAAGGTACTTGGCACCACTTACAACATTCATTCATTCAGTAGATTTTTAGTGGTATCTGCTGGGTACAAGGCACAGTTCTAGGACCTTGTGACCCATCGGTGACCAAAGAGAACTGAACAAAATTCTTATTTTCATAAGGTTTACCTTCAGGTGGAACTTGGTGAAAACATGTCTTTCCTTCTTTTTGCCTCTTTCTTTCACCATCAGTTAGACTTGAACTATCAGGACTTTGCCTCGTGCCTATGGCATTGAACACATTATGAAATCAAGAAAATATTTAACATTCTGTTTGCCAGGTGTCTTTGAGTTACTAGCAAAGCTCCAAAAGGTCAGGACTGAGGTGAGGAATAGGTCTTGTGAGCGGTACATTGTCACCTACGGGCTAGCTAAGTTTGCTTTCGCAACAGCTGGTGTCCTAAAGACACATAGTTAGACTTAACTTCTGGCTCGGTATCGTCACTGGCTGCAGTACTACCAACCAGCATGGGGCTGTGTGCCAGATACTATTAAGTTTTTACCTGGAAAAATCCATGTGATCCTCATCACTATCTAATGAGGCAGGTACTATCATTACCCTTCCCATTCTACAGACCAAGACATTGCGCACAGAGAGGTTAGGTAACTTGCCCAAGTTTTCACAGGTGGTTTGGAACGAGGATTGGAATCTAGACCATTCAGCTCCAGAAACTGGGCCCTTCCTAGTGCATTAGTGCTCCTTTGTCATGTCAAGGAACAACATGATCTGAAAACTCAACGCCAGAGAAATCTTCCCGAAGCACGCATTGCAAATTGTGGTGGTTTTCTCTTCACAGTGTTGAGGAGACAATGACTATTTCCTTCTGTGAACAGTTAACCAAATATCTAGTGCTGTCTCCTCTAACCCTTGACTCTGCAACTAAACCCTCAGCCTTGGTAGAATTCCTCACATGTTCATTCATTTTCTCATTCTTTCCTATCTCATTCTCTCTTTCATCTCACTTTTCTCGAATATACTATATATTATATAATTTATAAAATATACTATATGTTTTATATAATATATTATAATAATATAATAATAAATATATTTATATATTTACCATATTATTTATTATTAATAATAATATAATTAATAATATAACAAATATATATCATTGATATATAAAATAAATGCTTTCTGTAGGTGTACTCCCTCCCTTCTTTAAATTTTTAAATTGACTTCTGAGCCCCTTAACACCTCACGCCCCGCCCCACCCCACTGTGGGGCATCCTTCCTTCCATATTTTATCTTTAACCCATATATGTGATGATGACATTGGAACCCAGGGGTCCTAATATTTATTAACTCAAGATTTCAGTGATGATTTATAATAGTAGTCTTCTCCCCAGAAATCTTGGCATAAATGACATAATGAACTTATCATTTGGACTTAGTTTTATTTTTCCAGATTTTTTTATGTGCAATAAAAACTAAGCAGTAACATTTTAGGGTTTAGTAAATAAGTGAGTTTATGTTGATTATAGAAAAAATTTATTCCTCATTATGGTTCACTTTAATTATTTATTTTATTTGAGAGAGAGAGAGAGAGAGAGAGCTCGTGCACAGGAGCATAAGTGGAAGGAGAGAGGGGGAGAGGGAAAGGGACAAGCAGATTCCCCGCTGAGGGTGAATCCCAATACAACGCTTGATCCCAGGACCCTGAGATCATGACCTGAGCCAAAGTCAGACACTTAACTGACTGAGCCACCTGGGCACCCCCACTTTACTTGATTTTAAATAGCTTTTCCTCACCCTAGTGATTTTGACACGTTCATATACATTAGCAAATTAGATACAAAGAAATGTTAAGTTTCTATTGTATTCTATACATTGCTTGGTGATATAGAGCATAATATGAATATACAAAAAGCAGGTAACTAATGAATTTATACAAGACACAGACACATGAGGAATTACAACAAAGGGCAGATTTCAAACTTCCCGTGTCACAAGAGCAGAGCTAACTGATAACGTGATGCACCGGAATCGAAAATCACACATTGTCCCAGGGACTGGGAAAAGTCACGGAAGGAATGACCCTGGCCAAGGACTAGAAACTGGGCAGGGTTTGAACATACAGAGATGCAGTGGGGTGGGGCGGGGCGTGAGGTGTTTCGGGGAATGGTGAGTGATTCAGTTTGCCTGCTTTTAAGACAAAAATTAAGTAGTTGTGGGCAGTAAGACCTAGTGAAGATTAGGGATACAGTGGTGGGCTGGGTCGTATTGTAGTTTAATTACAACAGCAGCCGAGATTTATTGCACTTGTTATGCATAAAGTGCCGCCTTCGCATGTGTTATTCCTATAGCTCCCACAATTGTCCACGGAAGTAGACTGTCACTGTCAGATCTGCCTGACAACAGTCAGACTGTCAACTGTCACTGGTGGATCGCGGGAGTGTAGTTGAGAGTGAGGTCATAGATTACAGTGGTTAGGAAGTGGTTTCTGGAGCATGGTTCAAATTCTACCTAGCTCTTCTGCTAAAGACCTTAGCAAATCTCCCAACTTCTCCATGGCTGGTTTTCTACTTGATATTTGAAATTGGGTTGAAAGAGTCATTTCTTTGAGGGACTATAATAAGCACTAAATCAGCTAATATATGTAAAGCTTAAAATACTACTTGACAAATGCAAGTGCCATTAGTGTGAGTAATCTAAAATTGCTACTTTTGTAGGTTAAATCTTGAAAATTTCACCCCTAATAGGTGTTAGCTAGTCTTATTTAGAAGACAAGTGGATGCCAATTGTCCTAATTGCATCCCTTTCCTTTCACATGTAGACATAGCCATATAACAGTCACACCTGCCATCTTTTCCGCCTCATCAACTGCCATGAAAACGGACTTCTTTCTCCTTCAGTTCCTGAAACCGACATGAATGGCCCTAAACAAAATTCCACAGCAACACTGCCTAACTGAATATTTCACATGGCCAAGAGATAATAAAATATACCATCAAATCAGGGGTAACCATACAGAAAAGATTCTATATTTCTTTCGCTACTGGGTCAGATTTCTGAAAAGGAGGCATATATACAGGAGATATTTAGAAAAAAAATTTCCTATAATTCATTCACTCATTCTTTTATTCACTGATTCACTAAGTCATTAAGTCTTTTATTCAACTGATTTTTATCAAGCACATCCTATACACAAGACATAAGTTTAAGTACAGCGAAGTATACAATGGTGAATGTAACAGGTCCTCTACCATTAATAAGTATAACATTATCTGGGATCAAATCTAAATTACTATGTAACTGGTAGTGAAATATTTGAGGCACCTAGCACAAGGATAAAGAGTTTTATGACAAAAGTTTATATTCTTATTTTTTGCAAAGATGCTTCTGAACAAATTTTTGTCTTAGAAATTGCCTTAGTTATCTATTGCCATGTAACAAATTACCCTAAAATTTAGCAGCAACAAATATTTCTTATCTCATGTTTTCTGAGGATCGGGAATCCAGGAGTGGGTTAGCTGGGTTATCTGGCTCGGGGTCTCCTGTGCGGTTGTAGTCAAACAGTTAGGGCTATGTCATCTGAAGGCTTGACTGGGGCCAGCACATGGCCCACTCATCCAGCTGGGGACAGGGGACAGGAGGCCTCAGTTGTTGCTGACTTTGGCAAAGGTCTCCATTCCCGTCATGCTGGCTTTCTCCAGGGCTGCTCCCAGCAGGGCAGTTGGCTTTCCCCCAGAGCTCATGATCCAAGTGAGTGAGCAAGAAGGATGCCATAGTGTTATATGACCTAGCTCCAGAGTCACACACTGTCACTTCTGCTTTCCTCTCTTCATTAGGATTGAGTCACTAGGTCCAGTCCATTTGCAAGGTGAGAAGGATTAGGTCCTACCTCTCGAAAGGAGGAATATCAAAGGCTTTATGAATATATTTTAAAACTACCACAGAAGTGAAGTTAATATCTTACTAAATACTTTGATGTTTTTGCATCTAGTAGAACTTTGTGCTTACATGTACTTGCTACTTTGTGTTAGTAACTTTTTTTTAAAAGGTTTTATTTATTTATTAGAGAAAGAGAGAGAGTGTGTGAGCAGGGGAAGGAACAGAGGAGGAGGGAGCAGGAAAAGGAAAGAATCTCAAGTGGATTCCACACTGAATGCAGAGCCCAGTGTGGGGCTCCATATTGCGACCTTGCTATTGCGACCTGAATGGAAGCAAAGAGTCAGATGTTTAGTTGATTGAGCCACCCAGGTGCCCCTGGTAACTTTCTAATCATAACTTTTCTATTTCCAATTTGAAAAGTGTTTATTATAAAATATTTAATAAGCATGGAAAAATAAGAAACAATTCACCCACAATTCTTTAACCCAGATATAACCACATTTAATGCGTTTTTGGTTTGTGTGTAGGTGCAAATATTAGTGTACACACACATAGAAACCCATTTTATGGGTAAGAGATATTTTGAATATTTGTATATTCTTATTTAGATATGTAAGAAGAATTTTCTTCTATAATTAAAGTTTATTTGGAAACGTAATTCTAATAGCTGCATACCATTCTATGGGTAAATGTTTTTTTTTTCTTCTGTAATTATTTGCTTTCTATTTTTGATCATTTAGGCTATTTACTTCCTTTTACCACAATAGCAATATAATAAGTATCTTTGCATAATGTCTTTGCACCCCTGATTATTTCAATATAGTATTCTCTAAGTTGAATTATAAGATGAATTTACTACCAAATTGCTTTCAAGAAAAGTTATATCCATTTGTATCTCTACCAGTAGTCTGAGTGGTCATCTGATTGTCATTTGTTGAGTATTTAATATCATTTCTTAATTTTGAGAATAGACCAAAAAGTGCACTTGATTTTCTTTACTTTGTATTTTGTTGACATCTTAGTTATTTTAATGACTCTGGGCTCCAAATTCATTCATAGCTGTTGGTTCTGTGAAAGTGGACATGGACCCTTCAATGTTTCTTTTGCATTTTGCATGATGTCGTGCTTTGTCAGTAGAGGGCGCTGAAGAATCACTGTAAGAGGAAGTTTGGGCTTTCCTGACTCTAGGAACGGACTGGCAAGGCTTCTGGGAGGTGGACTTCTTTCCTCCACTGCTTTGCCCAGAGTGCTTTCTCCAGGGCTAATTGCCAGTAGGGTGCAGCTCTCTTTCCCATTTGTGTCCCCAACCCCTTCTTCTTTTGATTTGGTTTGCGCTTGGAGCAGAGTGCAGGTCCAAGCCCTCGCACAAATCACTGCTCTCTGCTCCACCTCCTCAATCAGGGCTTGCTCGCAGAGAGACACCCCCCACCTCCCCGCCCCGACCCTCCCACCCCTCCGCCCCGGGGTGGCGGGCTAGGAGGCCACTGGCCCAGCCTCTGTCCCACATAGCTTCGAAGACGCTGCTGCCCAAATCATGCACAGAGTTGCACTGGGTTCCTGCAAAGGAAGCCCCTTTAGCTCCTAGTCCAGGCACCCCTGCAACAGTACCCCTGATTCTCTGTGCCCTCAAACTTCCCGCAGACCTCCAGACATCGACACTATGTGATCTTGGCTTTGGGCCGAAAGAGAATCCCCAAGGCCCTCTGCACACTTGGCCACTTACCCCAGCCGCTCTACACCCCAAAGGGCTGTTCATCCTGCAACGACGGTGGCGCTGGCAAGCAGCAAACTTCCCCTCTACCACAGCCTCGCAGGTGAATTCCGCACCCCTGATTCCAAACTTTCCCTTATTGGGGTCCTCTTCCTCAGCCTTAGGGTACCCTTTAGAACTCTCTTTCTCTTCTTTAATCACAGCTTGATTCTTTATATTAAACTTCTTCTGCTTAAATTACTGTTGGACACAGACTAATACAGTGGATCACCATTAAGATACAAGTCCTCCCTCACACACACTTAGTAGCTATTTGTATTTCCTCTCCTGTGATTTTACTTTGTATGTGGTTTGTCTCTTTCTTTCTTTCTTCCTTCCTTCCTTCCTTCCTTTCTTTCTTTTTTAAGATTTTATTTAATTATTTGACACAGAGAGAGAGAGCACAAGTAGGCAGAGAGGAAGGCAGAGAGAGGGGGGAAGCAGGCTCCCTGCTGAGCAGAGAGCTGGATGCGGGGCTGGATCCCAGGACCCTGGGATCATGACCTCGGCCGAAGGCAGAGGCCTCAACCCACTGAGCCACCCAGGTGCCCATACGTCTTGGTATTTTTCTTCAATATATTAATAATTTATTAATAATTTCTTCAATATAGTAATAATCTTCTGTCATTTATGGCAGGCACTTGGCACTACTTAAACATTTTTTTTAAGTGTAATGAATTTTAACTTCTTCATTTGCCCCATTTTGGCAAGATGAGACCATTTTCTTATGAACTGACAGCTGGAAGGATAAAGACGCTAGCCTCTGTTTTCCTCAAAAAAAAAAAAAAAAATTTCCTAGGACTTAAAGGTCATAGCACACTTTTACTTTCATCTGGTTTAGGTTTTGGTTTTGGTGGCACTTTGTCTTAAAAAGGTGTCACATTTTAATTTTGATAATTAATCTTCCAAGTTGGGCTTACTACAGATAACCTTTCTGAGTACATGTAATGTACCCAAACAATTTAATACAATGCTTAAGAGGAATGCAAATGGACATAGTTTAGAGAATGGAACAGTGTCGCATAAAACTCCATTCTAATATAGAATTCATAAATGAAGTCATAGATGATACTTGTGGCGTTCTCTGTGTGTGTTTGTTTTCAAATTGGTTTTAGCAGACTTTGAAGTACCTTGAGAGTTATCTCCTGGAATGGGTTGTCTTGGAGGAAAAGAGCAGCAGAGCTCCAGATTCTTGGCTACCTTCAGCTACAAGTTCTGCATTATCTGATCTTTTCATTCGGCAACAAATGGTTACTGTGGGCCAAATCTCGTCCTAGCTGATTAGATTTATTAAGTCTCTGTGGTAAACTTGTTTGGAAAAATAAAGAAAACTAGTTCAACTGACTTTAAAAATGCTTAAGAATACTTTTGAAAGTCATGAGTAGAACAGAGGGGAGACTAAAAGAGCTCAGGTTGAGAAAATTGCAATTTGTATTTCTTAACAGGGCCCGTGATTTTTGCCATCCCAAAGGAGAGATAGCTCTGATGTTACGAATGCCAAAAACCACTGACCATATAAAGACAGTCCTGGATTTCATAAAGATGCTAGAGTTTTTGAGGGAGCGGCAAAACACTGTCCCCCTCCAATTCCTTGGTCGGGTGAAAATGTGCTTCTTTTTTATTTCAAGAGCTGGCAACTTTTACTTCTGAATCATTTCTAAGAATCAGTTGATGAGGCTCAAGTTCTCTCAACAGTTTGAGCTAAAAGAAGTTCGAGTTACATGACATCTGAAGACGCCATTTAGATTCAAGTTTATTGGTGTGTTTGACTATTAAAGTATTTGGAATACACAGTATCCAAGCCTGTTTCAGTTACTGAAACTAAATTCAAGACCCTTTCAGTGCAACGGTGAACCCTCATTAACCTTATCACTTCAAAGAGAGACAAGCTTTTTCTACATTCAATTTCCTACAGATTCAAGTTCATATATATTTGTAGGAATGCAAGGGTCAAATGCATGCATTCATCAAATAGTAATATCCCTCTGATTCTGTTGAAGTGTTTCAGTAATTGCAGCTTGTACTGCTAAACCATTGTCTCCGTTTTTACTACGCGTTTACTTTGAAGACATTTCAGTATAATAACCTTTTCTGTACTGAATCTGAAAATGAGAAGGAGAAAAAGAATTATTAAAAATTGAACACATTTTGTGCACTGGACCTATTAAAGGAATAGGCACCTGGCATGCATGCTTCTGACTTACTTGGTTATTGTTCTTTGGATCTCTCTCTTCTCTTCTTCATTTAATCTTTGAAGGATGGATTCCAGGAGAGAAAAATGAAAGTTAATGTACTGAGCCACCTGGAAAGGGAAAAAACCAAAATGAAACAAAAAAGAAAGCAGATTCTGTGAGAGATGCTGAGTCAGGAGGAAGCAAAGACAAACTCAGGGTGACAGTATCCATACATCACTGCTAATTTCTTCTGCATCTTTATCCATGAGGAAAATGCGAGCATTCTCTTTGGAAGGTCCCTGCAGGAGCCTATGCAGTAGCGGGACATCTGTCTTCTTTAGCCGTCTCCGCTCTGCAAATGAAAAAAAAGAATCAACGATAGGCAGGAATCCGTCCTAGAGAAGGAGAAGAAAGATAGGTAGTCCGTTCATTTTCCTTTTTTAGCTCACATTGGAAGAAGACCTAAAAAGAACATACAACAGGAGGCACTCATTCAAATGAGTAAATGAAAATTAAAACCTTCAAAAAAAAACACCGCTACAAATGGACTCCTTTTACTTGCTATCTCTTAAATTTGACTTGTATCTCAGATAATTCAGCCTTGCCCTTGGTTTGGGTGATCAGACAAATCTCTAGTTCCATTTAAGCTTTTATCGAGCAACACACCCAGAAGTTTTTTTTTTATGATTTTTCATTAATTCATTCAACAAATTTTTATTGATTCTTTCCTAGTTCAGTTACTGTATTTCCATCTTCCCAGTTGTTCAGGTCCAAAACTTTGTAATTATCTTCAATGACTCCCTTGTTGCTCATCCCAATCCAATCCTTGGATCTTCCTTAAAAATATATTCATGGGGCAGCTGGGTGGCTCAGTCAGTTAAGCATCTGCTTTCAGCTCAGGTCATGGTCCCAGGTCCTGGGATTGAGGCCCCATTGGGCTCCCTCCTCAGCAGGAAATCTGCTTCTCCCTCTCCCTCTGCCCCCGCCCCCCACTCATACAGGTGCTCTCCCTTTCTCTCTCTCTCTAATAAATAAAATCTAAGAAAAAACATATTCATAATGTTTTTCACATCATGGGTATTTTTATTGTTTCACTCATCTGAGGGCTTCATTCATTCAGCCATAATAATGAGATGAGAAAGAAAATAAATTCCAATCTGGTATATCCCCAGAACTTCAAATTTCCACCCCCCTTAACCACTTCCAGCTTTCTGTCAAAATAGTTTCACATTCGTGATTTCATTTTCATCAGAATGAAACATGAGGAGAACACGGTGCCCTTACATTCATCTCCTTTCCTCCTTCCTCAAATATTTTTTGAGTTCCTATTATGTTTCAGGCACCATTTTCTGTGCTGGGCACCTCATAAAACAAAGCAGAGTAAAAATCACTTCCCTCATGGACCTTACATTCTAGCAGAGGACACAGATGCTGAGGAAGATAAGCCAGTAACACATGTCATGTATTAGTGATAAGTATTCAGATGAAAAATAAAGCAAGGAGAGGGATAGAAAGTATGTGTATGTATAAATAGGTGTGTACAGGAGACAAGTATACTATTATGGATAGGGAGGCTGAGAAAGGCCTCACTAAAGATGTAACAGTTGAATAAAGACTGAAAGAGATGACGTATGGAACTATGGAGCTATTTGGGGGAAGTGTGTCCCAAACAGAGTAAGTAAATAAGTCAGGCACCCTACAGGTTACTGCATGCTTAATGCTATCAAAGAGAAGCAAGGGAACATGGTGGCTAACATGAAGATGAGGGAAGGGTTATTCAAAGTTGAAGAGAACATGTAGTGGGACCAGCATAAAACTCTGGCTTTACTGTGGGAAGAGAGACCATTGGAGAATATGAGAAGCGATGTGACCCGGTCTGACTTACAGTATGTCTGTTATGTTAAAATAGACTGAAAGGGAAAAGGGTAGACCAGTTGGTCCTTTCTACATTGTCATTTATGAAATCAATTACCCTGGGCTCTGAGTGGTTCTAAGAATCAGAACTGTTCTCACCCGCTGGGCGGGACTCGGAGAGGATCTAGAGCACAATTAAAGTAATATTATCCATTCTCGTTTCCACAGAGTCAGAGTTCATTGCTTTAATTCCTCTGCATTTCTGAAGCAAGAGAGAAGCCTGATAATTTAGCTCATCTAGAATCCTCTACAGACCTCTATATCTTATATTAACTTGGTTTTGCATCCTTAGTTTGTTGCATTCTTAATGTTACAGAGAAAGGTTTCTTGCTTATGAATTTGTTTCTGGGATAAGTATTAGAAATACATATTCCCAGACTGGGATTCCTAGATCTGGATGGCTTGGGAATATGTATTATTAATGAACTTCTCAGACAATTCTGAAATGCACTAGAATTTGAAAAACACTGTTACAGATCATGGGCTTAGTCAATACAAGGTGTTAAAATGCACCTGTCTTTATTTTCCAGATTAATACCAAGCAGGTGCTAGAGGTTCCATTCTTGTCTCTGTACCTAATCCCTAAAAGGTGCTAGTTATGATTGTATTCTGTTCTGGATTTTATGTACAAGAATTTTTGACACCAAAAATAAAATAAAACATGATTTTTACAGATAAAATTTTAAAGAACTACATTTTTGCAGTGAAAATGGACATTTTTCCTCATTATAAAAATAACTCCTGCTGCCAGGAAGGGAAAAGAGGGTGATAGAGGTATAAATTTTCAGTTATTAGAAGAGTAAGTTCTGAGGACCTAATGTCCAGCTTGGTGATTAGAGTTAATAATATGGTATTGTATGCTCGGAAGTTGCTCAGAGTAGATCTGAAGCATTTTCAGACACACACGAAAAGCTTTAACTATATGATGTGCAGACGTGTTAATTATCTCTATCTTAGTAATATCCCATAATGTAAATGTATATCAAATCATCACATTATATACTTTAAATATATAGAATTATTTCTGTCAATTATTCCCAATTATTCCTCAATAACATTTTTTATAAACTACACATGCTATTATAAATTGAAACTATGGAGACAAGTGCAAGGCAGAAAGTGAAAATCATCTGGAATCCCAGAACTCTGAGACAATCAGCCTTACTCTTCATGTGGCCATCTCTTAGAATACATCTTTATGCACACACACAAACACACAATACATACAGGGATCATGTGAAACTTGCTATTTTTATTGTACCCATGTTTTTAAAAATGGTTTACTTTTTTTTTTTTTTTTACTTCTATGTTCCTCCTTTTTCCATCCTCTTCTCCACATCACCCTAACCCCCTAGCTGGGTGATCGATGTTCATGATTTGATATTTATCATTTCATACCTTTCTTCCTGATCATATGATCTTATATACCATGTATTGAAATGGGATTTGTAATTCTTTTACAAAAATCGGATCAGAGTATATACATTTGTAGGCATGTTGACTTTTTTCACATAATTGATATTATGGAATTCCCTCCATTTAACTGGTATATATCTAACACACTCCATTTAATGGCTGTCTAATAACCACTTATTTAATCATTCTCCTATGATAGATGACTTTGTCTTTAATTTTTTGTTATGAAAAATAGCTTTGCACATAAATCTATAGGTATTAGTCCTTTTATTTTCGTCAAGTAGATTCTCACCAGTGGGATCGCCAGGTTAAAGGATATGTATCTTGTGAATGTTAATAATGTTAGAATGATTCTCAAGAAAGTGAAGACAGTCATATTTTCACCAGAATTGCATGAAAATACTCTTTTACCCTTCATCAACCAGACATCGGTAGAATCCTTCTGAAACATTTTGCAATCAGCTAAATGTGAGATAATATTGCATTGTGGGTTCTATTTTCATTGAGTTGTCTTTTGTTATCATTTTGCAAGAAATCTGATATTATAGATATTAATATTTTATCTGATAGTTTTCATAATCTACTACTTGTATCTTTTATATTTTATATAGTCTATTTCTGCTTTTTATTTTAGACCTTTTATTTTTTTTCCTAAACAAGTAGAATATGAATATATTTGTACAAATACAACCTTAAATTTTTTAAAAGTTATATTTCTTATATTTTAAGCTTTCAATTTGTAAGGGCATTATTTTTATATGTCTTTAAAGACCCAATTTTCATTTTCTTCAGTTGTCCTGGCATCAAAACATATATTTTTATTCTGTTCAATTTCCATCTCAAACATTCTGACATTCAACTTATAATGAAGATATTTCTATAATTTAATGTACATTTTTTCAGTTTTAGGGTTTTCAAAAAGTTCATTTCAGTATTGCCTTAGCTTTTTCTCTAATCTCTCTTTCATCCCTGCTCTCAGTACCCTACATGTAGCCTCTTCCCAATGTTTTCAATGTCTTGCTATCAACCTTTTGCTCCCTACTACCGAGTTGTGCATATTTTCCTCCACTGAGGGAGAGAGAATACTCCTACAGTGTGGCAGAAACTGTGCTAAGAAAGCAGTAATAACAAGTGGTATGCATTGATGACTCCAGTAAGAGAATGAGAAGGGAAAGCCAAAAAGAAAGAGGTATAGAAGTCAACAATATCAATGCATAACAGTTCTTGGGAACTTTCCATAGATACCTGACCCCTGCACCCCACTGCTCTGACTGCCATTCAGGTAATTTAATGTCTGACCACCAAGCAAACTCTTTTGTATTATAAGCTCTTCTAGGATACCTTATTCTTAAGTCATCTTCCTCTGAAATTGTGAGATATGAATAACCTAAAACACCCTCCCTCTTTTCCTTCTTTCCTTCTTTTTTCTTTCACAGAATCTTAGCCAGAGGCAGAAAACTACAATATCCTGGAATCCTATAAAAAAGAGTGATCAAGCTTACCTCCTGTTGCAAAAATAATGTAAAGTGCAAAATCTTGGGCACTATTTTCAATCTGTCAATGGAAAAAATAAACAAACATGAATTTTTTCATATTTGATCGACTGGTCATTATCAGACATTTTCTAAGCTAACCAGACCCAAATTATCTACCTGTTTTCTCACTTTCATTTTGCACTTTTAGGTGTGAAAACTTCTCGGCTCCCTAGGAATAATGTAATTTCTCAAGCTCAATTACAAAAAGGTGTGAGATACATAAAAAGAATTCTTCAGAACTGAACAACTTAATTTAGATTTACATGTTCATAGATCTTTTTCAGAAGAATATATTTATGTATCTACAGTTAAATTATATACAAGAGAGTTATAGCCCACTTTCAAAATAAGGATTACCTTAAATTTTTGGAGAAGTTGCTCTATTACATCTTCAGTCCTCATATTACTGTTTATTCTGACCTTAGTTTCTGATCCAAAGGCTGGAGTGAAAATCGATGTCTGGGAAGAAAACAAAGTTCTTAAAATTACATCAGACTAATAAGATTCAATAGGTTGAACCTGGCCTTCTCATGCTCAAAGGAAAAAAATCCCAAATCACCAGTTTAAAAATTTTGTTCTCTTGTGCTTGCTTTCTTTGTTATTGTTGGGATATCATGTATCCTTTTAAGCAGCTTTACATTGTTTCTATAGTAAGTTAGGTATAAAATCATTTGAAGATGTTTGAAACATTTTCACTAGATAATCCTACTATACTCCCCCATGGTTTAAGATTTTAAAATAAATGAACTATACCTAAACACAAATGAAAAGTAATATGAATTGTGTTCCCAGACTCTAGAAATGAGGTGGGTTCAGCAGACATGGAGATGGTGGGTTTTGGGGTGGCTCAATGGAATATTAAATGAGCCTTATATTGGGAAATCAGTAAGTAAATGTCAAAGTACATATATTCACAGCATCTCCATGAATAGAAATATGGAGATGGAAATAATTTTTCAAAGTAGATATATGGAAGATGTCTGGAATAAACCCTTGCTAAGGATGAGAAAATTCAATGTTTGTGCACATTGTGAGGCATTGACGAATCACTCTGACACATATGACCCATGCCGATGAGTTCTATGGCACCCGGAGACTCATATGTTCATCTGGCACCAAGGGCAGGGTACGTAACATACGTGATTTGATTTTGTTTATAGAAAGAATCTTTATGGAGTTTGGCAACAGCAGTAGATTAGGACTTGGAGACCTAGATCAGAGTTTATTCTTCTAACTTCTTCTAACTTTGTCAACCCACTTGACATTAGGGTCTGAAGAAGCTTCTTTAGGATTTCATTTATAAAATAAGAGAGTGGGAATAGACCGTCTTCAAGAGCCCTTCCAAAGTGCCAACATACAATGAATTTGGAATCATGTTTTTCAGAGGTTTAGATTTCTTTTGTTGGCCAAAAGAAACACACAATAGAAGAAAATCATTTATTCTTATGCATGGATAGAAATATAGCACAGGTCAAATCAGTAGTCTTAACTTATGTACGGATATCATAATCTAAGCCTCTAATACGGGTGTTGTTCATGTCCTAACAATATTGGTGTTCTTGTGGGGTTCGTGCTGCCAGCTCAGTGTCAATGTCATTCTTAGCACGGGGGGGAGGGGGGTCCCCTCTGGAAGCTGCACAGGTGGTTTTCATAGCCTTCTTTAACACAGCCCCACAAAATGATGACACAGTGTAATTATGAGGCATAGAAACCAGGGTAATTGGTAGTTGCACATCTATAGGGGACTGACTGTCGATAATACTTTATGGCTAAGAGGAAATTCTGGAGCCAGAAAAATGTCTAATTTGAACAAAGAATTCACAAGGGAGGTTTCTCCCCACCAGCCTCCAAAGGTATGCTACAGCTATGTTCCCCAGGATAGAAGAAGGAATCAGGCAGAAAAGCCCTCCAGGAGAAAAGTTCCAGAGGAATGAGTTAACATTTTGTATTAAAGGACTTAGAATGGTACCTGGCACAGAGTAAGTGCTTTTTAAGTATTTATTAAATGAATGGATGAATAATTGCTGAAGTACATGACATGAAAAATTTGAGTTCTAGGAAAAAAATGATGTATTTCCTACCTTCAGTAAAGCGAAATGCCTTACAAAAACTGTGGAAAGGAAAACATAAATTTAACACATTAAGTGAAAAATCAGAATACAAATTATATCTAAAGTACAATTATGCTTGCATAAAAAATATGTATGTATGTATGTACAAGGCCTGGAAGGGAACATGGTGAAATGAGAAATTTGATTTATTGGAATAATAGGTCTGTAGCTGGCTTTATTTCTTTATTTAACTGTTGGTGTTCAAATGTACTTTGAATCCATCTGTATTGTAGCACTTACATTATTCTAATGCCATTTGTGGTTGTGTTCGTTTTCTTGCCAGAGACCTGAGCTCCATACTGGAAGAGGCATTTATTGAGTCATCTCTATTCCCAGTGCTTGGCACAGAGCCAGCCCCTTAAATAGAGTTCACCCATCATGTTGGTTAATACTTGAGTTCTGGACTCAAACAAAGCTGGATTCAAGTTCAGAGCTGCTACTCAAAAATAGTGAGCCCTAAGACAAATTATTTAACTTCTGTGAATCTTAATCAATGCATGTAAGAGAGAGAAAGTAATGGTACCTATTTCATAGGATTGTTTTAGTGATTGAGATAAATTCATCAAAATCCAATTTAAAACAGTTTAATACCTAACACCTAGAGAGTACCTGTTAAATATTAGATACACTACTACTAGTTAATTATGACTATTTTTAATTGTAAGTCAAATTGAGTGGTATTGTTAGAAAAACAGACACTATTTTAAATGACATGAATGGAATTATAACTCACTTCATGGTTATAGAAGTGCCCGTTAATAGAGGCCCTGTGCTTCTGTCTCTCTTTTCTGTCCATCATTGGAGGCTTCCTCCTTTTTCTCACCAGTGTTGCTTCACTCATGGTTCGATAGAGCAATGGAGATTCTGGCTCTTCTTCTGTATAAGGCTTCAGAGTGCTACTGTGATAAGACAAATAATCTGGGAAGAATAAAGATTATAAGGCCACATCATTTAGCCGCCTATCTCTTTGGGTGGATTCGTATATGCATTTGATAAGAAAATACGTAGCTAAGCAGTGAACTATACTATTTTCAAACAGTAGGAAACAGTGTTCCATTTAACCTTGGGATTTTAAAAAATTTCCTGTTGTAATTAGCATATCATCCAATAGGCATGAGATACTTCATCTTCTTCCAGCATTGGCACTTAGATACCGATAGGTTTTTATGATATCTTTGATGCCAAGAACTTGGATTTCCCCTGGGTTTAGAGGAGTGTTTTCAAAGGGCTGTCAGAGAGGACCCTTACATAAAAGATGCCAAGAGCCATTAGATGAAGATAAGGGAATCTTGGAAGGAGCCTCATGTTCCTTATTAAACATGGGTTGTTACGGAGACAGTAGAAATGACTGTGGTGAGAAAAGCTTGGAGAAAATAAATACGCATTGGAAGTTGTTGGTAGATTCAAGAGGATAATGTCGGCAGGATACCCTTCTCCATCTAAAATCAGCTTGGTAACAGGACCACCCCAGAAATAGGAACCCTGCTCCCACCATCGGTCATCAGCTCCTCCCTCCTTGGATCTTCATATATTATGTGAAAACTAAATCCATGTAAGATACACAATATCAGGCCCGACACTTAGCAGAGTCTCAGTAAATGACAGCTACTAATATCATTACTATTACATCATCATTATAGCTTCTGAGGTCACATGTCACAGAAGCTGCCATTTACCATTGGTTTGTCAAGTTCAATATGAACTTATTTGATGTTCAAGTTGATTTCTCTTTTTAAAATAAATGCTTGAAACAACTCTATCAAATACAGTGATCCCAGTATATCTTCCTCTTTCTGGGAGGTAGGGTTATATAAACATCTATTAACTAACTAAAACATTTAACTTCTAAAAAGATGTTCAATCCAAAAAAAAAAAAAAAAAGATGTTGAATCCAACCTGAGGGGATTGGTCTAATATAAAAGGCTACTGAGTATAATAAATGATCCTAATCCTTCTGGAAAATATTGAAGAATTTTATGTACACAAATTTATTCAAACCATTAGCTTTCCCTAATCTAGTAAATCTAAGTGATTTGATGTAATTTTTTTCTTTTTTTTTTAAATTTTTAATTAACATATAATGTATTATTTGCCCCAGGGTACATGTCTGTGAATCATCAGGCTTACACATTTCACAGCATTTGCCATAGCACATACCCTCCCCAATGTCCATAACCCTACGCACCCCCCACCTCCCAGCAACCCTTAGTTTGTTTCGTGAGTTTAGGAATCTCTTATGGTTTGTCTCCTTCCCCATCCCATCTTGTTTCATTTCTCTTCCCCACCCCCCCCATAACCCCCTGCCCTGACTCTCAAATTCTTCATATCAGAGCGATCATGTGATAATTGTTTTTCTCTGACTGACTTATTTCGCTTAGCATAATACCCTCTAGTTCCATCCACGTCGTTGCAAATGGCAAGATTTCGTTTCTCTTGATGGCTGCATAGTATTCTATTGTATATATATACCACCTCTTCTTTATGCATTCATCTGTTGATGGACATCTAGGTTCTTTCCATAGTTTGGGTATTGTGG
>CM052800.1:51740371-51764154 GCA_028533885.1 Nasua narica
TCCAGTCGTCAGCTGCAATGAGCTGCTCCCATATCAGACCCCCTCTTCTGTTATCACAAGCAGCTGAGTTCCTAGGGGCAGCCCAAGCAGTTTGCGGACAGGGAAGAAAGAAGGAAGTCTCTGCTCTGTAATCACCTTCTCTGAGACAAGGAACTATGGTCTCTGGTTCACAGCCCTAATATTATTCACAAATCAGCACCGGTTTCTATATTTTTATTCCAATCCAGAGTAAGGACTTGAAACTACCTCCATTTTGATGAAGTTGTCCCTTTTCTTGTTGCAGCTGAGTGTTTTGGAGAGAACCGGTACTGATACGTGAAGTGTTAGGGCTGTGAACAGAGACCCTGGTTACCCATTTCCCTGCTTTCTCATTTCCAGAGCCTGTCCACATCCCTTGGCTCTGGCCCCCTTTCCATCTCAAAGCCAGTGATGACCATTCTCAGCAGCCTTGCCCTGACAACTCTCCTCACAGAGCTCTCCTCCCTTCCCATATTTAAAGACCCTTGGGATTACAGCAGGTCCATCTAGAAGATCTCTCTAAGGTCAGTTGATTGATTAGTCATCTTAATTCCCTTTTGCCGTGAAATATTCGCAGGTTTGGGGGATTAGGATGGAACCAGGCTGGGAGGACATTATTATGTCTATCACAAGATTCCAGAGTGATATCTACCCCAGGATTGTCTGAACAGTCGGGAGGTATCTTGTTAGGAATTAAGATCTTGGTATTTTAGCCAAGACACTCAGGAAATCCGCATGTACATTAAAGAGAAGCCCTGGTTTCATCACTTTACCCCTAGATGTGAAACAGTATTGAAGGGTAGCGCATGTCAAAGCACTAAGGTTGTGATTTAGTTCTCTGAGGTCGGCTATTTCCATACTCATGCAGGATCAGAGAAAATCTGAGGAATCACTATGTAACAGACAAGGTAACAGATGCTGGGGGTCCTGCAGCGTATACAATGAGACCCCTGCAGTGACGGGACTTCCTTTCTGTAGGAGGAGGACAAAAGAGGAACACAAAAGAGCAAGATCAGAAATCTGCTGATTTGACATGGGGATAAACGATCGAAGCACAATAAAACAGGATCATGTGATGCAATGCATGGTGGAAGATATGTTCAATGGGGCCATCAGGAGGGCTGACATATTCAACTGAGACCAAAGTGATGGGAAAGAGTCAGCCATGCAGAGTGAAGGAGAGGATCCCAGGCAAGAGATGCATTGCTCTGCATGCAAAACTAAGCTTGGCATATTTGAAGGAGAGAAAGAAGGGAAGAGTGGTTAAAGATGAGGTTCTAAAGGTCCTTGGGCCAGATCATGTTGGGCCTTAGGGCCCCTTTACAGTACAGTCTGTAATAGGAATCTTGCAGACTTCAAGCAAGATGTTGTGCCTTACACTGTAAAAGGCCATCCTGGTTAATGGGGGACAGTGGCTACCAGGATGGGGCATGGAAGCAGGCAGCCCAATGAGGAGGCTGTCGTAGTTGCCCAGGCAAGAGATAATGGGGGCTTGGACTAGATGAGGAGAAGGGCTTGGCTTTTGGAGGTGGAGCCCGCTGGACTTGCTGCAGGGCTGGGTACGGAGATAAGAGAATGGAGCAACTAGGTGGGTTTGTGGCTTATACTGCGATCTTGCTTCTCATTCTCCCATGGGTCAAACTTTCGTTTCAGGTTTTTCTAATCCAAGCCTTATACGTTTTTCTTTTCTTTTTTAAGATTTTATTTATTTATTTGAGGGAGAGAGAGAGAGAGGAGTTTGAGCAAAGGAAGTGGGAGAAGGAGAAGCCGACTCCCCACTGAGCAGGGAGTCCAATGTGGGGCTTGATCCCAGAATCTCAGGACCATGACCCGAGTGGAAGGCAGCTGCCCAATGACTGATCCACCCAGGGGCCCCCAAGTCTTATACATTTTTTAAACCATTTGACAAATAAACACAAGCATTCCATGCAACTCTGGTCATGATTGGAGCAGACGGGGTTGCCTGTATGTAACGCCCTTTGTGTGTAAACAGTTAGAGGCTTCTGTGCGTGCTGAGAAAGGCTACTTTGTCTCCTCAGCCCGAGGTCCCCTGTTCCCCAGCAAGGGGGAAATGAGCTGTCTCTTCTGTTAATTCATCAACAGCCTCTTGGACCACTGGGATCCTTACCGGAGTGTCTGAAACACAGCAGGTGGTCAGTGGTCCTTGGGGCCACGCCCCTGAGCAGGAGCTAAGGACAGGAGCTTTCCTGGTACCCAGGTTCTTTCCTTTTCTGCGATGCTGCCATGACTCTCATCACTGACTCTCCTCACATTTGAAACTATATATATATATATATATATATATATACACATACATATATCAGGGCGCCTGGGGGGCTCAGGCAGTCAAGCGTCTGCCTTTGGCTCAGGTCATGATTCCAGGGTCCAGGGATCAAGTCCCACATCAGGCTCCCGTATCAGCGGGGAGCCTGCTTCTCCCTCTCCGTCTGCCTGCTGCCCCTCCCACCCCACTCCCCATGCTTGTGCTCTCATTCTCTCTGTCAAATAAATAAATCAAATCTTAAAAGAACAAGAAAGGATATATATTAAGTGACTTTCTTGTTTCTCTTCTGGGCATCTGCCACACACTCCATACTCTATACAGAGCATAGATAACACACTGTAGCATCTGCTTTGTCCAATGTACTTTCAAGAGATGCTTTTCCCTATGTCCTATATGTCCCCCACACTGGGTACCTTTCACTTGCTGGAACTCTGAGCTTCCTCTGGCCATAAGGAATTTAGGCAGTCTCCCCACGTCAGGAATGCTCCCCTGCTCACTCTCTTAAACTCTCCCCCCAACCCCCGCCTTGTTCAGATCTCAGCATTTAGCTCAGTTTATTATCAGTCCCTCAGACCTGTGGTTCTCAAAGTGTGATTCCCAGACCAGTAGCACCTACACCACCTGGGAACCTGCTCACTCCACTCCAGACCTACTGAGTCACAATCTGGGAATGGGGCCCTGCAATCTTTTGTATAACAAGCCCTTCGGGTGATGCTGGTGAAGGCTCAAACTGGAGATCTGTAGCTTTAGACGGCTCTTGTTCTATTTTTGCTCAAAATTCCTTACTCATTTCTAGTACAACTACTGGCTCATGGTATGTTCTCAGTAATTGTTTAGGAAAGAAAATATAGAAAATTAAATACTGACCTATTTTTTAAAATATTTTATAAACTTGTTTGAGAGAGAGAGAGAGAGAAAGCAGGAGGAGGGGCAGAGGGAGAGGGAGAGAATCTGGAGGCAGACTCTACCCTGAACACAGAGCCCAACATGGGGCTGGATCTCATGACCCTGAGATCACAACCTGAGACGAAATCAAGAGTTAGGCGCTTAATGGACTGAGCCACCCAGATGGCCCTGACTTATTTTTAGAGGGGGAAAAGAAAATCTTCCACCAGTGTCACTGATTGACATATCCAGAAATTCAAGTAAATTCCATAAGTTAATGTATTTCTCATCTCTGAGTTTTGATTTTATCAGATTTTCTATTGAAATATTTTCAAGGTATGTTAGATAGATTATCTTATTTTGTAGCTGATCAAAGTGATAAAATAGGAATAAGTAAATTTTATTGGGAATAAGTCATATTGGTATGTTTCATGACTGTCAATGCTCATTGAAAAATATCTGACATAAAGAAAGCTAAATAAATGAACTTTTTTCCACATATTTGGGGGGACATTATTGACCATTTTTTGACCTAGTGACTAACACGATATCCAATTTTCATGATGAAAATTTCAAACCAAATAATGGAAATGTTAAAATAAATCTTTAGAAACAATCCTCACATAGAAAACAATTTCTCATGTTTAAAGGAGATGGTCTCGGGGCACCTGGGTGGCTCAGTTGGTTAAGCATCTGCCTTTGGCTCAGGTCATGATCCCAGAGTCCTGGGACTGAGCCCCACATCAGGCTCTCTGCTTGTAGAGAGGCTGCTTCTCCCTCTTCCTCTGCCTGCTGTTCTGCCTACTTGTGTTCTCTCTCTCTCTGTCAAGTAAATAAATAAAATCTTTAAAAATAAATAAATAAAGGAGATGGTCCCAAATATGTCTTGAACTTTTTGTTCCTGATTTATTTTAATATCCTGACTCCTTAATAAAAATATGTCAGGGAGGGCTCTCTTATCCTTTGTTAAAGACAGTCCACTGGCCTTCAGGAGAGGGGTGCCCTCTTCCTAAGCATACCTGCAGAGCGTGCTGGGGCGCGCAGTGTTTGCTCCAGTTCCTCCGCTCGAGGAAAGACCCTGGCCATGAAAACTGGGCAAACATAGCCCTCTGGCTCTACTGGCCAGGTAGGAGCAGCCTCTGGAACACTGGCTCTTTGTGCTGAATTCATGTTCAGAGGTGCAGGTGGTTGATTCCTTTGTTTCAGCAAACCGTGCCTGGCCAACATGCTTGGAAAAAGACACTGTTCGGAATAATGCACTTTCAGCTACCCTTTATTACATCACACTAATTAAAGTTATTTACTGAGGATGGGAATGCACACGTGCCTCGTGGGCTGCTTCTGGGAGAAATGCAGCCTGCAAGGGTCTGTATTAGGTTCCCAAGTAGGAGAAAAAGTTCCCATTCTGAGAATGAAATCTGATCTGCATTCTCAAACTGGATTTGAACATTTTTCAAGTGCACGGTTGGCATTTACTCACCTCTGAAGTGTCCTGATTTCAGCCTAGGACCTGAAATGAAAGTGCTTTGCAAGCAACCAGATGGAACTAGTTTTTAAAACTCAGCTCACTTAGAATATTTACCATGTGTCACACAAGAGCAGTGATGACCCCAGGCAATGAAACAGCAACTGGAAACTTCATTTGAGCATGAAGCTGGCTTCTGCCAACACCCTTTACCCAGAGAAATTCCTAAACTCGGAGAATTCTCATTCAGCAGTAAGACATAAATGTTACATTGTTGCTACACTATTAATATCATGACCTCTTACTTTCTTGATCATATGTAGCTCTCATGAAATTTGCTGAAGCCAAAATTTCCATTAAGCAGATTCTATTTTCCTACTAATTTCCATTATTTTCATGTGTTTCTGTGCAGGGAAACAAGAATCCCTTCAAAAGTTTGTAATTTCTGTCTTTTTTGCCTAGATACTAGAACTCCCATTCAGTGGGAGCCGAATGACTCTTTGTCCAGTGCATCAATGAATGGAGGTGTTTGGTAAATTTGTGACATGTTGGCTACCACAGGTGGTCAGCGGTATGCTTATAATTTGTGACAACTGTTTTTAAAGATTTTTCCCGGGCTTTTGTTTATTTCAGGTGGTCAGAAGATCTCAAATGTTAATCCTTGCCTCCTCTGAGCAGTGGTTCCTAGACTTGAGTATACATCAGAATTAACCTGTTCAACTGTGGAGTGGAGCCGGGCATCTGCACTGTTACCAAATTTTCTGGTGGGTGGGAGGGCGGCCCATGGACCGCATTTTGAGAAATGCTATCTTCAAATCTAGTGTTTGTGTAAATGTCACAATATTTTATTTTACCACCTGGAGCTCCAGTGAATATGTGGATATGAGGGTCTGAAAGGGGCTCTGCATTACAGAAGGTAAACGATCAGTCCTCAATTTGGTCAATTCAAAATATGACACAAAATAAGGATCACCAGAATCTCGGACCCTTCTCCCCCTCCAACAAAATGTGGTTTCATTGTCTCTTCTGTCAAAATATAAGCAGAATCTGATCTTTCTTTCTTTTTTTTTTTTTAAAGATTTTATTTATTTATTTATTAGGGAAGAGAGAGAGTGAGAGAGAGCATGAGAATGGAGAAGGTCAGAGTGAGAAGCGGACTCCCCATGGAGCTGGGAGCCCGATGTGGGTCTCGATCCCGAGACTCCGGGATCATGACCTGAGCCGAAGGCAGTCGCTCAACCAACTGCGCCACCCAGGGGTCCTGATCTTTCTTTTTAACCTCCACTACTGCCCCCTTGGCTCAAGGTACCATCATCTCAACCCTGAACTATCAGCTCCTTGATAACTTCTCTGCTTCCATCCTTGTCTCCCTTTTCAGCCTGCTCCTAACACCGCAGCCAGACTGACTCAGTCCCTCACGTGCTCAGCGTCCCTCAAAGGCTTCTGTCGTAAGAGGGCAAGCTGGGGTCTCACAATGGCCTGTGAGATCTTGCGCGCTCTGGCCCACGATATCAGGAACTTCAGCTTCTGCTGTCCTTCCTGCTTCATTTCCCCACACTGGCTTCCTCCAGTCTTAGAGGCATGCATCTGCCTTGAGGCTGTGATCCGCCTGTCCCCTTTGCTCCCAGTCAGCTACCTGCACAGCCTGCTTGCTCACCTCCTCCGAGCTTTTCTTCTAATGATACTTCTCCACTGAGACCTTCCCGGGCCATCCAGTAGGACATCATGACTCTCTGCTGTCCTCCCTTAGCACTCATTACTCCCTTTCAGCTTTATTTTTATTCTTCATACCTTTTGGCACCTGATTATATATATTGTTACTCATTTGTCTTACACAGTCACTGTATCCCCCTTTTAGGAGGCAACCCCATGAGGCTAAGGGTTTTGTTGGGCTCACTGCTGAACGCTCAGGGTCCAGAAGAATCCCCGTCCACAGGGAGCAGTTAATAAGTTCTTGAGGAATGAATAGATGAATCCACTGTCTTCTACTTCACATATTCTTCCCACCTCTTTTATGTCATGTGTATCCTCCAGGTGTGACTCTAATTCCATTTTGGATCATAGTTGTTCTCTCTGCTTTCCTATGGCCCAATCCGGCATCATTTACATCCGTTTCCCTCTTGTTTGTTTGGCTTTGTTCCTCTGCCTGGTGAGATGTGGGTCCTGTTCCAGGACCCCTCGATTTCTTTTTTCTTACTATGTTGTCTTTCCCCTCATCCACTTCTGCTCCAGCTCAGCCAGCTCAGGCCTCAGCTTTATTTTTAGAGGTTCCAAGTCCCTGCTGTTGTTCCCCAACCAATATAAGATGTTATTTGCTGTGTGCAAGGAAACAACTGTGGATTTCCATATGTTGCATAACTTAACATCAAGGGGGACACAGTGAAAATGAAGTGTGTCCTGAGGAGCAAGGGAGGGAGAGAAGAAGACAGGAAAACCTGTTCGGGGCCCTGGACTAATTCTTTGGCTATCTTACTTATGAGGAGCCTTAGATCTTTTACTTGAGGCTGTTCCTGAGAATTCTGCCAACTCTGAAAATAGCAATTTAGCATTTAGTAAATTAGACCACTTTTTAGGAAGTATGAGGGATTCTTCCATGAGAGGTTATGGGTTAGCAGTCTGTAGGACCATATTTATTCAAATCCCTAGTCAATGTCCCCACTGTTGATTCATATTATTGATCTTTGGGTCATCTATCATGCTTAGAATGACACGGTGCCAGGGCAGAATTCATGAACGACTGTGGAGCAGCATAACACATAATACAGACATATAATTACCCGGTAATGAATGTCCTCTCATTAACGAAAATCCACGAAGAGTGCTGGTGAGCCATCATAGTCCTCGTTTCCCCCTTTTTGTGGTCATCTGAGGATAGCCTAAGACAGAATAACATTAATGTTATATTCCTGTGATATACTCGGAAGAGAATTTCTGACTTAAATTGAAATGCTTTGTCATGTCCCTTGTGTGTAAAAGTATTTCAGGCAAAATTTTAAGTAGTGTTTCATACATGGGCATGAGGGAGGAAAGTAAAGAGAGGGAAGTAAAGAGTTGGGGAGTAAAAAGTTGGGGAGGGAAGTAAAGAGAAGGATTTTTTTTTTTTTTACTGTGTGCCATTGATCTTTTACTCTATATGTGAGTCATTCTATAGATGTCATCATATTTAATCTTCAGACCATCCCAGCAAGGTGTGGGTATTGGACAGATCATTCAAAGCAAAGTCTGAATGTCTTTAACCTCTACTTTTTTCTTTTCACCAACATTACTTTTGTATTTCAGAAAGGTTATACATTAAATCTTTGATTTCCTATCAGTTGGTCTGTTCTAAGATTCTTTTCAAAGACTTTTTTCTATATCTACGGGAATTAATATTGAAGATAAGTGAGATGACCTCCCAAATGTTCATTGGTAAGAAACTAAGCTCAGAGTTCAGCGTTGTAACTACAACTCACTTTGAGTGAGTTTCCAAACAGTAGTCTTTAAACTCCTTTTCATAATTGTTCACAAAGTGACTTGTTTGAGAACAAATAATAATGTATTCTTTTCTCTGCTCTCGTCCCTCTTCCCCCATAAAAGTTTTCAGAGGATTAGGGGTTTTCCTTACTTAATATGTGCTTTTGAGAAAAATCCATTTTACCTCTCATGATACACTTCCCATTTAAAATTAAAAATTATATTCTTCATATAGTTTAGGGGAAATAAGTAGTAAAAGAAGAGAAACATATAACTTAATTAAAACAATTTCTAAAGAAAAATGGGCACAAACAGGGCATATGAAAAAATACTAGATGAACGAGAAATATATAACTTGATATACTGTCTTCCCCTTGGTAATGAATTTGAAAGGCTGACAGCTGTGCAACAGAGAGATAGGGAGAGGGGAAGGCAGACAGGATAGAGTGATATTTCTAAGAAAGTATGCGACCACAATGCGAGTCCACAATAAATGCAAATGATTTGCAAATTTATAAGTGAAAGCCTGGATCAAAATTGTGCTGAAAATCACTTTCCAGCTGGTGACCATATTAATGCTTTTGGTAATGAATGTACCCAGTATGGCTAAATTTGGCATAACTCCTGTTAGAAATCCTATTTCTGAATTTTTAGTACTTGATTTGGAATAGACTCTATGGATTTTTTTTTCATTTTTCAATTTATGCACAGTTCTGATACTACCAGATTTTAGTGATACAGAAGTTATCTTCCTGTTCTATCTTTCAATAAATGCACAGATGTGCTTGGGATGTTTGAAAGGGCTGCTTCTTGGTGCGAAGCTTACTTTTTTTTTTTCGAAGCTTACTTTTTATTGAGAAATATTAAAAAAAAAAAAAAAGAAGGAAAGAAACTGCATGAGGAACCTTACCTGGCTGGAATAATGTTTCTGAACCCTTGCTGGTTTTACATTTTATAGTAAAATTTCCAGAAATTCATGAAAAAAATCAGATGTCTTACTGTTATTATATTTTTAAAGAAAATTTCCAGAGACTTGTGAAAAAAAATTTTTCAATCAGTTTTAAACTTCTGCTTCCTTAGCAGCTCAGTGTTATTTTCTTTAAGAAGATACTAAATTCCCAAAGGCTTCTACAATTCCCCCCCCCCAAAAGACATTTTATAATCATTGAAATGTTTTTGGCAGGGAATACAAGATAGTTAAAGTAGAGAAGAAATCCTAGGGCAATGTTTGGAGATGTGCAGAAAAGAAGAAAATGTACTATGTAAACCAAAAAACTCCAGAATCACCGGCTCAAGACAAGGAAGGATTGGCCAGTGTGTAAGTCTGTTTTGGCAGTATTTCTAGAATGGGTTCTCTCCCATATGATTCTGTACAAGAGCAGATATTTCTTCTTTTATAGACATTCAACCCAAATTGGCTGAACCCTGCCCCAGTCCTGCAGACACAATTTTAAGTTTCCAGGCAGCTAAAATCAAGCTCTGACTCGCAAGTGTGTGTTGATTAAGTGTGATGTAACATCCTTCGAGTCTCCTTCAGGCTCTGGAAACAGTGGTCAGACATGAGCAACTTCCTCTTCTATGTCTTCATCTAAACGGCATCAGGGTGTGACCAGAGATTTAAGTATAACATTTTCTAGTCATTCTGTTTTGCCGAAATTAAATTTTTAACTACTATTGCTTCAAGCCTAGAGAATCATAGGGGATATAGCCAAGATAAAAAGTTAGGCTAGCAAGAAAAGTTCGATTTTTTTATTTAAAAAAAGAGGGGGGGTGCACCTGGGTGGCTCAGTGGGTTAAAGCCTCTGCCTTCAGCTCAGGTCATGATCTCAGGGTCCTGGAATTGAGCCCCGCATCGGGCTCTCTGCTGGGCAGGGAGCCTGCTTCCTCCTCTCTCTCTGCCTACTTGTGATCTCTCTCTGTCAAATAAATAAATAAAATCTTTAAAAAATAATAATACTTAAAAAAAAAAAAGAGGGGAAGGGACTTCCTCCTTTTACTTCCAAATCAGCTTGGTTTGGTTGGAGTAAGGTGTTTAGAAGGCATTTCATGTCCTCTTTCTCCAAGGAATAGCAATTCCCCACCAATTGCCCGTAGAAGGAAAAAAGAAGAAGAAAGGAAAGCTATTTTCACAAAATCCTTGATGCATAGCACATTATTTGAAATTATATAATCTTTTTGAAAGCTACGAGCACATCTCACCAGGTAGATTGTAATAGTCTCTAAGCTGAGTGCTTGACCAATTTCTCTTTATGCATTAACCATTCTGACCATCACATCATCTTCTTGTTCACAAACCTTCCTGGGATCTCATTCTTAGCAAGTACAGTCCAAGTCTCCCAACCTGACATTCAGGTTTTCTGCAATCCCACCAACACCTACTTTTCCAACCTGAAAATTGAAGCTTTTCTCAAATACCAGGCCTATCAGTCTAATGGATCTCAAACCACTGACTCTCTCCTCGCCGGCTAGTTACCTCATATAAGAGGGCCCTCGTCACCAGAGGCTGAGGTCCAGATTCCTGCTTCTTCCTCATCTCTACTCAAGTGAGACCTTATCAAGTCTCCCCATAGCCTATCTTCACCTGCTATGATGCCATTTTCTGTTTTCCACCTTGTGCTGTCATTCTAAATTTATACCTTACTTCTCTTTCTACTCATAGCTTCTTGCTCAAAGACTTGTGCTCCTCTAGTTGGGCATATATCCCCTTTGATAGCTCATCATTGGAAGGGGGTCTCATGGAGGATTCACGATGGAAGGGACAGAAGCTTAGCCAACCAGGTAGATTAACTCTGTGTAGATCATAAGTTACGTGGGTATTTTAGGCTGCCTTGGGACAAAAACATAGCATGTTCCATGAATCCAACCAATCCTAGTTACTTATTCATAAGATTTGGTCTGGGCTGTTTTGTTCTACAGCCTTGGCTGTTGCTTCTAAAACCTGAGTTTTGCCTCTAGACCTTGTCATTCTAATCACCCACAAAAAGGGTTATTGTTGTCCCCTACTGAGAATCCCCCAGTGGTGAACTCATTGTCCAAATACTACCTTCTCCTGGATCCCAATTATTTACCATCTATCCTTTAAATTTGCCCCTCCTTGTACCTCCCCTCCCACATTCCAGTGGCCTATGTCTTGCCAAATTGTTCATTTTCTCTCCTCATGTTCTAGGCCTCTTAGCAGCATTTGACAAGGTTGATTGTTTCCTGCTTTTGAAACCCTTTCTTTTCTTGAGGCTTTTGAGACAAAGCAGTAACCATAACAACTTTGCTTTGTTTTTTGTTTTGCTTTGTTTTGTTTTTTGCTGTTTCACAGGTCTCAAAATTTTAGTTTCCTCTCTGGAATCCTCTGTATAATCCTGGAATGCTAGCTTGTTCTTCTAGTCCATCCTCAGCCACTTCCTCTTCTGTGTTTGCACTTTCTCCCAGGTAATTGAATCATCTCTAAGCCAACCACTTTGCTGAGCCACAGCCTCATGTCCCTATCTACTTAGTCTACTTGGACATCTAGCAGGCATCTCCATATCAATCAATATGGCCAAGAAAGGACCATGGACTTCCTCTGTCTCCAGAATTTCCTCCTCCACAGTTTTTTCCCATCTACTCAATTAGGCACCATAACTAAGACTCAGTTTTATTTTTTACTCTTTCATTATAACCAAGTTCCAATCCAAAATAAATCCTATTGATTATACCTCCTATGTATACCCGGACCTCAAAAGCTTCTATTTCCAATGCTACAACCCTGAGCCAAGCCATCATCATCTTCTTCCTGGATTTCTGCATCCGCCTCATGGCTGGTTTCCCAGCATTCACACTGTCACTAGTATTCTATTGTCCACACAGCATTTAGGGTGATGATTTTAAGGACTGAAACAGATGTCATTATCCCATGATTAAAAACTTTCAATGACTTCCAAGAATGAACTAGAATAAAATATAGCTTCCTTATGATGACCCACAAAATCCTGTCACTCTCTTGAGTATTCCCTTATTTTCTCGCACTGATTACACTTCCTCTATGTTGGACTTTTTGCTGGTTTTCAGTCACTCCCTAAGCTCATTCTCATTTTAGGGATTTATAATTGTTGCTCCTCCTTGGAGCACCCTGCCCTTAGCCTTTCACATCTGTTTCCCATCATGCTGATCTCAGGCCAAGTATCTCTTCTCTCAGAGGTTTTCCCTTAACAAGTCTCAGTCATCCACTACCACGTGATTTCCATTTAGGTACATAACAGCATCTGAAAGTATCTTATCTAGTCACATGTCTGTCTTCCTCAAGCACAAAATGAACTTCTTTGGATCAGGGCTTCTTATTTACCCGTGTTCATTCATCTCTTAGAATTTTGCCTGGAACCTAGAATGAATTCAATGAATATTTTCTGAGTGGCTGACTAAATGTAAAGTTGCAGATGTGGTCTGAAGAATTCATTGTTAGTTATAAAATTTTCTTGACTTTATAGTTAACATGATAGTTTTGCTGAGACTAGAAATATTGAACTGAAGAATCACCAATGGAAAGTTCTTACAATTACAAAGTGCCATTGACAATGAGGGGCTGAAAAGCCATCACAAGAACTTCCAGGTTAGCTCCCTATTTGTATTTATAAGAAAATAGCTGAACTATCATTAAAGATCCCAAACCATTGCTGTGCAATTATATTGTTAAACCCGAGAGCTATGATGAAGCAAGTCAGAGATTTTGGATGTGATTAAAGGATTTCAGAAGCCCTTACATTATTCTCTGAGCTTAAGAAGGAAGACAGTTAAATGGAATTTATGGAAGAAAATAAAAACAGGATAAAATTCTTGTTCATGAGCAATATATGCTAATTGAATAGGAAATAAAATTGACCATACAAACAGTCCAGATATCTGAAAGGTAAAATGTAATTTGGTCAAATCTCATTTTATTATTAATTGCCAAAGTGAGAAATAGATCTGTGAGTTCAAACAGTTTCCCCTCTCCCATTAACTTTGATTCATACCAATTTAAAATCTAGTAGGCTCTTTGTGAATATCTTCTAAATTATAGAGATTTGGTAGATTTAAGCTACTTTCTTTAAAAGGCTTAAGAGAAGGACAACAGAGGTCATGATAAGCAGAGATGAGGATTCATGAAAAAAGGAAAAATGATAATTCCAGAAGCCTAGAGGTCTTATGTTGGACATTCACAATTGGTTTGGTAGAACATAATGGACTACGCCTTAAGAAAGAAGGTAATTGTTATAAATCTATGTACTTAAGTGGAAGAGTGAATCATATAAGCTCTCTGGTCTTAAGGCCAGAGTTTGTTGACCTAGACTATGTATGAAATAAGATTATTATACAGTAATTTCAGTTGTTTATTTTTTCATTTTGTCCGGGCAGAATGGAGCTTATGAGATAGGAAATTGGACAGGTCTGCCATCAAATCCTGGAGAAATAAACAGTCCTGAAAGTACTGAAAACAGGTCTAAGCTCAGATAGGCCTCAGTGGTTCAGCAGGGAATGGCAGAGACTAGAAAGGTAGACTCAGCGTAAGGCAGGAGCCTGAGAAAGCAGGATCAGACAACACCGGCTGGAAGGCCACACTGAGACATGAGTGCAGCAGAGAGCATGCGGTGCTTGGTCTACCTGCCCCCGTGCCCCCCGCCCCCACCCCCCCAGCCCAGCCCCACTATCCTGCCCAGACAGCGGCTTCCCAGGACTGGCCAGTTATCAGAAGGAGACCAGAGGATACAAGGGGATCCCAGCCCCAATGAACTTAAATGGGCCAGTCACTTAAATTACCTTCCAGTGCCCTATCCTGGTTTAAATGGTTACTTGTTTAAGAGAGGAAATGTGGTTCGCTCCTTTGTGTAGTCAACAAAGATTTCATGAGCTCCCTCTCTGGGCCTGCTCCTGTGCCTCTCTCTGTATTTGCAGCCCCTTATTCCTGGGGCCACCAGGTGCATGAGGCATGAAACCAGTCATCATTCTACAACAAACTGAAAGAATACGGGGCTTTCACTGAGAAATATCTGCAGCTTTCTCATGACTCGCTTCTTTCTCTCTTTGACTATATTTTACTTTACTGAATTTAATCATTCCTTTATTTTTTTAAAGATTTTATTTATTTATTTGACAGAGAGAGAGATCACAAGCAGGCAGAGAGGCAGGCAGAAAGAGGGGAGAAGCAGGCTTCCTGCTGAGCAGAGAGCCCGATGCTGGGCTCCACCCCAGGACCCTGAGATCATGACCTGAGCAGAAGGCAGAGGCTTTAACCCACTGAGCCACTCAGGCACCCTTAATCATTCCTTTAGAACAGGATTACTGCTTATTTCATTTTTATACCTCCTAGAGTGAGGGTATATATGCAAGTATGTAGGCAAAAACGTATATAAAAGAATGAATATATTCAATATATAGGGAGTATATTAAAATAATAACCATCAAATAGTGAGCCATGAAATTATGAGTGATAATTATTTTCTTTTCAATTTCATATGTCCTTTCTAAATCACACATGACTAACATATCTTACATAACACACATCATAAAGGTTACTAATAAAATAAAGAATGGAAAGTAACTCATTGGAATAGCAAATTTAAATTGTGAAGTAAGATTATATTCAGGGCTATACACATGGATTTTTTTTTTAATATCATTTTGGCCTGAAGAAGCAATGGAAAGTTACAAATATATATTCAGCTCCAAAATAAAGATGTTTCCTCTAAGCTCTGACCAGGAACCTTGAAGTTGAGAAGAGCAGATCTATATATAATTACATGACTTCAAGGAAATGAAAAAAAAAAAACAACCCATAATTCCATCCATTATCCAATTCTTAGTAAAACAGGGAAAGAACCCAGAGAAGTGTGGTTTCTGGGAAATATCTGGCTCCACATTTTTCTAAAGAATTTGCCTCATTCGCAAAGATGGTAAGAGTGGGAGCCGGGCATATAAAAACCATCACTTTATTAAGTGATATGTGTTGCAATTAGGAAGTGCCTGTTTTGAGATGCAAATAAAAATGTCTTAGAGTGCTTGATTTTAAGACAGGACTGAACAGGATGTGGCTCAAACACCTAGACTTCTGTGTGAACGTGTCATTTCTGTCAGTCCCTGCAGAACCCCATGTGAAATGTCACCCCTTACTCTTCTAGTGTGTACTGACAGGGCCATGGCTGGATTCCCCCCAGAGCGTCCTCAGGGGATGGGAGCTGTAGCAGAAGCACTGGAGTTTTCAGCCACCTGGACTCGAGGCGTCTTGCCGCCACTCAGTCTGGGAGAGAGCTGCTCAGTCTGCCAAAGGCATCTTCTGGAGCAGCTGCTAAGGTCTAGCTCAAGGATTCTCCGCTTCGTCCAGTTTCCAAGAGGAAATTCTCAGCTTTACTTCCCAGGGACTGTGAATCATTCTTGTTCCTGTGTTGGCTGCTGAGGGAGCACTTTGTGCTCTTGAGCCCCATTTACTACTAGACTCTGGGATGATGACGGAGAATTGGTCCTTCAGTCACCTCGGTGACTAAGATTACACTGTCATCACTTCAAGAGGAGACACCTTCATGTTCAACTACGGAAAGCTGTAGTATTAGTCCGTGACTTGAAATGAGGTTATGAAGTGATGAAATCATGATATCTGACAGCTTTGAAAGACATGGATGGATTTCTGCAACAAAACCTAAGCCTCTCTAACACTAGACTTCAGGGCAAAGAGAGAATACTCAAAAGTGCTTTCTGATTGACCTACATTTGAAAATTTTTTAAAAATCCAAACTTTAAAAAAATATTTAAGGCCAGTATGGTTAATATATGGTATAATATTAGTTTCGGGTGTACAAGGTAGTGGTTGAACATTTCCATACATCACCCCATCTTCCTCACGGCAAGCCCAGTCCTTAAACCCAGCACCTCGTTAACCCGTTCCCCCCACCCCCCTTCTAGTAACCATTAGTTTGTCCTCTATAGTTAAGAGCCTGTTTCTTGGTGTGCCTCTTTCTCTTTCTTCCCTCCCCACTTTGTTTGCTTTGTTTCTTAAATTCCACACACGAGTGAAATCATACGGTATTTGTCTTTCTTTGCCTGACTTATTTTACTTAGCATAATACCCTCTAGCTCCATCCACGTCATTGCAAATGGTAAGATAAAAATCAAACTTTTATAGGAAGCCCATGTACCTCTAATAATCCTAAATTCCCTATCTTCAGTGAATCTGTACAAGTAAATTGATGGTTAGCATTAGATTTCTATTTCAATGAAAAGCCTAGAATGTTCCTTATTTTAGGAAGTTAAAAGTTCAAACAAATATCAAGTATGAAACTTTGAATTACATGTGAAAAAATTTCATGTGTTACACTACTTCTTATATAACTGGGAAAGTTAATTTTTTTAATCATTGCTGGTTATTTCTCTCTCTCTCGATGGACCAAAGCATTTAATAGTTTATTATAAAATGTTATATGTATTAGAAATAGTAGAGAAATATATGTATGCTGAAAGAGAGTTTAAGTGCGAAGATTTAACGTATTATGTGGTTAGGTAAATTAATCTCAAATTAATCTCAAATATGGTTAAGTAGATTAATCTCAATTGGGGCTACTGATTGTTGTGTAGACATACACCATTAAGAAGTATTCTATAACTTGGCTTCAGAAGTTCCAACCATATCTATTAGCATAAAGGCGTCTTTCCTCTTTGAAAAACAATTAGTGACTACTGATACTATAATTTATTCTAAATAGATGAGATTATTTTATAATTTTTTAAATATAAACACTAAACGAAATCAAACCCCATATGACAATAACATAGGAAAGTTCAGTTTGGTTGGCTTTAGAATTCTATCCATAATTCTCTAGTCAACATCAAGTTATAAGTACACTGGAGAATTTCAAATCTGTAGTTCAAAATAAGAATCCAGTAAACCAATGATGATATTAAGCTAGGATCAAGTGCAAACCATATAAATATATGTTAATGAAATCAAAAGATAAAATGTTATTAATGAAAATATTTTGCTAGTCTCAACTTCCAAGTTTGTCCCCTCCTCAAAGTTATCAACATTAATAAAACTAACAGTAACTAATGCTGTGAAATGTGTAAGCCTGATGATTCACAGACATGTACCCTGGGGCAAATAATTCATTCTATATTAATAAAAATAAATAAATAAATAAATAAATAAAAATTAAAAATCTAACAGCAACATTAACGAAAGTGTCCTTTAAATAAAGTTTCATAAAGTAAGGTCACTTTCTATACTTTAAGTTTAGAGGTAAAGACCAACAAAACACAGGTATCATTCTTGTATATTTCTTTTCCATAAACACAAATGAATGTCTGCAACACCTGAACACAAACAATACAATATAAAGTCATGGACTACATTGTCTATTTTATCAAAGTTGGTTCAAGGGAAATCTGTCTTATAAAACTAAATGACATGCGTTTCACAATATGGGGTTGTGTGTAACTCTCTTACCATGAAATTATATTTTCTGGTTAGAAATAACAGGTTAATATGAATGTTACTTTTCCAAAGTAAAAGTGAATTAGTCACAAATAATTTTGCGTTTGTCACCACGTACTCCGTTGGAAAAGTAGCAAGAAGACAAATAATTTCACTGCCATTCATAGAGGTAATGTTTCGCCCATTTGCCATCTGCTCACATCTTAGACCCACTTTCCAGAAACCAGTCTACCCTTACCACCTTCACACGGTCTGATCCCCGCAGCTTAGCTCATCCTCTTTGATCTGGCCTTTTTTGGCAAACCTGCTTATTTCTTACTGCTAACTCGAGGTTCCCACTTATAGAATGCTTGCTAAGTGTTTCATTCCCATAAAGCCCCATTGGCATATCTTGTTATGCCAACTGAGGCTGGCTTAGGTGAAGTAACTTGCTAAGGGACACATTAGTAAGTGGCAAAGCCAGGATTTGAACTTACAATTCTCCTGCTTCAAAAGTGGTATCCTTAACTTATGGACTTTCATTTAATTATTTATAGTCATTCATGGTTTGGTGAAGTCTTAAATTATATCAGAAATCCTTTTCAAGTTTTAGGGGGATATGTCTCTGTAGCTTTGTGGAAATAAATATAAGTTTAGCGGAACCCTCACCTAAAAGTACTTTCAAGTCTGCCGATTCAAGAAAAGGAGGATGTCATGCAGAAACTAGTATCTTGGTGAGGGTAAGTGTGATTCCAGATAAAGCGGTCATTGAGCTATTTCCCTTGAGGAAAGGGAGAAGGGTATCTGTGGCCACACTTACCTTCAAGCCCTTCCCTCCTCCCCACATGCTTACCTTGGTCAGGAATGGGTATTCTGAAAATCATCCAGAGGCCAAGCAATGTCCGCATTTCAGGCTGCACACATTCAACTTGGCTGCCCCTGAATCCTGCTTTCTAATAACTTGTCCTCAACCTGACCTCAGGGGGTGGATGAAAGGGGCTCTTTTCCCTACCCCCAACTTCCCCCTGTGATTCACACTGTGGCCAGGAGAAGCCTTTGTACCTGCATTGCTGAGCTGAACTTCCTCTGCTGGAGAGTCTGGTCGCCTAGCTCAGTGACAGATTCACCAACTCCGACTGTCAGGGAAGGCAGGGCTCACTCACCTGTCCCGGAGGGAGGAAGGAGCCAAGTGCGGAGGAGGGGCAGCTCAAGGCTCTGCACGCAGCCCAGCCTGCTCAGGCTCAGCGCCTGGCAGTGCCCCTCCACAGGATCATCAAGCCCAAGGAGCTGTTAATTATTATCCCTATTCACCAGAGCAGGGAAGTGTTAGAAACCTGAGCCACTCCCTGTGCCTCAGTGCATGTTGGGAGTGTTTACCTTCTTTCTTCCAAGCAGCTGATAGGAATGCTCCTTTGCTCTCTGACACACATCTTGAGAAGTGAATTGACATTAACCACTGAATTGGACTGACTAAAACTGACCTCTACTCTCTATCTGGATTACGGGTGAGTAGTCTGTAAGAAGTGACACTACCTAGGAATGAATGGCATTATTCACGTGTCTTTCCTTTAAAATGTGCTCTTTGAATTAGAAATGTCTTACTTCATTTCCTTTGTCCTTTGGCCATCTCCTTTCCCAGCCAGCACCTTTTCACCCAGAGCAGTGGTTCTCGAACCACAGGACCATTATGTAACTTGCTGACCCTGCATACCTCAGGGCCTCAGCATGCGAGAGACCTTGATCTAGGAGCCTAGTGTGGGTGGGCTGTGGGCACCTGTATTTTTTATAAACTCCAAGGAAGAATCCGGTAGACATCAAAATTCAAAAACTATTGTATTGAAGTACAAAAGAGGAATTAGATAACAACTTAGTCATTAACTGACTGAATTGAATTTGGGGACTTTGCTTTTCCTCAATACCTCCAAGTTTCAAAAAGGGCTCCAAAGACTTAGAGACCCTCAAATGACAGATGTTGTGGACATACAAAGAAAGTGCTTTCGTTTGTGTGCGCGCACGCACACACACACTTAAACACATTCTTTTTAGTGTTATTGTTCAATTATCTGTTTCCCATAAAAAGCAACTATTGATAATTCAAAAAAATAAGTTATTTTTACAAGTATAAACCTTGGAGTCCTCAAAAGAAATTCAACATAATTTCAACAATGAATACTGTAGGCAGAATTGATCTTTGGTGTCTTTTTTTTTTTTAAGATTTTATTTATTTCTTTGACATCTCTGGTGTCTTTTGAGTTCAAATACCAAAGTCATAGACTGAACATTATTATAGATTCATGGTTACTTGTTTGATAAATATGGTGTTTAAAGGATTCTGTATGTTCAGAAGATCAGACAGTTTATCTATTTAACTTGTGCATGAAGGTGAGGACTGATTGGCTTTATCATGTTGGAAGGTTATTTTAATAAGCAGAGCAGAATGAAACCAATGGGCTTATTAGATCACCATCAAAGCTTCTACAACCTCATATATGAGGACAGTGTAACTTGGGATTACTTGTGGGTGTTCACATGATTAGTTGGCCCCAGGACCCCTGCTGCAGGGACTGACCTTTGAGTGATGACTAACAGGACCTGCAGTGCCTGCGACCCCAGGTTCCAGAACTTCTTTGTCTTAAGTTTACCCTCTGCCTCCACTGTCTCCACTCGAGGAGGATCATTTGCTTGTTATCAGCATCAAGACAACTTCGTTTTACATTTTTTATCACAAGCATCCTTGAAGCCTTTATTCTGACTTCTGCTTTCCAGTTTTAGTTAGAGACTCAGTGACTCCTTTTATTTTTGAGTACCTACCCTTTTATAAATATATGATTTTTTGTTTCATAATATGAAAAAAACGTATTACGCATGTGCAATGCGTTAGGTTTGAAAAACACAGACATGCAGGAGAAAAATTCACCTACAATCCCAACCCTTAAATAGAGCTACTATAAACAATTTGGTGAATGCCTTCACTGATATAGTTTCTCTACGGCTATTTACCAAAATACTCTTACCTTTGCCTTAATGTTTTATAACTTGATTTTATCACATAAAACATTATGAACACTTGACCATATATCAGTCAGTTTTTTTTTCTGCAGTGTGATTTTAACTAGCTGTACTGTATTATACCATATAAAGTATTATTTAATCAGTTTCCTATTGTGAGAAATTTGTATTACTGTAAATAGGACTTCAGAAAGTATTGATATATAGCTGCATAGAACCATGAGAATGCCTTTTAGATACAGTTCAAAAAATGAAATTGCAATGTACATTTTTAAAGAATTTCTCTCAAAAAGGTGTCAGTTTTATACTCCTCGGATAGCTCCTGGATTCTTCCTTTTTTATTTACCAATTTGAAAGGTAAAAAAAAAGTCGTATCCTATTTTAAATATATATATTATTATCTTGTCTCACTATGTCCATTCTCCACCTGTAACCTGCATAATCTTCTACAGACAAAATTCAAGTCACAATACCACCTCTGATATCCTTTGCTGAACCACCTCTGATTTCCTTTGCTGAAAACCTTTCTGCTGGTTGCCCCCAGATCTGATAAAGTCCAAACCTGACTTCCTTCCCATGGCCTCAGAGGCTCCCATAGCCCACCTCTTCCCTATCTCTGGGACTTGATTGATTCTCTGCTTCCATGGTGCTGACTGTATACTTGTTGCTTTTTTATAAAACAACAAGTTGATTTTTTTTCTTTGAGAGAGAGAGAGAAAGAGGTAGGGGGAGGGGCAGAGGGGGGGAAAGAATCTCAAGCCGATTCCACACTGAGTGCAGGCCCAATGCAGCGCTTGATCCCAGGACCCCGGGTCATGATCCCATGACCTGAGCCGAAATCAAGTCGGTTGCTCAACTGATTAAACCATCCATCTGCTCTTCTGGTTTGACTTTTTGTTCCTGGAACAGACCAAGCTGCTTCCTGCCTCATTTCCTTTGTTCTTCTGATTGTCCTGCCAAGAAAGCTCTGCTCTCATCGCAGCTGCTTTCTTTTCATTTTTTGGTTTTTCTTAAATGTAACCACCTCAGAGAGGCCTTCCATGACCATCCTACCCAAATGAGGCCTCCACTCTTTCTCTAACACAGTCCCCTATTCTATTATTCTAATGGCACTTATTGCTGTCTGAATGCACTTTACTGTTTTATGTATGCTTGAATGTGTACTTATTGTTTTGGGTGACTTTATTTTACATCTCCTCTCTTTAAACCATTAACCCTAAGGAAATAGGGAGCTTGACTTCTAGGTTCACCGCTCTGTCTTCTGTGCCTAGAACAATGCTAGGCCCATGTCAGAGGTTTAAGACACACTGGCTCGGAAACAAATAATGGTGGCTTCATACACATGTGGTGAGTAAATAAATACAAATCTACTTTTCTCCTGACTTGAAGAGACCCTTTTATCAAGGACTAAGGGCGTATATATATTTTAACATGATTCTAGAATTTATATTGTGTTCCATGGATCTATGTAGCTGAAAGAACGTCAGTTACCCATTATTAATAGATTTCTGCCACAGCTGATGTCAGGCAGTATCATCTGATCAGCAGTTTTTCTTTTCTTTTTTTTTTCCAGAATTTCCTCATTATTCTAGCCTTATAATATTAGAAATAGCTTCTCACTGAATGTAACAGTTTAGTTTATATTTAGGAATTTCACCATCAACCATTGCTGTTGGCAATTCCTCCTAGGCCAGCAGGCTTCATTCATCCCCGTTAGCAATTGGCTTCAGGTCTAGGGGAGAAAGGCTCCTAAAACGAGATATTTTTCTTGGTTAATGCCTTCTCTTTGGGTGTTCTAGTGAACGCTAGACTGACGGCAGGAATGGCTCTGTTTCATTCATGCCTCCCCGTATTGTTTGGAAGGACTTTCCGTATGCTGGTTCCGGATTTGGACATGTGACTTGCTTTGGCCAATGGGTCAATTCTAAGTGACAAAAACAAAGGCTTGAAAATCAATCCCCAAGCATGAGCCCCGAGGCTTTACCTCTGTTGCTCCTCAAGCCTGGAACCACCATATGAACAAGGCTGGGCTAGCTTGTGGACTGATGAGAGACCCTTGGCTCAATTGCTCCATTACCCTAGCCGACATCCTAAAAGCAGGGCCACTAAACTCATCCGCGGCTGACTGAAGACCCACCAATGAGTCTAGCCGAGAACAGCAGGAACACTGTCTTGCGGAGCCCAGCCCACATTGCCGACCTACGGAACAATGCGCTATATCCGTGGTGGTTGTGTTAAGCCCTTAAGTTTCGTGGTGGTATGTTTCAGAGCACAAGCTGAAAAATACATCTGGTGTGTTTTTGTAAGACACACACAAACATGCTTGCACACCAATATCTCATTCATTGGAAATCAAGAGAAATGCTTGGATTACAATGCGTTTCTACCACAATTCTGCTGCAGGGATACAATGACCCATAGCAAGGGAACAGAAAAGAAGGAGACAAAAAGGGACGCATGGGTGGCTCAATCAGTTAGGCATCTGCCTTTGGATCATAATCCAGGAGTCTCGAGATTGAGCCCCACGTGGGATCAAGCCCCACAATGGGCTCCCTGCTGAGCGGGGTGTCTGCTTCTCTCTCTCCTTCTGCCCCTCCCCCTGCTTTGTCTCTCTCTCTCTCTCTCTCTCAAATAAATAAATAAAATCTTAAAAAAAAAAAAGGAGACAAAAAGAGATATGAGTTATCATTAGATTAGATCATTTCCACAGACCACTAAATCACCCCTGAAAAATATTTAGAGATGATTGTAACTTGAGGAAAATACATGGAGACCAAGAAATCACCTGATTCTAACACCACCTGACCCAAAATGCTATCAGTTTGTTGCACGGCCACACACCTCACTTTGTATTTGAAGCTGTACTTGGGGCCAATACTAGGCACTAAGTGAAGTGAAAAAGGAAGTAGAATAAGTCTAAACATTGGGGGGACTCCCAATAAATATCCAACTGGCTTGCCTTATTAAGGAAGCCAGCCATTCATAACGATGCAACATGATAATTTACTTTTTCAACATGTGAAGGTTAAAATAAATATATTTTAAAATTGGGAATTTTTATTTTCAAGATCTTAGTAAATTACAACAATTATAACATTAATTCTCTGAGAAAAATCCTAACATTGGTCTTGAATTTGAGGAATAAACCATCATTTCCTATTTAGATTTAGGAACATGTAACATATAATACATTTCTTATGAAAACAAAGACTTTAGAACTTTGACTTTAAAAAAGAAAATTTTCCTTTGTTGTGAAAAATAAG
>CM052800.1:51764654-51822241 GCA_028533885.1 Nasua narica
CTCCCACACTCACCGACGCAGTGGTGTGTTGTAGAGAAAGAGAGTGAGTTTCAAAAAGTGCAACAGTTTTAGAGGGGCCAGTGGGCAATGAGATTGTAACACACAGAAAGTTGCTTAGTAAGTGTTTGAACTAGCCTATCACCCTGGCCAGAATTGGCGCACAAGTTTGGTGGGCAAAAGGCGGGGTTTATATTCTTTCTGGGTCAAGGGTTCCACATTCCTATTGGCTAACCCAAACCCAACCCACAGGCCATCTGGGCCAATTAGCTCAAGGGAGGGCTGAGCCACACTCTGACCCTCCCAGAGGCAGGTCCTGCAGGGGCCACACACAGGAAGGCGGGTGTAAGCAAAAGGAGCCAGCCCTGCTCTGCTCCTTCAAAGCCAAAGGAAAAAACACCTTCCCTGTAGAGGAGCAAAGATAAGAATTACGTCTCACTTGTCCTCAGAAACCAAGCACATCGGAGTGGGGTAAGTATTTAAAATGTCCCAAGGAGTGAAGTCCTTTTCTCTTTTTCCAAACTTCCTCCAGTTTATTGACAAACTCTTCTCTCCCCGTACAAACCCACATCGAGGTAACTATGGCTCTGTCTCCTCCCATTTCAGTAGCTAAATTGAGACTCCTGACTGAGCTGCTGAATCAGTCATCATCAAATCCATGTATTCAGTGGGTCCCCGTGTGCCGTGACAAGTATCTGTCACACAGAACTCTGTGGGAAAACAGATGCTGTGCTCCCATGGGACTTGAATTCTAATAAGTTAAGTGGAAGTTTAAGGGTATAAAAGTAACTAACACTTTCGGGCACCTGGGTGGCTCAGTTGGTTAAGCGACTACCTTCAGTTTAGGTCATGATCCCGGAGTCCTGGGATTGAGTCCAGGTTTGGGCATCGGGCTCCCAGCTCTGCGGGGAGTCTACTTCTCCCTCTGACCTTCTCCTTTCTCATGCTCTCTCTCACTCTCTCTCTCTAATAAATAAATAAATAAAATCTTTAATAAAATAAAATAAAAGTAACTAACACTTTGAACCTGTAGTAGATTGATTTTCTTCAGCAGTTTCACGATTTTCAATTTCAAAATTTTCATAAAATTTCAATGTAGAGTAGAAAGAATTTGCAATGAATACCCATCTATTCACCACACAAACTCTACCATTAACATTTTATAATACTTATTTTTAAAACTGCATATCAATGTATCCATCCATCCATCCATCCATCTATCCATTCTTCATTATCATCTTTTTTGGATATATTTCAAAGCAAATTATAGAAGTCGGTTTGTTTTACCCCTGAACACCTTTGTATGCATATCATTAAGGTTGTTAGCTAGAGTTCAATATTTATATATGAGAAAACATTGTTTCTTTTGTTTTCTATTTGGCATATAATTTACATACAGTGAAATGCACAAATCTTCCGTGTTCCATTGGATGAATTTGGATAAATGCACATACCAATGCCACCCCACTCTTTATCAAGAAACAGGAGTTAGCACCATACCAGAAAAGTTCCCTCACATACCTTCTCAGTTGATTCCTGCAGGGGTCACCCTTTAGAGGCAACTGTTCTTCTGATTTTTCTCCATACACATTAGTTTTGCCTATTCCATGTAGATGGAATCATACAGTGCGAATTTTTTGTGTCCAACTTCTTTTACCTATTATCATTTCTGTGAGCTTCATTGAGGTGGTTGCCATTTTCAGAAGCGTATTCCTTTTTTTGACTGAGTGATATTCCACTGTATATACCACAGCTTGTTTATCTAGTCTCCTATTGCCGGACTCCTGAGCTTTTTCCAGTCTTTAACGATCATGAATACAGTGGCTTTGATCAACCTTGCATAAATTATAAGCTGGTTTTATAAAACTGTTCTTTTCTTCCTCAGGACAACTATTGTCTGTACATATGGGTGACTTCTACAGTTATATCCCCAGCCTAAATCTGCCTCTCCACTCCGGATTCTTAAATCCAACTGCCAACTCAACCTCTCTTCTTGGATCCCCAATAGGCATCTCAAACCTAATGTCTGAAAGCAAACTCCTGCTCAACGCCCACCCCAACTGCAATCTTCCTAACCCATTTAATGGTAATCCTTCCAGTTATTCAGACCATAAAACACAGACAGCCCCAACCCCTCTCCCTTTTCCACCATTCAACCCATGGGCAAATCCTATTCGTTCTATCTTCAGAGTATATCTAGAATGCTCCAGTTATTAGCACCTCTCTTGGCCATCTGGTCAGAGGCATCATGGTCTCACTCATGATTTTTGGAAAACCTAGTAAGGGGTCCATTGTTTCTATTTCGCTACTCCCACACAGCCTATTCTGAGCACCACAGTCAAAGTGGCCCCTTTGGAGCACGTTTTTTAGAGTCTGCCATTCATGCTGCTTGAAAAAGCTCCTTATTTAACTCAGAGGCAAAGTCCTGACAAAGGCTCTCGAGGCTCTGTGCCATCTGGCTCTCCATTACACACCTGGCCACTTTCCTGTACTCTCTCCACATCACTCAGTTGTTTTTTTTTTTTTTCTAGTGACACTGGCCTCCTGGTGGTCACTCAGTGTGTTTGCAATTGCTGTTCCCTCTACCTGGCACACATTTCCCCAGATGAGGCAGCATGGCCTGTCTCGAGCTTACGCTGAATTGTCCCTGTCCATGAATTTGAACATTTCAGGCCAATACTACATTTGAGGGGGAGACTTTTAACCTAATAGACAATATTTTCTGGGAGAGAATTTTCAAAGGACTATTTCCCCTGAGTCTTGACAAAACCGAGCTCTTTTCACATTGTTTAGTTGCAAGGAAGTCATAGACAAAATGGTGATCATATCTTTCTTTTTTGCTGCTTCAAGGTGGTATCAGAGTAAATGCGCACGGGTGTGTATACAGGTGTTTTTAATAATGATTTAAGAGTCTGTGAGATTTTCCAGGAGGGAAAACCTTTTTTTTTTTTTTTCCTGAAGAGCCCATTTGAGTCATGAAGGAGAGGCCCAAGCTTGCAGCCCCTGCACCCCCAGAAGCATCCTAGACCATCAGGACAGCGACTCAAGCTGCCCAGGCTCCGCTGCTCCCGCAGCACTGGTTCTCAGATGTCAGTGAGCCTCAGAATCGCCCAAGGACCACTGCGCCCCAGACCAGAGCTCCCCATTTGGCAAGTCCTCAGTGCAATCTGAGAACTTACATTTCTAACAAGTTCCTGGATGATGCCGTGTTGCTGGCTCAGGGAGCAGACTTTGAAATAGAGTTTCAAGGGCTGTTTGCTGCTTCTCTTTTCCCTGGCTGGGTGCAAACCCCTCCTCTGTCCTTGCTGCCAGACCCTGAGCCCAGGTCCTGGCTCTCTTCACTTCACACCCAGGGCCGCTGCTGGTGGCTGAGGGACTAGACGTGATGGATGGAAATAAGATCAGTCTCACTCTGCCCAGCTGAGCTTTGCTTCTGCAGCTATGAGGACTGACACTTCCTAGCCCTGGCAAGTGGTGATGACTCCACAGGTGCACCGGTACTGAAGAATTGTTTTAGTTTATTAGCTCCTCAGATGAAGAAAGGGAGAAAACCAAGACTAGGGGTACATTAAACCAGTGGTTCTGAAACTTAATATACACATGGGATGCTTATTAGAAATGCAGGTTCTCCACTAACACTGCCATCACTTCACAGGCGTGCTGGTGTATTGGGTAAAAGGTAGTTTAAGAGAGAACATTTAGGGACACCTGGGTGGCTCAGTCAGTTAAGCATCTGCTTTCAGCTCAGGTCATGATCCCAGGGTCCTGGGATCGAGTCCCAGATCCTGTTCCTTGCTGGGCAGGGAGCCTGCTGCTTCTCCTGCTAGTGCTCTCTCTCTCAATCTCTAACAAACAGATAAATAAATCTTAAAAAAAATAACATTTAAATAAACACCCAGGAGATTCTATTATGGGTAATCGGGGGACCTACTTAGGAAATATTTGATTAAATAATTTCCCCAAGTGCACCCAGATAATGGTATACATGGAATAGGACCATGTCTGGTTCATTGAAATATGCTCCTGGATGCCTAATCTGCGTAAGCAATGTTCTAGGCTCTGAAGCGGAAACGGCGCATTAGGTTGAATGAATCACTCATGCACTTTCAACTATACCACGCCGTCTCTTCCTAAATGAGTCTGATTAAGAATTTTTGAGATGAATTACGCTTTGCTGTGTTTCAATTTCAGCCACTGATATTAAAGAAAATGACAATTAGAGGCATCAATTATAGGCATCAATTTAAAAATATAATAGTAAATAGCATTTTCTTTAAGGCAAGCCAATTAAATACCGTACAAATCCATACCGTATGACACAACTTCACTTAATGCAATTCAGTATAATACAGTACAATACGGCAAAAACCAAGGCAATTTAGCGCAGCTGCAGTGCGGCGAAGTTAGCCACAACCTCATCTCAGGGCTTGGGCTGCGGTGCCCTCTAGTGGCAGAAACGGAAATGCTTTCTCGTGGCGGCTCCAGCGGCACTTTTCCATTGAATGATTGTCAACAAATCCCCTGTTGGAAAGGAAAGGAGCTGAGGTCCAGCCGACTGCTTTATTCTACAGCAGAGGTCATGGTTTCAGAGAGCTACCTGAGCTGCCATCTGAGCTAACTAATCGTGCTGTCTATGCAACAGATTGTTTTCAACACATTTGGTTGATTTGCGATGAATAAAGGAGGAACGGTAATGAGCCTTTTCTCCAGCTGGCAGAGAGTGGACTGGAGTGGCAAATACAGCAGTGTGAGAAACCCTAAGGAGTAACATAACAGAAATATACAAATAGAATATGTAATAGAATATAATAGAGAAAAATCTGTATTCTCTGACATAAAGCCATCTTTTCTCCATGGTTGGAGAGGCGCTGTCCTATGCTTGGAGACAGCAAGGAGAATGTAGTGATTTAAACTCCTTATTTCACAAAATGTACATGCATAATTCTAGTTCATTCAATTCATATTTATTGAGCCCCTGCTGTGCTTTAGGCTCAAATGAAACACACACACACACACAGACACACAGACACACAGACACACACACACACACACACACACACACACACACAAACTAAATCATTTCAACTGCAGAGTAAACTCTTTTTCCTCCCTTGCACATTTGCTGAAGCTGATGGCAGCTTTCTCAGTGCCGGGCTCTGCATTAAGCTAGTGGAGCTCACAGTCATGGGCTGACTCATTCTTCTCGTCCGAGGGAAGTGTGTCTTCTGATTGGCCATGAAATTATGTGTGGCCCCAAACCAGTGGATCAAGCTCAGGTGATGCATTTAGGTGACTCTTGGCACTCTTTTGCCCTGTTTTGATGGTAAATAGACAAGTGTAGCAATCCTGGCTTGAGAAGGTCACAGGGATCAGGGCTTTAGACTCTTCAAGGATGAGTTTCTAGTTCATGTGACAAGGAAGCCTCAAGGTCAAGCAGATTGCTAGCTGAAGAGAAGGGGAATCTACAAGGGATAATGGAGAAGGGAGACAATATCAGTTGCAATTCCAAGATCATTTGCAGTGTAGAGAATACAGTTCTTCCCACTTAATCTCCTCTCCTACATTTCTCCCAGGAATAGAGATCCTGTAAGAGCCGCTTCCTGTGTGGATGTGAAGTTGATCTTGTAGACTGCAGGAGACACGAGCTATGTGTCCAGATTCTCCTTCATTGCCCCAGCTACTAGAGTACTGTGAGTGTAGCTCAGACCCTTCAGCATTTGCCTCTACCCTAGAGTCACCTCACCCAAGGTCACACCTCCCTGGGCCCTACCTGCATCCAGTGACGGAGATGTGAGAGTAGAAAGACCCATTTGACTCGAGGCAGGACAGCTTTGCTGAGCCGTTACAGCTCAGTAGCAATCTTTTAAGTTATGGCTTAACAGACAATCTCAAAGATTCAAATGCAAATTTATTTAGAGTCTCTGTTATTATTTGAAATTAGGATGCTATTAAATTTTAATTGCTGTAAATCATTTGATGATAACATCTTAAGTATGTAAGTCTTTTTAAAAATATGTTTCTGTAAAAAAAAAAAAGGGGGTTCTGTATGGCCCATGCTTTATAAACATTTCCACGTACAGCACTGGCTATATGGAAATATGTATTTTGATATATGCCACAACACACCCACCTCATTCTTTTGAAAAGCAATTAGGCCATAGGATTTGGGAGATAGAAACATACACATGGGCTTTGATTTAGTAATAAAGATCATGGGACTTTATTCTATGTAAATGTTCTTTAAAAAAAGAAAAACAATACGTTTCTTGGGTATTTGTGGACTATTAAAAGTTCTGCCCAATTTTTCTTTGCATAAAAAAATTTGTTCAGGGGTGCCTGGGTGGCTCAATTATTAAGCATCTGCCTTGGGGTCTTGGAATGGAGCCCCACATCGGGCTCCTTGCTTGTGGGGAAGCCTGCTTCTCCCTCTCCCACTCCTCCTGCTTGTGTTCCCTCTCTCACTGTGTCTCCCTCTGTCAAATAAATAAATAAAATCTTTTAAAAAATTTTGTTCAGCTAATTTTTAAATTTCGTGTTGACCCTGTCTAAAAACAAGTTATCCGAATCTAAATGGTGAAGATGAGAAATTTTACCCACTTGCTGTAATGAAAGTTGCTAAGTTGATAAAACAATTCCCTACTCGCATTATAACCTTACAAATCTTTTTGTCTGTGTTTTCGGACCCGTTCGTGGTTTCTTGGGAAGACTTGCTTTGTGCGATGAGAGACTGAAAAATCTTGTATGGCTTTGAGTAAGAGAAACGGTGGATCAGGACACAAACGAGAGCTCTCCACAACCACGGCTGAACTCAGACAAAAGGGCAAATGTGGTTTAAGCCGCGAAAATGATCAAACATCCTCCCATCCTGGTTAACCAGAGCGCCTGCTGATTCATTACCGATTACAGTTTCGGTGTTGCTCTAGGCTTTCCAGTGTCTGAGTTAGCTTTACAGACCCAATTATAGAATTGCCCCCTTCTTGACAGCATGCAACTCAGAGCAAAGCTCTGCTTCCTCACCCTCGCCCCCAATTTCCTAACACGACCCCAAATTCTAACCGAAGTTCTTCCAGTGGCATTTTAGTGAGACACCTCAGCATGTGGTGTGCTTTCTCTCACATGTGAGAAGCAGCACACACCCCTTGCTCAACCACAGTGCCGTCCTGGGGGGCAGGAGAACCTCTTCATGTCATGTCAAACTACTAGTCACCTCACGAACCTACTAGAACCTCATGTCGCCTATTAGTAATTTCAAGTTAAACATTGGCTAGAACTTTGAAGGCAAAGGTTGATTTACCTTAACCCAGACTTCCTGGTTAATTTCTCTAATTTATGTTATATATTTTTTTTCCTGATTGCCTCAGCTTTCAGCACGCTTTTCTTCAGACAAGTAATATGTCAATAGCAATTTTGTTAAATGTTTGGCAATCTGCCTTTTCCCCAAATATTTTAATATGTATGTGTATGTGCATATAAATGCATTTATTTATTTATTTATTTATTTATTTCTCTCTTTAAATAATTTAAACATAGAACAGCTTATGGGGAGATGACAATCCGGTTTGTGTCTGGCTGGTGCTCTTCTTGTCATTTGCTTGTTTGGCATGTCGAAATTTTGAGGTTTCCTCCTAACGTGAGCCGATTCTATCAACTACCTGCGGGTAAGGACATAGACCAGTGAGACACAGACAAGAAACATGCAGAGAGGCAAATAGGACGGAGGTTGAACTGGGGTCTGTTTTGTGTGTGAGGGCCATTGTTGGGTATTAGATCCAACGTAGGGAAGCCAAATTTTGCAACTGTTAATAAGTGAAGTCAGTGGAGAGACTGAATCATGCTCCTTACATATAATTCTTTGAATTCCTAAGGAAAAAGTTCATGGTGGAAATGGCTTTGAATAAAATGAGAAAAAATCAGCTTGGTCATGTTTTATTTCTCAACATCATTTCCTGTTCTTCGACTAAAAGCCACCTGTGACTGGTAACATGTCCTCCAAATTCTCAGAAAACAAGGCTTGTTTTCCTTGAGCTTGACATGAATCGTGTTTCACACAGTTACACAAGTTGGTGAATAATAATAGGATTGACTCAGTGAGAATGCCTTTATTTTTATGAACCTATCATGATGAATTTCAAATTACAAAATGTAGATGAGCTGGTAACAATGTCCTGACCACTGCTTTGGTCAGGAGACAACTCTAGATCTTTTAGCTTCAGGGAGATGTCTACAGTGAAGTCCTGATTAAAACCAAGTGTATAGAAAATAAGTCCCTCATTTAACATTACTTTAAGCACTGAAGTATACAGTATTGGTATCTATATATCAGTTAAGAGCTTTCAGTTGCAGAACACCTGAGTCAGGGAGACTTAATAATGCAGATTAGTAGCTCATGTAACTGAAAATCAAAGGAAGATCCAGCATCAGACATGTTTTAGTCAAGATCTTGGCACTAGCTCTATTATTAGCAAGGATGTGACCACATGGTCACAAGGATGCCTACCAGCAGCAATTGCTTCCTTGTCCATTTCCAGGGTAGAAGGTGACACTTCCCCCAATATTACATGATATTTCCAGTGCTTCATGCAGATTGAATCAAGGTACATTGATCATTGTTGCAAGGGGTATGAGAATATGCCCACAGACCATCACCTGGAGGTGGAAGTCGGTAGTCCACTTAAAGATTGTGGTTAATGCATGATTACTGTATGGTTACAACAGGTATCTCCTTAAAAGAAATCAGAGATCTGTTGGGTAAGGGGAAGAAAGAGAAAAGATGCTGGTCTACCCAGGACTTCCCATTTTAAACCTTATCCCTGTAGGAAAAGATGTTTCATTTTACCTATAGGTGGCAGTGTTGGGCTAAAAAACATTGGCTCTGGTCTTCGGTTGCAATTTCAATTTTTTTGAAGGTTTTATTCATTTATTTCATTTATTGATTTGTTTATTCATTCATTCATTTAGAGAGTGAGTGAGAGACAAAGTGCACAAGCTAGAGGAGGGACAGAGAAGCAGACTCCCCACTGAGCAGGAAGCCCTGCTGGACTGGATCCTAGGACTCCTGGGATCATGACCTGAGCTGAAGGCAGATGCTTAGACTGCCTGAGCCACCCAGGAACCCATGTAACTTCAATTGTTAGGTCTACCAATTACAAGCAGTAGGGGTTTATGCAAGTCACTTAACAGCACTCCTCAGTATCTTCACTCGCAAAATGAAATCAGTAGAATTATTCTTGTAGAGCTGCTATGAGAATTCAATGGGATGACGGACATACAGCACTTAGCATAGTGCTTGTTGATTTCTAAGTACAGGGCACAATATATTTGCATATAAAGTAGTTACTTGATGGACACTTTAAGACATCACTTTTATCTGCTTAGGCATCTGCATGCTGTCCAATATATTTCGGAAGCTTCTTTTCCCATCTGAGGTCATTTTTGTTAGTTACTAAATTCATTTTAGGCAGACTCAGTTCTTTGACCCTAAGACTAGAGAGTGCTCTGACACTGAAGCGATACAATGTGGCATAAATGTTCAAAAAGAAGCCCCACCAGGTGTTCCTGATGGGGAGTTTCCTTCACAGGCTAAATACCATTCTTATGTAATTGAGAACAGGGTACTGGTGTCAATTTACTGGGCCTCTATAATTTCTTGTTAGGAAAATGATCACGTCAAGGCCAGCTAAACCCATACAGAGCAAAAATGTTCTGATTATTCCTTCCTTACTTCCTTTAGCTCAAGTAATTGGAAAGCTAAAGCTACTCATGTGGCAATAATGAAGCGATTTTCTTTTGTCCTGCAACTCTTATTCCATTTTAATTGAAGCTAGGAGGTGAGATGGGGGTAGTGGAGAGCAGCGAGAAAGGAGGTGAAGTAACCCTAGTTATTTGTTTTAAAACTCACCCGCATGAGGGATAAAATCAGAGCTCGGACTATACTCCTTTGGGAAATCTATGTAAACTTTGTAACTTATAAAGTAGGTGAATTAGGAGTGATTGCATCGAATAACTCTTTGCATTTCAAAATGATTTATCTTGTGTATTTTCAGAAGTGATAAACTTGGTGAATCTGAAACATGGTTTGTGTTCATATGAAAGCAATTAGATGGAGGGAAAGAACATCAGCTTTGGAGATAGAAGGATCTGTCCCCGAATCCTGACAGCACCGGTTATCAGATATGTGACCTTGGAAAACGCCTTAATATCTCGGAGCCTCAGTTTCCAAATCTGTGAGAGAGCGGCAATAATACCGTCTTTGTAGAGTTTATGGGATGATTAGGGGAATCGACATTCAGCACAGTGTACAATAGATGTGAAAAGCACCAAAATTATTCTTCTTGATAAAGATTAATTTAACATGTACAGCTGTAAGGAAAGATCTATTACACTACGTAAAGCACGACTGCAGTCCGAGCTCCCTGACTTCTTGCCTCTGTCCTTCATTTGATCACAAAGTGTTCTCCTGTCACAAGATCTCAGGGCTTCAGTCTAACGCGGAGAAACTTACATACTCCATCACGTCACTGAGGAGGACAAACAAGCTAGAACTGCCATCAGCTCACTAAATCAGTGGTTCTCAGCCTCGGCCGCACATTGTAAGCACTGGAGAACTTTAAGAAACCTCCGTGCACTAACCATACCCCAGAACAACTAGGTCAGAAGTTCTGGGGGTTGGACCTAGCCCCAGTGTTTTTTAAAGCTCTGCAGATAATTCAAGGTGCTGCCAAGGTGGAGAACCATTGCTCTAAGCCGCTGCTTTTCAAACTGTAAGGTGCACACAAATCACCTGGGGGTCTTATTAGCTCACGAGCTCTGATCCTCTCCGTCTGGGATGGGACCCGAGCTCCTTCGTTTCCAACATGCCCTTGGTTGTTGCAGATGCTGCTGGTTTCTGGACTGCACTTTGTGTAGCAAGGCTCTAAGATCCTTACTTCCCTCTCTCTTCCTGCCACTGCCCAGTTTTGGGTGGGGGAGGGGGAAGAAGTCTTTTTTATTTTTTAGAGAGAGTGAGCCCTTGTGCATATGAGTGGGGGTTGGGTCAGAGGGAGAAGCAGACTCCCCGTTGAGCCAGGGGATCATGACCCGAGGCACACCTTAACCCATTGAGCAGCCCAGGCACCCTGAAAAAAACCTTTTTATAAAAGATACTTTTTCTGACCCACCCAGGAGTCATTTGTTTCCCTTTCAGTTTTATTGAGATGCAATTGACATGCAGCAGCCTATAATTTTCAGGTGTTCAGCATAGTGACTTGATATACATATATTGTAAAATGATTACTACCATTTTAGCTAATGGTACCTCATATAATTACAAATTCTTTTTCCTTGTGAGGAGAACTTTCAGGATTTGCTCTCTTAACACTTTCAAATATATCACACAGCACTGTTAACTATAGTCATCATATTGTACCTTATATCCCAGGTCATATTTATCTTATAACTGGAAGTTTGTACCTTTTGACCACCTTTACTCAATCCCTCTATTCTCTACTCCCTACCTCAAATTTGTAACCACAAATCTATTCTCTTTTTCTGTGAGTTTAGCTTTTGGGGTTCCCCATATAAGTGATATTATGCAGTATTTTCTTTCTCTGTGTGACTTACTTCACTCAGCATAACACACTCAAGGTCAATCCATGTCATTGCAAATGGCAGGATCTCACTCTTTTTCATGGCTGAATAATATTCCGTGTCATATGTGTATTTATTTATTCATTTATTTATACACATACACTTTATTCATTTGCATAAATAATTGTCTATTACACACACACACACACCTCCCACATTTTCTTTATTCATTCATCCATTGGTAGACACTTATGTTGCTTCCCATATCTTGGTTATTGCAAATCATGTTGCAAAGAGCATGGGGGTGCATATCTCTTTTTGAGTTAGTGTTTTTGTTTCCTTCAGATAAAGAAGTGGAATTGACAGAGCCTATGGTAGTTATATTTTAAATTTAACTTCATAGTGTTTTCCACAGTAGCTGTACAAATTTATATTCCCACCAGCAGTGTATGAGGGTTCCCTTTTCTCCACTTCCTCACCAATACTTGTTATCTCTAGTCTTTTTGATATGGCCATTCTGACGAGCATGAGGTGATGTTTCACTCTGGTTTTGATTTACACTTCTCCCAGGAATTGCTTGTTCTCCTGAGGCTGCTGTCAACTTTATCATGACAGTAGAATGTTATTCTTTCTCCAGAAGTGTTTGAAATTGCTCCAGCTTTCTTAAATCAATGTTGACTTGTGGGAGATGTTCTCTGTTTTCAGTGTAAGACGACTCATCATTTTATCAAAACAAAAGGAGTTGTTAAAGTATCTGACCTAATGTGGACATCTCCAGAAATTTATTTGATTGTTCTGGGAAGTGCTTAAAGAAGATAATTTGTGTACAACTAAAAATCAAGAAGAAGGCTTATTCAGGCAATGTTTGTTTAGATTGAAAGCTATCAAAAGTTGTTGATACTTCTGGATCATTTGGATTTGAATCACTAAAGCAGTTTTAAGCCAAATTGTCTCGTTCTGAATCATTTAGCTAAACTTCACCAGTCAGAATGCTATGAGCTACTCTATAGCTGACCGTGACTTAGGGCAAAGGAAGCAGAAACTCCTGAAGAAATCTGCACTTGCCCAGAATATGCTACTGGGCATATATTGGTGGGATATCCACAATGGAATAGCCATTGTGTACCAGGGGAAGAACCAGGATATTTAATATTCACTTCTTCCTTTCTTAATTTTTTACTTCTTTAGCCTGACATGGTGGACCAAGCCAATGGCTTTTGAATTAGATATATCTGTATTTGGAAATCTCTCCTATCCCTTCCTATTTGTTATCTTTGAGCCTGGACAATGTACTTTGTTCATTTGCATAAATAATTGTTTGTTCTGATTTCGCATAACAGAAAGTCATGAAATGGTTGGTTTTCAGAATGGCTCAGCGGAGTGACCATGTTATAAAGGCTCTTGAGATCTTACACATTGACGATGTCTTTCATCATGGGTACAAGATGGGGGTGGTATCTCCAAGCATCATACTCACACAGGACAATGTCCTTAGTAGAAAGAGCATATCTATTGTCTGCTTCTATCCTTTCAGAGAAGAAAGTTCTTTCCCAGGAGCCTTTCTAGTATATTGCTCTATCATCCAACTGGCCAGATATAGGTCACAGGTCAACCCCTAAAGCAATTACTAGCAAAGAAAAATGGGATCATCCTCATGGATTTAGATCAGTCATAATTCATCCCTGGGGGTGGTGGTGGTGGGGGCAGAATTCACACTGTCACATCGTGGAGAGCATATAGTCAAATCAGGATTTTTCTCAGCAGGAGAAAAGGGAATAGGCTATTGGATTTACAACTATTAGTCTCTACCACGCTATTGATAAATGTTCTTCCCTGTTCATACTATCTATGAAGTAGACACCTAGACAGACATTGGCCATGGGGAAATGTCAACAGGCTTGTTATCCCCAAATTAGTTTATTTCTTTACAAGAGAATGTCTTACATAATGTTTGCATTATGAAATTCTATTTCTAGTAAGAAGAGTGATTCTTATTTTGTCACCATCAGAAACTTTATTTTTAAGATTTTATTTATTTATTTGACAAAGAGAGAGAGAGCAAGTACAAGCAGGGGGAGCAGCAGAAGGAGAGGGAGAAGCAGGCTCCCCACTGGGCAGAGAGACTGATGCAGGGCTCTATCCCAGGACCCTGAGATCATGACCTGAGTTGAAAGCCGATGCCCAGATGACAGAGCCACACAGGTGCTCTGTCACCAACAAAAACTTTTTAAAAGCTTTTGTCTGGCAGTCGGGAACTGCTTTGCTCCCCTGATCAAAATCTAAGACTAAGAAAATAAACTACTTATTTATAACTAATACTCTAAGATAACATCAAATGAAGCCTCCCTCAAAGAGGAAAGAAGACAAATTTTGCTCCCCTTGTATTAAGACATCGTGGAAATTACTGCTTCCACTGATACGCATTACAAGTTTGGCACTAGATGTGGCCATGTCTTATATATCTTTTGTTCCAAAAAGCTGACACATTTCCTGGCTGATGGTAGACTTTAAATAAATGTTATGTTGAAAATAATCTCAAAATATACGATTTCACAAAAGGTATTTGACAAAGCTGTAACACAAGTTTCTTGTCTTGGTATTAAGGAATACTTCTGATTTTCCCATTGCTGTACTTCAGGCAGCTTGGTGATGACCTCCCAGTGTGTTGTGAATGTGCCAAAAGATGTCAGCACTGCCAGCTAACACATGAATTGTCTTTGCTTGGCAGATACGCAGTAGATATGAGATCAAGTTGTTTTTGTAGCACATAGTCCTCTGTGTATCCCAAGCTTGTTGGTGTCTCTCAGTCCCTGAGTCCATAGCTGAAGGACATCAGTAGTGCCAGCAGTTGGCTTGTTGCAACCTCTACCTCAGGAATACCAATGTCTGAATCAAAGCAAGGCCTGAGGGTGCAGGATTCACCCTAACTTGTTTGGCTGATTTTTATTAGTCAATGGATTAACTTTAACAGTCAGTTCATTTCTCAGCTTGTCAAGGATGGAACCTATGTGTAATACTAAAAATTCCTGAGGGTGCCTGGCTGGTTCCGTCAGCAGAGCATGTGATCCTTGATCTCAGGGTGAGCCCACATTGGGCATAGAGATTACTTAAAAAAAAATCTAAAAAAAATCTAAAAGTTTCTTGAAAATTAAATACAGTTATCTGAGGAAAGTCTGAAGGAAACGAGAACCAAGAGTGGCTGCCAATAAAGACCTTTAGAACATGATTTTCTGGAGGGCATAGACCAATGACTTCTCTATCCTCAGGCCCTATCTGTCACCTGATGTGATACTTCACATCCTGTAGGGGAAATCTTCGGGGGAATTCATATATGACAGAGACCCTTCTTCCTCCTGAAACATAAGCACAGCAGGCCAGAGGGGCACATGCATCCATCAGCTCCTCTGGGCAGTCATCCTGACCTAGCATCTCTTGGTAGGAGGCAGTCCTGTGAGGCTGGCCTTTGTGGCAGGCCCTGGCCAGCCACTTAGTTTGTGCTTTTCCAGTCATTCTCAGTGTAGGTGGCTCTTGCAGTCTTTTCTGAATGGAAGGCAAGAGCCCACCTAGGGTTCCTATGACTAGGAGTTGTCTTGCCCTTGAAGCTGACATCTTGGGAATAACATTGAGTCAGAGTATGGGAGTGAACACCTGAGAATCTGAAACCATATTTTCTGAGTTTAAATCCTGGCTCTGCCACGTGCAAGCTATGTGACCTAGGTGAATTGCTGAACCTCTCTTGGCCTCTTTGGCTCTCTTTCCTCACTTTTGTTATAGGGATTTAATAAAGATTAAATGAGAACATTGTCTACCACAGAGAAAACATAATGCAAGTAAGTAAGAGTATCATCATTTGTGTCCATTCCAATTCAGACATACAGGAGCATTAGCAATTTGCATGGGGCTTGTACACCAGTGGCATCAATTTAGAAAATTGCTTGGCTCCACAAAATTGGTGCCAAAATAATCTGTATAGTGACTAGATTATAATCATCATTTTGCATCAGTATTTTTGTTTTAAATTTTCTTAAATGTCTTTCTTATAGCTTCTTTATTTTCAAGTTAAAACTTAAAATTTTCAAGGCCTAGGGCTTTCTTTATTAATTCTTTAGGTACTCAATGCAGAAATGCTATATACATGTCAAACCAAAAAAAAAAAAAAAGGCTGTTTAAAGAAAGAGAGAAAGAAACAAACACAAATATCTGTTAAAAGGTGAGGCCTTCACAATATCAAAACAGATATTCCGTCACAGGGCTCTGAGGTTCAGAAGATTTAAATTCTAGGGTTGATTTCATTTTTTTGTGCAATAGTCTGATGACATAATAATCTTTCTCACATAATCCTCTCCACTCGACATCCGTAAGACTTTTGGATACCTAGGCCTCGTCATTGCCTTTCATCTTAGGGAGGATTGTATGCTAAGATTGCTAATGGCTTAACCGAAGACAGAGGTTGTGGAGTTGAAGACCAATCCCTATTTAGAGATTAGGAAGACTCATGAACAGCTCATATTCAGTTAGGATGTTTTTTAACCTGAGAAATTTCCAGTTGGCATTCCTCAAGTAACCTGTTTCTGATGATTACAAACCATGCAGCGATGGGTAAAATCTTGGCGAAACATGGTGGTGCATCCTGGTCTAAAAGATAACATTTTGGTCAATTCTATGATCAATGAAAAGCTGCATCTACTTATAAGTGACTTAGAATCTCAGTAGGTAGTGGTGTTGGCCCAGGTGGGCACCGCAGCAGAGTCATTAAATGGACTGGCACTGGAAACAGACTCCTTGGGATCAGATCAAAGCACTTACCTTGTGTGTGACCTCAATCTGATTCCTTGACCACTCCAAGGATCTATTTACTTGTCCCGGGGATTGATATAAAAAAAGAGCCTGAATCATTAGTTTAGTGTGAGCATCAATTTTAAGAAAGCTTACACAGTGCTTAGCCCAGAAAATAGTATATTTTAGTTACTTTTTAGTATCCTTTGAAGATACTTCTTACTTTAACCCTGCATTAGTGAACAACACAATGATGGAAAGAAAGTTCTTCCTGATTAGTACCAAGTCCTGCTCTATTCAGGGAACTCTAAATTGTTTTTCGTTAAATGATTTTAATACTGGTAAGACCAGAGGTCCTGGAATTGGATACTCACCCTGTTTCTGTCAGCGTCTATGAGTCAGATTGAGACTGGGTGCACCTGTTTCCATCCAATGAGGCTGCCTTTTCCCACTGCTTTTTTTTGGTAGGGCAAGGAACTATTGAGAAAACTGTCAACACAGGAAAGCAGACTCTTGGAAGGAGGAAGTGACTTGACTGAGGACAAGTTTCTGTGGAATTCCTCCTACTGTCTTAATAGCCAACTCAAGGAGCATCTGTACGTGCTGGCCCTGAGTGAAGCTCTTCATGTGCATCATCTTGCTAGATCTTCATAATGACTGTTTGGAATGGGACTTTCATTGTCTCATTCTCCTATAAGGAAACCGAAGTAAAGAGAGGTATGCCATCTGTTCGAGCTAGGCTATGCTCTGAACACTATACAATGTCAGATATACAGACTCTGTGTCTGAAAATTGTTGTCCCTATGAGTCCTGTGGACTGCATATATATTTTGGAAGGGGAGAGATTAGCTTCTGCTGAACTTTTCCCTTTTCTTTATTTCTGGATGATCATTTCTTTTTACGAACTCACCAGCTGAACTTATCACAGTCACCTACCTATAGAAACTCTGGCTGACCCCAGAGCGCAGCAAGCTGGGTTTGGTACACTGTAATTTTATTTTTTCATTTTTAGGAAACCACAGAGAAGTTACAACTCATGTCCTGCACTTTAATTAGTGATCTTATATCCTAGACTTTGATAGGTCTATCCTGAAGATCATCCACCAAGCAAAGCTAAAGACCACACACACACACACACACACACACACACACACACATCTGTCATAGATGTTGAGATTCATGTGAAAGAATTTCTATTTTTTAACTCACTTGGGAACTATGGAATAAACCTCTTTGTGATACATTATGTCTGGATCCAGAAAGGATGTGAAGAGAATATGGGATTCTATCCTCTATCATTCTCTGTTGTTTCTTTGTGTTTGCTGGGGTGTTAGTGATAGTTATGTAGAAAAGTGTGCTGTACTTTAGTAAGAGTGTGAAAGTTAGGATAATACTAAATTAAATAGGTGTTTTCAGAGTCTTTATTTGATGATGTTTGTGGTAAACTACCATGAATTAAGATACCTAATGATTCTATTATCACTTTGGTGGAGAATCTAATAAAACTGCTTTCCCATGGAACACACATTTTAAGAAACCCTGGTAAAAATGTGGAGGTGTGTAGGCTTAGGTTAAATCTAAGCTCTACCACTTAGGTGCCCTGTGACTGGACAAGTTATTTAAATTCTCTGTACCTCCTCTGTTCCTCGTCAGTAAAATTCATCTAAGAATTGTACCTACCTCACAAGGTTTTATAACCGTAGTTTTGCTTAACATTCAATATGTATAAACTGTTATCTTTGAAAAAGGTCAGTTCAGTTTTGAATTTTTGGGTTAGTTTTCTCACTCTCAAGTAACTTAATCTTATTTCCTCTTTAATGGTCATCTGCTGGCCTGGGGAGGGGTGGTGGGTGGGGGCCTAAAACCAAAAGTGAAAACCCAAAACTTGATGATTGCCTTGTGGTAGGCCATGCCCAAGTATGTTGCTGAACTCTTGATGCAGCTAAAAATAACACTGAGCCATATAAGCATTAAGGGCAGCAAGAAGTTCCTTATATGGTAACCGGTGTCCATGCAGCACCTTTCCCAGCATACAGGAAGCTCTTGTTATAAGTCTATAATTCTGAGTTCTCATAACCTGGGAGTTGCGTCTTTAGGGCTCACATTTTCTTCTATGAGAAGGCCCCATGGCAGGGCTGCCTCTGCAGGTAAACAACTGAAGACCTCCTTCTCAGTTGCTCTGAGAATCCTGTAAGCCAACACCCAGACAGTTCAGTTTTGGGCCATCCACTTGACAATAGGCCAGTTTGGGAAACAAAAGACAATTAAACAATGTCAAACTGTTGGTAAAAAATGTTAAAATTTGTGGCCCATGAGGTGTACCCAGGATTGTAAATTTATAATACCACCTTTTTTTTCATTCCTGTGGCCACCACTGTGGAATTTATGGAATGGGAATTTCAAAGCCATTCATTATTTCCATTTCAACCCCAGTTTCTAGACAGCCTGTTGATCAGAAGTAATGTTGGATTCTGGACAGATAAAAAGATTCTCCCTCAAAATTATCTTCCTTCCAAATCATCTTCATGGCATCAAACTCATTTTTTCCAGGACAGTTCAAGCAACATCCCTTGTGTTACAACCAAGTTAACCACAACAGTAACAGTAACCATGGGAGTGAGGGCAAGGTGGTGCTATTATTGTATAAAAAAGGGGATCTTTTGTTACGTAGGAAAGAGGAAAGGTGAAGAGGTGGGAAGGCACCCAAGCCCCCTCTCTGGGAGATGTGAATTTTAGCATTGGTGAGATTTAGGCAGCATACATGATGCCAGCCTTTAACCATCCCAACCAGGTGGGTGGAATTAATTACCTAGAATACTCAGGGTGGGGAAGGAAAAAAGTGGTGAGAAAAAAACACCAGCAATAAATTGAAAGGGGAATGTTGGAAAATATTTAAGGACAAAAGTATTGACTTTGGAATTGATTAATTATTGGGGGTGAGGGAAAGTGGTTAAAGATAATTCTATTTCTAACTGACATGTTGGGTAGATTCTAATGTCCTCAAAAGAGAAACAGTTCGGAGGCACCTGGGTGGCTCAGTGGATCAAAGCCTCTGCCTTCATCTCAGGTCATGATCTCAGGGTTCTGGGATCAAGCCCCACATCGGGCTCTCTGCTCAGCAGGGAGCCTGCTTCCCCCTCTGTCTCTCCCTACTTGTGATCTTTCTCTCTGTTTCAAATAAATAAATAAATAAATAAATAAATAAATAAACAAACGAAATCTTTAAAAAAAACAGTATGTTTGGGGAGGAAATAATGAAGTCAGAATCAGACAATTGTACTTATTTTTTGGTCTGTCAATTCTTCAAAAGGGTACAGAAAAACTTGTTGATCAAGCAATGCTATGTTTATTAGGATGTTATACAGATCTATGATATCTCAAAATGTTAAGGCAAGGAAATTATAGCTTTGGCTAGTGGATTTTGCAAAGTGGAGGGAAGTAGGGATCAGTGGGCACACCAAGGCAAAAGTCTTGAAACAAGTCTTGATAAATAAACTGTCCAAAGAGCTCACAGTCTTAGCTTTCATTAAAGAGTATTTCCTGGATCAAGAAACTAACTTGTTTTGCTTGGCACCAGCATTATTAATATAGGGATGCAGTAAGTACATGCAGTACCACCATCATTTAATTCAGGGACAAGGAGTTCTCAACATCTTCATGGGACATTCAAACAGACAAATCCAACAGGCTTTCTAGAAACTGGGGTTGAAATGGAAATAATGAATGTCTTTGAGTCATCTGAGTCAAACATATTTTCTTTTTTTTCTTTTGTTTAAGAGTTTACTTATTTGTGTGTGAGAGAGAATGTGCACATGCAAGGGGAGCAGCAGGTAGAGGGAGAAGCAGGCTCCCCCCTGAACAAGGAGCCTGATGTGGGACTTGATCCCAGAACCCTGATACCATGATCTGAGCCAAAAGCAGACATTTAACTGAGTGAGCCACCCAGGCGTCCCATCAAACATACTTTCTGATACAAAGCTGGAACTCAATAAAATATCACATAAAACCTCCTTCAAGGATGTTCTCTATCCAGGATTCACTCAATATCCAGGTTCACTATAACTTATAAATGCTCCCAAAATGTAAGTGATTTGCCATCCAAAACTAAGAGAGAAAGAGAAAATCAACACCTTCTTTTTCCTCTTTCTTTATTCTCTTTATCTGTCAAGCTCTTTCTTTATTCTCTGTATCCGTCAAGCTAAGAAATTACACAGCTCATTTTTTTATTTGGTGGCTTCCAGCAAAGACTGAAAAAGAGAATAGTGTCTAAATCATTGCTAGATTTTTTTTGTGTGTTTTTAAAGTTCAAAGAATTTCTGAGTCTGACCAGTTAAGCCAAATCAACCAAACTAAGGCTGGGAATATTTTTTTAAAAGGTGGAAGGATGTAGGTTACCTTATGTATCACCTACATCCCCATCAGGGTGCTGTCCTTGAACTTCAGCCACTGATTTGTTATGAGAACAAGTGATTGTGTAAAACATGCCCTGTGAATATTTCCTCTAGGAAAATTAAAGCTTTATAGTCATATCTAGAATATAAGCAACAAATGACCTTCCACATTGCTTCTGAGCTCTTAATTCCTTTCCTGAGAGGAAGACATCATCAAGTCTTTGGAAGAGATAAAATGGGGAAAACCAGGTTGTAGAAAATGGCCTTGACAATTTCTTTCTCCACTTAACCCTGTGCTTTGACTTGTTCTGAAGGGTGATCAAATGTACAGAGTACCTTTAATTAATGCGACCCACAAATGTCTGTCAGGCACCTACACTAAGCCAGACATTGTTACAGGTGCTAAGATTCAGCAATGAGTACATGGAAGTCTCCACTTCCATGGAGCTTAACTGTCTAGTCATGAACACACATAAAGCATAGAAACAAATGAGTATATTTACATGAAAATATATGTCAGGGGGCTGTCAGGGCTATGAAAAAAATATAACATATGAGCAGATAGAGATTAATAGAGGAATGGCACTTCAAATGAGGAGAAGGGGTGCCTCTTGGATAGTGCCATATTTGATCTGACACTTGGAGAAGGTGAGGGAATGAACTAGACATATATCTATGGGGAGAGCAGCAAGTGCTAAGGCACTTCAGCCATTCTATGTGAATGAATGAATGATCTGGTAACACTGCTCTCATTTCCACCTATGTGGTAGAATTTGGTAGCAGTACTGTTGGACTAGCCAGGGATTGATAGAGAGGGCAGCAACAGAAGATGGAAACCTGGTACTAGATGGTACCAGGTACTAGATGGAAACAGGTACTAGATGGAAACCTGGGTGGAATTAAAAATAGAAAAGGGAAGAGATTTTGAATTTATAGAAGTATGTATGTATATCCAAGCATCATATACACTGGGAGAATTGCTGTATCTCCTACTTACCTCATTGCTGGGAGCTTTCTGTGCCAACCCAGATTTCGGACTCTCAATTCTCATGTTCTCTGGGCTCTGACCATGTCACTGGCTGCAGCCTCCTCAGAGATGCCCATTCTTCTCATTTTTTAATCTTTCAGTTGCTCTGACCTTGGTGCAAAGAGTCTCTTTCTCTATGGAACAGTTCTGCCACTTTAAGACTTCCCTCACTCCAAACATTTAAGAATAATGAGGATTTGATGAATGAAAAGGTGTTGACTCCCAAGATTACCACTGGGAAAGTTTAGGTTGTCGAGAGAGTGTCCTTTTTCACCATCCCTCCTACCCACCCCAATGTGTCTTCTTCAACAATGAGGGAAACAAGTTCTTACCTATTTGTGGGGGGACCTCCAAAGTATAAATCTTCAGTAATGAAAAATATAACTCTCTGTGGTGGTGTCCAAGGTCAAGCTAAAGCTTTCTATTTGAATTAGAAATTAGAAAATTAAAACCTCAGTAAATATTGATTGAACTGAACTGGGAAAACCTTATTTAGAAAACTTGTGACAGATTTACTGTTCTTTGTGTTGAAATCATCCTTGGCAAGTGCCATTTTTAGTAAGTATTCCCAATAAAAACAATTTCTTTAGAGATGATTATGTTAATGAGGTTTACTTTAGTAATACAATGTCTTCATTCTTCTGATAGCTCAGTGAGAGATGATCTTAATCATTGATTGCCTAAGGAAAGCTGTACTGCAATGACTTTTTAATTTATTTTAATTTTTTTAGAGTTCAGTGAAACCTAAAAGATCTCCATGCTTATTTTACATCCTGGAATGTGAGGCCCTGAGAAATCATATAGAGGTAGGAATGAGGTTCCCAATTCTGAGGCTGGGATTTTTTTTTTCCCATGACAACATTCTGCTTTTCACAGTTGCCCATTATTGGTTCATATTGTGGAAGCATCTTTCCTTTTCTCGAGCAGCAAGAATACAGATAAAATATACTGCAAGAAAACCTGGAATCCTGCAAGTAATTGATAGGTTCTTACTGGACTTGTGGGTCATAATTTAGCAAAAGTGACAAATAACCCTGCCCTTAAGTGTGTCTTGGTCTCAAATACATATATATAAAGTGTATCCACTGTTTTATATGCAAAATTCAATGGATGATTATAAAAATCTTCACCTCTACTTCTCTTTCACTCTTTTATGATTAAAAATAAGTTTTCATACCTCAGATGGAAAGAGACTTACTTACTGGCAACTGGGGGATGTTGAGCAATGTGGCAGTCATTTACAGAGTAAGTAATGTTTTGATATAATTTTTTTTCTTAATCAAGGATAGTGGACTAATATCTTTGAAGAGCAATGATTACTCTACCCAAAATCTATTGTGGAAAATAGCTTGCTAAAATAAAAGCAAACAAAAGTATTTGCGTAGTAGTCACACTAACCAAAATCAAGAGACAACTTCATTGAACTCTGCCTGTAAGTGGTTTGCATAGGTCTCCTTTGGCAGTATATTTGTTTCTTCCTTTTTTTCTCATTTCGTGTTGAACAATCTGGAAGAACTGTTCTATTTCCCTTGATGTTGTTATCTCTTGATCTTACAGAGGAGAAAGAAATTTTCCTCTGTCCAAAGTTCTTCTAGCTAGACTAAGAACTAGATTTATGTGAAGCAGAGTAACACGAGAAAAGACTACAGTCGTGTTATGTGCTCACAGAGGACCAATAGTGAAATTGAGATCTAAGAAAAATGACCAAGGCAGGCAGTTCTTAGACTTTTTATACAAAGAGACAGTAAATCTGTAAGGAATTGACCTATCCAAAGAAAAATTAACTTTGGGAGCTTCCTCAGTTAGTAAGAAATTCTCAGCAGAATTTGGGTTAATTTCATAAATTAGTAAAAAAGTAACACGGTTTGTTTGTAGAGCCTTCTTAGCTCTAAATTTCCTATCTCTGGTGATAAGTATATTTCTTCCCCTCTTGGTGCAGGGAGAGTACGTTACATGGCAGATTTACTTCCGACCTTCAGGGAGATAGGTTCTGAGTTCCTTCTTGCAAAGGCTGCCTCTTAAGTAAGCTTCATTTAAGTGGCACATTTTGGGTGGCCTGCTCTCGGCCCCTACAATCTCTTTCTCCTTATTATTCTTTTTTTCCCCTCATATTTTAATCATCCTGATGAGAGAAAATGGAGAGAAAAATGGACCAAAGAATTCCCAACACATTCTTTTAAAGAGGGTATCATGTGTCAGAGTACTCTAGAGCCCCCACGTATCAGTGACTTCTGCTCACCTGGAACTGACATGGCATTGAGAAGGGGCAGAACAATAAACAATGAAAGGGGAACACAATAATTATTTCACACTGAGAGGATTAATTTAGTTTGGGTGTTCTGAATAGGCCTCGGTTAGATAGCAATGACTTGAGCCATTCACAACTCTGGGGACAGAGTTTTCCAGGCAGGGTGCAAGACCCTAACATAGTACTAAACTTGACCTGTTGGAGGATCAGAAAAAGGCACAGGCAGCTGGGGTCGAGTGAGTATCTCCTGAGAGGCAGAGACGGGCCTCTGAGGAGCCAATGGTCAGTATTGTATTCTAGTTATGGTGGGGAGTCATTGGAAGTTTTTAGGAAGAGCAGTAATTTGATTGGAATTGTTTTTTAAGTGATCACCCCAACTGTTGTATCCAGTTAAGAGATGTCTGGACCCAGGAAGTAGCTGTGAAGATGGAGAAAAGCAGACAGGTTTGAGATGCATTTTGAATATAAAAGATGGCTTGCTGATGGATTACATAGCAATGTGACAGGAAAAGAAAGAAATCAAGAATAAGCTCTTTGCTTTTGACTTGAGCAACTAGGTGGATAATGGTACTGTTTATCAAATTGAGGAAGCCTTATGAATGAGCTAGTTTGTGGAGGGAATATCAGAAGCTCTGTTTTGGCCATAGGATCCTGGAGAAATTTTACTTTTTTATTTGCATGACTGATGGATCGATCAGATGGGAAGAGCTGGACAAGAAGGGGACATGTGAAGACAGGAGGTGGACACAGAAGTGTGGAGGAGACAGTGCTTCCTGTTGGGTGGTGGTTTTTGACAGCCACACTAGGCAATCCAGCCTTGGCTCTGCCACGTGCCCCTGAGAAGAAGTTCATTCCCTCCTCCTCTCCCATGCCTTTTCCAGACCATCTTTCTGAGGGGCTGAGATGAGGCACTTCCCAGAAAAAGGAAAATAGCAATCAACTCTACATTCTTTGTTTTGCAAGCCTCATTTGTCATTGAAATTCTACCACATTTTTCTTTCTTTCTTTTTTTTTTTTTTTAAAGATTTTATTTATTTTTGACAGAGAGAGACACAGTGAAAGAAGGAACACAAGCAGGGGGAGTGGGAGAGGGATAAGCAGGCTTCCCACCAAACAGAGAGCCCCACTTGGGGCTCAATCCCAGGACCCTGAGATCATGACCTGAGCCAAAGGCAGACGCTTAACGATTGAGCCACCTAGGTGCCCCATCTACCACATTTTTCTTCATTTATTTTTCATTCTAGTTTTCACATTAAGGTTCCCTAATCTGTGAACTTTTGGATTCACCGAGTTCTAGGAATGAGGAAAAGAAAATACATAGTCTTATTGAATAATGGTTCAATGTTTACCTCTTTGATATTTTATTTTGATAAATATAAATAATTCAAATGATTCATTGAAAGGAATGTTTTTTTTAAAACCATAAAATTACAAAGAGAACAGATTTTATCAATGATTCATTGTGTTTCACACATTCAGTTGCCAACTGAATTTTAGTTTTCAGAGGAATGTCATTTAGAGTTATTTATGTCAGTGATCATTGTATTCTTAACTTTTTATTTTGAATAGATTAATAAGAATTCAAAGATAATACAGAGGGGTCCACTATAGCTTCCACCTACTAACAACTGTCACTTAAAAAATTCTAATATATCTGCCTTTAATTAATATGAAAAGGCAAAAATTCTGTCACAAGTAGTCAAATCTTGGGTGAAGAAAAATATATATATATTTGCCTTTTTGTTGCATATATATCCAAAATGGAATTAGTGGCCCACAAGTATGCCTACATTAATTGTTGAGTTTTTAATTATAAAGCTAATACATGTTCATTGAATAACATTTTAAGAATAAAATAGCAAAAAAAAAAAAAAAAGAAAAGAAAAAACATTTAAACTACCTGTGATGCAAAACTGAGACATAAGTAAAATGAAAACATTTTTATACACAAAAAATTATGTATAAAATCTTCCTATATGGGTGAAAGAAGAGTGTTCCCAGAAGAGGGAAAAGCCTGCATAGAAGTCAAATGCAACAGACCATGTGTCACTTTTAAGAGCTGAGGGAAGTTCAGTGTGGCTGGGTCTTAGGGTATAAGCAGGCAGTGTGGGGAAGACTATGGAGAACGCAGTAGGGGCTCACTAATGGAGGACCTTATAACTGCCACATTAAATTTGGTCTTTATCCTAATAGCAATCGAAAAGCCACCCAGAATTTTTAAGGTTAGAAATAGCATGATTAATTTTGTGCTTTAGAAAGATCATTTCTGCCTGCAGGAAGAGTGGACTAAATGGAATAAGACTTAGGCCAGCAGTAAGATTTCCTAGTAATCCAGGCCAGGGAATCCAGACAAGCCTGTGGACTGGTGAGATGTCAGTGGAGAAGTCTTAGGTACTGATAGGATGTGGAGGGGTAAGGGATCAGGCTGGGCTCAGCCTGCTGGATCCTGCTATCAACAGCATGTTTGTTATTTCCTTCTTAACTTGTTATTCCCTTTTGCTCAACTTTATAAACATATGCTGTGCAAAGCATCTTACTGAGCCATTATATGTAGGAACACAGATGAAAGCCATGGCTTTCTTTTCTTTAGGAGCAGACAGGTCCATGATGACAGGGTCAAAGACCATCATACTTACCTCCATATTCCTGGCACGTAGTACATAGAAGTTGCTCAAAACATACTTGCTTAAGAAACATGAGTGTTGCAATGAAGCCAGGCACATATCCAAGTAAGTAACTTCAATGCAGAGAACTGTGACTCAACGCCACGGCAGAAACATAAATTGCTGACAATATTTGTGGGAAACATTCATATCTGAACACAGACATAGCACACAATTAAGCTACCTTATAATAAATAGATAAAATTATAGATTTACATGAAGTGAAACTCTAGGGTAACTTTGACCTAAGACAAGTTCTGATTTCAAAGGTGACTACCCTGTATTGCACATGACGTAAGGACTTAATCAATATCATTTTTATAAGCAAAATGCATTTTAATCCACCATCTGGGACTTAGTTTGTTACTTTCATCTGCTAGAAATTTCATATTTACATATTAAACTTGAAAAACTGCTCTTTGGCAGTCTTCTCTGTGAAATGTTCGATTTCATGTGTGAATATTGAATGATTCTGTGGGAATTAAAGACGTTCCTGCAATATAAGCATTTTGTGTGTATCTGGTACTGAAATATAAGAGTGCCTGTGAGGGGTGACTTCACTGAACAATCAACAGAAACTTAACAGTTAACACCACAAGCACGATAATATGATTGTGCATGATGGCTCTTTGAAAGTTTATATTTACAAGCTGGTAGACTTCATTTTTTATAAAAGACCACATCTCTTAAATTAGGTACTTCTGTAAGAAAAAAGGTGTTGAGGTGATTTTCAGATAACCAAATTAGGGCTAAAATTTCATTGACGTAATTTCAGAGAATCCAATTAGGAATAAAATTTCCCTCTAAAAGAAAAATGCTTAGGCAAGAAGGAGAATTTAACAGGCATTTCTACTAATTATTTTAGAATTGGAACCATATTGAGGCAATGTTTTGTAGGAAAACAATGAATGAAAGTTGCCGCACAGGGCTGGCACAGCAACCAGCATCATGGTCTTTGGATGTCTCTGCTTCTGTTTTCTCATCTGTCAAATGAGGGGCTTAGACTGGGTGTCTACAACCCTATAGATCCAAACTTTTTCTTATTATAATAAATATTTTATACTATTCTCCACTATCCAAAAATGCAGAAGCAATATAATCTCTTTGCACACATAATTTAGTGGAATTCAGTATAATATCCTATCCATACTATAAGGCAAAATAAAGAGAAATCAATTTATAATTAAATAATGTATTTTATATGATGTTCTAGCCTAGATACACTAGAAGACATAATGAAGCAGACAGAAGCTTGTACCTACTTAAAATGAGTAAGTTCACATTTGAGAGGAGTAGTTCAGAAACCACTGCGTATAAGAAATACACAGAGATGAAAGCCCAAGTCTGGATATGGACACTAGAATAAAAAAAACAATGTTAGGATAAATAATAACAGAACAGGCTGATTTGTAGGTAATAAAAGAAGAAAGGGAATGGAGACAATAAGACAGTCGGATACTTCTTTGACAGCTTTGCTGTGGCTTTGTAAAATGTTTATTTGTGCTTGATGGCTTCACTTCTTAATTCCTAAACAGAAAAGTGTTGGCAGAATGAGCAAATTGGTAATTCAATTCAGATAAAGGGAATAGAGTGTGCTAAGGGGCTGCTGTGTTTTAGAACAGTCAGGAGACTTTCCTCAAGTGTTTGCATTTGCAAAGAGAACAGAAGGATGTAAGGAAGATCATGTAAGGCAGAGGAGGATCTTGAGGGAGCGTGTTTAAAAATGGACGTGCCTGTAGGAAGATCGGCCCGAGAAGGTTGCAACAGAACATGCAGTGGTGGAAGGTGAGGTCAGACGGGTGCCACAGGAAGAGATTATATAGGGACTTGAAAGCCACCACAAGAACTTTTGCCTATTATCTTACAGGGGGAACCACTGGAGCTATTGTGCTGAGAAGTAACATGATAAGACTTGTATCTTAACAAAAGCCTTTCTTTCTTACATTCGTTCAGAATGAAAAGATTCCAAATGAAAATAGAGTGTTGGGTCATAAGAGAAGTAGGTAAACCAGTCAGACTGAGTAGGAGGCTTTGTTAATACTTCAGGCGAGAGAGGATAGTGGCCTGTGTTTTAGTGGTAGCAGAAGAGGAGCGAAGAAGTGGCTGAATTACAGATATATGCTTGAGCAGTTTGAACAGTGGACTAGCGATTTACTGAAATGGGAAGACTTAAGAAGCAGCAGGCTGTGTGTAAGAGGGAAAGCAGGAGTTTAATTTTGGGAATGTCACATTTGAGATGCATTTTAGGCATTGAAATGGTGAGTGCAAAGAAGCAATTAGATAAAGGAGTATGGATGGAGTTGAGAAAGAAGTCTGGTCTGGGTGACATACATTTTGGATTTATTAGTGTAAAGATGATATCTAAAGCAAGGAAACGGCATGAGATTATTAAGGCAATGAATGCAGAGAGAAAAAAGAAGTGAGAAATGGACTTCTGCAGTTAATGAAGTGGATCTATTCATGGACACTGAGAAGGGTAGCACAGAAGTTGAAGGGGAATCAAGAGAGTGCCATCTTGGAAACCAAATGAGGAAATATGCTTTCAGATCACCTGTGTTCGGGGTTTCTGGTTGATCAAGGCAAGGACTGATTTGGCAAAGTGGAATTAGCAACAGGTCTTTGGTGTCATCAGCAAAAAATTGTATATAGAATAGTGAAGACAATAGTATTTTTTCCCCAAATGCTTTTATTTTATTTTTTCAGTGTTACAAGATCAAGTGTTCATGCATCACACCCAGTGCTCCATGCAATATGTGTCCTCCTCAATACCCATTACCAGGCTCACCCAACCCCCCACCCTTGCCCCTCCAAAACGCTAAGTCTGTTGCTCAGAGTCCACAGTCTCTTATGGTTCATCTCCCCCTCCGATTTCCCCCCATTCACCCTTTCTTTCCTTCTCACAATGCCCTCCATGTTTTTCCTTATGCTGCACATATAAGTGAGACCATAAGATAATTGGCTCTCTCCGCTTGACTTATTTCACTCAGGATAATCTCTTCCAGTCCCATCCATGTTGATACAAAAGTTGGGTATTCATTCTTTCTGATGGAGGCATAATATTCCATTGTATATATGGACCATATCTTCTTTATCCATTCATCTGTTGAAGAGCATCTTGGTTCTTTCCACAGTTTGGCGATTGTGGCCATTGCTGCTATGAACATTGGGGTACATGTGGCCCTTCTTTGTATTGCATCTGCTTCTTTGGGGTAAATACCCAGCAGTGCAATTGCAGGGTCATAGGGTAGATCTATTTTTAATTTCTTGAGAAATCCCCACACTGTTTTCCAAAGTGGCTGTACCAACTTGCATTTCCACCAACAGCTGAAGAGGGTTCCCCTTTCTCCACATCCTCTCCAACATTTGTTGTTTACTGTCTTGTTGATTTTGGCCATTCTAACTGGTGTAAGGTGGTATCTCAGTGTGGTTTTGATTTGAATCTCTCTGATGGCTAAAGATGATGAACATTTTTTCATGTGTCTATTAGCCATTTGTATGTCTTCTTTGGAGAAGTGTCTGTTCATGTCTTCTGCCCATTTTTTTGACGTGATTATCTGTTTTGTGAGTATTGAGTTTGAGGAGTTCTTTACAGATCTCAGATATCAGACCTTTGTCTGTAGTGTCATTTGCGAGTATCTTCTCCCATTCTTTGGGTTGCCTGTTTGTTTTGTGGACTGTTTCCTTCGCTGGACAGAAGCTTTTTTATCTTGATGAAGTCCCAAAAGTTCATTTTCGCTTTTGTTTCCTTTGCCTTTGGAGACATGTCCTGAAAGAAGTTGCTGTGGCTGATGTCGAAGAGGTTACTGCCTATGTTCTCCTCTAGGGTTTTGATAGATTCCTGCCTCACGATGAGGTCTTTTATCCATTTCAAGTTTATCTTTGTGTATGGTGTAAAAGGATGGTCGAGTTTCATTCTTTTACATATAGCTGTCCAATTTTCCCAGCACCATTTATTGAAGAGACTATCTGGATATTTTTTTCCTGTTTTGTCAAAGATTATTTGACCATAGAGTTGTGGGTCCATCTCTGGGCTCTCTATTCTGTTCCACTGGTCTATGTGTCTGTTTTTGTGCCAGTACCATGCTGTCTTGTTGATCATAGCTTTGTAGTAAAGTTTGAAATCAGGCAATGTGATGCCCCCAGCTTTGTTTTTCTTTTTCAGCATTTCCTTAGCAATTCAGGGTTTTTTTCTGGTTCTATACAAATTTTAGGATTGTTTGTTCCAGCCCTTTGGAGAAAAACCAGTGGAATTTTGATCGGGATGGCATTGAAATTATAGATTGCTCTGGGCAGTATAGACATTTTAACAATGTTTATTCTCCCAATTCATGAGCATGGAATGCTTTTCCACCTTTTTGTGTCTTCTTCAATTTCTTTCATGAGTGTTCTGTAGTTCCTCGAGTACAGATCCTTTACCTCTTTGGTTAAGTTTATTTCCAGGTATCTTATGGTTCTTGATGCTACAGTAAATGGAATCAATTCTCTTTTTTCCCTTTCCATATTTTCATTGTTAGTGTATAGGAAAGCAACTGATTTTTGTGCATTGATTTTGTATCCTGCCACATTACTGAATTGCTATTTGAGTTCTAGTAGTTTGGGGGTGGAGTCTTTTGGGTTTTCCATATAAAGTATCATGTCATCTGCAAAGAGAGATTGACTTCTTCATTGCCAATTTGAATACCTTTTATTTCTCTTTGTTGTCTGATTGCTGTCCCTAGGACTTCTAGTATTATGTTGAACAAGAGTGGTGAGAGTGGGCATCCTTGTGGTGTTCCTGATCTCAAAGGGAATGCTGGAAGACAATAGTCTTAATTGAATTCAAAAGAGACACTAAAGTTAAGACAGCCTGGTGTAGATCCTCTTTCAAAGAATTGTGCTGTTAGGTGGTATGAGAAGAGTAGAGCAGTATCCAGAGGAGGAAGAGAGACCAGGTGAGTTTTTGTCTGATACATAATCTTTAAGATGCGATCTTATGGAATTTATAGATGGGAATAATCTCCTACAACAGCACTGCTCCAATAAAACTCTCACTAGATAGAAATGTTCTATCATCTGACTCTGTGCTGTCCTATATGGTCACCATTCATCTCAAGTGGCTACTGAGAACCTGAAATGTGGCTAGTATGACTGAGGAATTAAGTTTCAAATTTTATTTAATTGTAATTAATTTAAATTTCAATAGTCACAAGTGCTCATGCTGAATTGGACAGCATAGCTCTACAAAGGAAAGTTGGTGAATAGGGGACAAGTCAGTTGTTGCAGTGATGACCTTCAGTAGCTGAAAGTGGAAGGGATCTCATACATAGATAGCACAGCTGGCCTTGATAGGGGCATGGGCAGTTGATTCATTGTCATGGAAGGGAAGGCATGTGAGTTCAGACACAGGCACATGGGTAGATGTGGTGGAGGCTTATAGAATTACTCTTCTGATCGCTTACATGTGTTCAGGGAAATAAAAAGCAAGGTCACTAGGCTGCATAAGAATGTGTGGAAGCAAAGTTGGAATAAAGAGAGAAGTAAGGCAGGGAATAGTGACACTTAGCTTATCTAAGGGCCTCTCGAGATTAGCGGTCATGGATTTAAAGAGACACCAGCGGGCGTGGTGTTGTGTTTTTTTCCATCCATATTCAGGGGGCCTTACAGGGTGTGGTTGTTTACTATCTGGAGTTAATACTTTGCTGGAAAATTTAATCAAGCGAAAATGGGCAAAGAGCGATTAAAATGATATAGTGTGAAAAAAAATGATATAGTGTGGAGTCGGAGCTAGATAAGAAGCAAAGTGAGAACGTGAAGTAGTAGAGGACAGTGAAAAGGTGGAAGACAAAGGAATTGCAGAATATTTTAAGCATATTAAATATATCACTCAACATTGAGCTACCAAAGATGAAATCCTAGGTGTTTCATCCTGACATCAAATGTCCAATAATTTTTTTTTTTTTTTTTTTACAGTTTGTCTTGTTAACAGTTTTGGGAAAGTCTTTTATCCTTTTTCATGGGGTTGTTTCAGGATTCAAAATTTGAAACACCACTCTGGATAAATATTGTCCAATGTTTAAAATACTAAAAAAAAAATTGGCAGATTTCCAGTTTCTACCAAGTTTGTGACACTTCAACATATGCTTATTCTTTTGAAAGTTTTGCACCCTCTACTCAGAATCCCACAGGTCAAATTAATATTATTAATTATTTTCACATAATACCAAGGAAAATCCACATCTTTTGATGGTAAGATCTTGTTTAAATCAACATTATTTTCAGAAATGAGTGATTTGTTAGGCCTTGAAAATCTCTGGATTGTACAGAGTTCTCCTCTGTTTTCTTATGTGTATCTGGGTGTAACCCCCCCCTTCCTGACACACTCACATGAAGATAGCATTCTCTATTTTGCATTTTTTGAGTCTAAAAACATACATAGATTAATCAATAAAGCTTTGTGAGATACGCAGTAGTCCTTAGCTCTGTTGTATACCTTTTGCATTTATTTTTTAATTTATTTTTAAAATTTATTTGTCAGAGAGAGAGAGAGCGCACAAGCAGGGGGAGAGGCAGGCAGAGCAGGCAGGGGGAGAAGCAGGCTCCCTGCAGAGCAAGGAGCCCAAGGACCCTGGGATCATGACCCAAGCTGAAGGCAGCCGCTTAATCAACTGAACCACCCAGGTGTCCCTACCTCTTGCATTTAAAATTAGGACTCAAAATCAGTAGCTTAAATTTAAATTCTGGGTTCCTAACCTGCCCTTCTAAGAAGAATTCATCTTATATCTACAATCTCTCAAACATTTAATGCTATTAACCAAGAACCCTTTTGTTATTGTTAAGCCTTGTGTAGCAAGTATGAATCTTAGACTACAAACTTAAGTATGTGAGAAAATTCACATTCCTTTAAAAAAAAAGTAAATAATATAAATCTGATTCTACTCCTTATTCCCCCAGAGTTTCACGAGATTTAATTTCAGCCATTAATGGGGCTTCTCAATTTCCACCACCCATCTCCCAGATACTTCTATGATCCTAGGAGACACATGCAAAAGAAAATATTTGAAGAATGTCTTCTGGTCTTGCAATCCCTGGAAGACCCATTTTCCAAGCCCATATGGTCTGTGTAAGTCAGAGTTGCATGCTTGGAGCACAGAAATCTTCGCCAAGTTGGAAACTCTGGATCTTGTGTCTAACTTTGCTAGATGTAAAATACAACCATTGTCTTAGAGTCCTGTCACCTTTCTGGGGATCTGAGAGATGTTCAGGATTTTCATTCCTAGTGGAAACTCAGCTCATACTGCCTTTCCTTGTCTTGGATAATGTACCTTCTCTTCCTTTCTCAGGTCTCTTTCTTTTTAAAGACATTCTTCGTCATCTTTCTTCTCCTCCATCAGGATTGCTAGGATAATCTCAATTACTATAGGCTTTTATAAAAAAAGAAGTCTTTAGACCTCTCCTTTAGAGTCAATAAATCTAGCACTCCCCTGAGGCAAGAGACTACAAAGTGCACAAAGAGTTAAAACATATAATGATAATCGCATAAAGCATCCCACCACACTTGTGAAAGCCATCACTATGCTGACTAACCTTGGTCCTGAACTACTTATTATTCAGTTACTTGTGTGCTGAGGGACAGCAACAAATATAGTACACTTTGGAATCCTTGGATATTGTTAGTCCTCAGTTATTTACCTCCTTAGTACAATATCTTATCTAGTTAGAGCTTTGCCACCAAAATTCACTGTGGCATCCAGTTGCACTTGGCAGAACTAACAATGCACTCTCTCACTTGTGCCTGGAAGAAAAAAGGAAACTCCTGAAATCTGTTCTTTCATGCCTGCAGGCTGTATGGCCTACTTTCTTAATGCCCTACTGACCTACTAACATTCCTGAGGTTCTCAGCCTTGTCATACAATCACCTAAGAAACAGCTACCCAAAAGATTACCCGAAGAAGGAGAGATGTTTCTGCTTCACTGAGTTGTGCGTGATCTCAGTATAATGGTGTTTAGAATAAAGACAAAGGTAGTTCTGGGAAAGAAAAACCTCCGATTCATGGGTCTCACAACACAAACTTTATAACAAAGGGGAAGAAATCATTTACACTTTGTGAAGAGGCACGAACAACTCCTTGGCTATTAAGTTTCTTTGACACTACTCACTTTTGAGCCCCATGACCTGCCTTGAAGACAATCCTGTCACTTGCCCTCTGGGTCTTCTTCCTATGGTCTAGGTAAGGAAGAAGGCTATGGATTCCAAATTTATTGGTTTAATTTCACATCCACTTTTCTAAAGACATTTTCAGAAATAAGAAGAAACTTCACTGGTTCCATTTTACTCAGTAAATTTGTTTTCTACTGAGCCTATTCTGTGTGGTTCAATAGAAAACTTATTTCCTGAGCTTCTAGGCTAAAAGCAGGTTTTTTGCTTTTAGCATACTCATTCATTGTCCTAAACAGCATACCCTCTAGATAGTTCGTTTGATTTCTGGGACTTACTTATTCTTTCTCATTGGGGTAGCTCAGACATTTAGAAAAGTAGTTCAAAGATATCAAACTAGAATATTAAGTGATATCCTACCTAGCACCTTAAAAAGTTGTTTTGTTGGAAAGATATATAAACATATTGCCGTATTTTGTATTTTCTTCTTATTCTTCCTCCTCCTGTTGTTGTTGTTTTTCTTCTTCTTTTTCTCTTCCTCCTCTCCTTCCTCCTCCTCTTCCTCCCCCTTCTCCAGCTGCTGCTGCTTCTTCCTTTTCTCCTTCTCCTCTTCTTCCTCCTTTTTTCTTCTCACCCTCTTCTTTTTCCTTCTCTTCCCTTTCTCATTTTCGTCTTCTCCATCTTCCCTACCTCTCCCTCTCATTCTCCTTCGTATTCTTCAGTTTATCAGTTTCCCCTAGAGTACATGAAAATCTATGTTTCTGTGTGGGGCAGTGATAATGGTGAGCGGGGCATCCTTTACTAGGAGAAAAGTGTAGGTAGGAATGAAACTTAGAATTAAGGAAAGTATTACTAGTTTCACAGTTTTAAACTAAATTCTCCAGTCTTGGTGTTTTATTGCCGGAAACAAATGACTTGTGTATGAATATCCTTGACCATTCTTTCATGTGAGCTAACGTACCTCTTTGATTCTAGATTATGAACCATACTAACCAGAATTTCTGTTGAATCCATATGGTGAAACTATGTGCTAAGAGATAAAGGTACAAGGGTGAATGGTTCATGACACCTACAAGTGCATAAACTCATCAGATAGAATGGAAAATAAAAATAATTTGGAGTGCTTGGATGGTGCAGTTGGTTAAGCATCTGCCTTCTGCTCAGGTCATGATCTTGGAGTCCTGGGATGGAGCCTTGTGTTGGGCTCCCTGCCTAACAGGGAGTCTGCTTCTCCCTCCCCCTCTGTCCCTGCCCTCCCCACCCCACCATGCTCTCTCTCACTTCTCTCAAATAAATAAATAAAACCTTAAAAAAAAAGAAAAAATAATTCAAACAATATTATAAAATTAAATAGTGGTCTAAGAAACACTTCAAATTGAATGTTCACAAAAAGTCATGAAGAAACGGAAGCATGTAAAGATTAAACAGCTGGTCTAAGATCGATCATACAGCAATAAGACTTAAGTCACTTGAACTTTATACAGACTTGAACTTTATAAAGACTTGAACTGTATACAGCTTATGAGACAGCTGTTAAGGTTCTGAGGAATCACAAAGAAAGAAGGACCTGAGGCTAAGAAAAGATTCCGAGAGTAAATCATGTTTCATCTTAGTCTGGAAGAGTGAGTAGTAAACTATGCACCCCTGATGAACAAGATATGTGTAGATACTTCATGTAAAGCAGAGGGAGAGGCATGGTTCAATGGCTAAGAACAACATAGAAACTCTTAATATCTTATAGTTCAAATGTCTTCTTTTTCTGGTTCCATTGGTCAATACATATGTTGCTATCACTTTGTCAAAATTACATAACTGACCAAGGAAACAGAATTGAAAAAAAAAAAAAAAAAAACCAAACCTCAGAAATAGACTCCTATGTGAACACTTAATATGAAAGATATGGCATGCAGTGGAGAAAGGTCCTGGGACAATTGAGTATTTGTATGGAAGAAAATTAGATTGACTCTGTATTGGGTCCTGGCATGCCTGCTCAGATTTCCTTTTCAGGGTAGTAGTACTAAGTCTCCAGTTGCCAGGAGTGTTGCTAGCTGACAACTCATACCAGAATCCCTCCTCAAGAATTTCCTTTGGCCTAAGAAAGCTGCCTTGTTCAAGGCTGTGTCCCCCTTGCTAAGAGAAGCCTATTTTCAAAGACTGGTGGGTGTGGGGGTACAAATCTATCAATTTGAGGCATTTGGGAAGGTTATCTGAGCTCCATAGCTCCCCACGGAATCGGCTGAGGCCTCTGCTGCCTCTGCTTCTCCATTCAAATTCAAGTTCAAGTTCTCCATCTGTCCAATTCTGCTTCCTTCACTTTCTTCTGGGTGTTGTTCCTAAGAGCATTCTCTGATAAACCACAAGTGTGCAAATCACCAGCTTGAAGCCGGTTTCCCAGGGAAGTCCACCTATGATAGACTCGTAACCCATGCCTTACCCCCGAAATCAATTCCCAGTGAGTTGAAATGAAGGTACAGAGAAATGAACTAATCTACACAAGGTTACACATCTGAGAAGTGATAGAACTAGGATTTAAACCTGGGTAGTCTGGCTCTAACACCCCTGCTCTTAACCGCTAATGGCAAAAAAAATAAACCAACTATAGCCACATGGAATGTCATGGCTAAATTACACAAACATACTGTGGAGCAAAAGAATCAGGCACCAAAAATGTGAACACTATGATTCTATTTATATAAAGTATCAAACCGGCAAAACGAGCTGTATTATTTAGGAATGCAGGCATAAAGAAAGGTAAGAGAATAATTGTTGAGAAAACCAGAAGTGGTTATGTGAGGTGAGGGGGCAGAGGAAGAGGTTGGGGTTGGGAAGAATGTTCTGGAGGTGATAGTAATGTATTATTTCTTGATCTGGGTGGTTGTCACACATATGTTTATAATAATGTTTTAAACTATAGTAATAATGTTATAAACTATATATATTCTTATTCACTTATTCTATGAATATGACAATTCTCATTTTTTTTTAAGTAAGAGGAAATTCAGAAAGCCATGGTGGCTGAGGAGTTGACCACAGGGGAGAGTCCTGTGAAAGAGCTACCAAGAGTCAGTGTCACAGAATTCCGTGTATAACTGTTAATGTGCTTTTCAGTCATTAATCATAAAATTTTGCAGAAGCCTTTCTAAGTTGTCTGGTTCTAAGCAAGGAACTCTGGAGTCCTGGTGGTCTAGACAGGGAAGTGTTGCTTCTGATCTCTCCTGCTATGGAGCCATGGCGAGCTCAGTGACCCAGCTCCCTCTGAAGCTTTGGGGCGCATGTTTTAATCTGCCTGGACACCGTTCTTTCCTACTTACTTTTAGCACCTCAGAATCAACTTATCTGAAACATAACTCATCAGTAGCAGGACGAGCTTTTAAAATTCTTTTCCCCTCCCTCCTGGCATTGAGTTCGTATTGGCCGAGATGATAAAGGAAAACAGACCACAAGATTGTTAGTCTGAGTAGTATGCAGGATTTGATAACCTTGCTGGTACCACTTCCCTCCAGCATAGCTCTTGGTCTCCCTTTACTCCTCTGTAATTGGGCAGGGAGACGCTGGAGATGAAGGACAGATAATGAGGCCAGCAGGAAGGGAACCACTACAAGTTCTGAAAAAGGAGTATACAAGGATGAAGGGGCATTGGGATAGGAGAAAACGGTAGGAAGAAGGAGTATAAGGTCCCTCACCTACCTCCAAGGGAATGACCAACTGGGTGAACCAAAGGTCAACCATTGTAACATTGCAACAATAAGAGAAATGTGTGACCAAGGCAGTGGGATAGGGCCCAGAAGCCACTTTGGAGTCCCAGCTATTCCCGACTTATATTTTCTTTGTAATTTTTTTAGCTATTTGTCATACCGACATTTTAAGCCATGTGGGATAAGGACTGTGTGTTCCTGCATGTCTTCAGTCATGACAGTTCTAGAGGCCCCACATATATTCAGTTTACTAACTCTATAAGCATGTGTTAAACATAAAATTTCTGAGCAGGGCTCTGAAAGCCATGATAAAACAGTTTTTTCTTTCTTTTTTTTTAAATTTTATTTATTTGAGAGAGAACATGAGCAGGGGGGAGGGGCAGAGGGAGAGGGAGAAAGAGACTCCCCACTGAACAGAAAGCCCAACACAGGGCTCGATCCCAAGACCCTGAGATCATGACCTGAGCTGAAGGTAGTTGCTTAATCCACTGAGCCACCCAGGTGCTCCTAAAACAGTTTTTTTCTATCAAAGAGCTCACGCCATGAATGAGGAGACAGACAAGTCTGTAGGTTAGGATGGTGCCAGGCCTTATTCAGGCTCTGGGTTAGACCTTAGGGATAAAAGAAAGGAGTATGCATGACCCCTGTCTTTAAGGAGTTCACCTAGAAGTTAAAATAAGTAATCAAGGCAGGGAAAGAGTGTCATATATTATGTATAACTCTCTACAGAGAGTGTTGAACTTGGGAGAAGAGTTTTAGAAAGGAATTCTAGAAGAAATGACTGAGAAGCTGAGTTTCAAAAATAAGAAGTTATTATGATTATTTTGTATTTTGTGATCTTTTTGAAAATTTTTTTATATTTATATTTTTTTCCTCTCACAGCTTTTATATAGTATGCTATTTTGAACCCAGAAAGTGCACAACAAATTGGGGGAAATATTTTGGGAAGGCAGTGGGATATAGCTTTAGTGCTGAAGGCTTCCAGATGAGACATTTACACCCAGGGTACAAACATCTATTCCTTTCAAGTAAAATTTCTTGGACAGATAATGAAAGAATAGCTAAATTATGTCATGATATAATAACATAGAACAATGGGCCATAATTAGGAAAAATGAAGAATCATGGTCTTGCCTTTCATGAATCTTCAATAAATCTTTAAAAAAACTGCAAACATGGGGGTGCCTAGGTGGCTCAATTGGTTAAAGCCTCTGCCTTCAGCTCAGGTCATGATCTCAGGGTCCTGGGATCGAGCTCCACATCGGGTTCTCTGCTCAGCAGGGAGCCTGCTTCTCCCTCTCTGCCTGCCTCTCTGCCTACTTGTGATCTCTCTTCTCTGTCAAATAAATAAATAAAATCTTTAAAAAAAACCCTGCAAACATGAAGTAGACCCACTGTTTGATGGTCAGGTAGTGGCTCCATTTTTTCTCTCAGCTTTCAGTTTTCTAGGAACTGAACTTGGCACACTGACATTTAAGTTGCTTAATTTGGTTTTAAGAAAAAAATTTTTTACTGTAAATGTAGAGAACAAAATTATATTTTTCATTGAAGAGTTTCTAAAGCATTGGAATTTCAACAGTGCAAAATTCATTTCCCAACTGGTACTTATCACTTAAGAGACATCAAGTAGCTCATGAATTAATACGCTGAGAGCTACTGTCATTTCCTAGTGGGGAACTTTCACCATTAGGGCAAGAGGAGGCTGAAGACCATTGCAGTTATCCCATGTCTTGGGATATGTTTCCAAAGATCTGACGTTCATAATGATTTTATAGGAGTGAATGTCATTGGATTAAGTGGAGAGAAATCTACATCATAGAATAAGGAGTCAGACGGTGGTCCCAGGAGTGTCTGCTGTGCATGACCTTTACCTCTAATTTCTCTCTCGCATGCACTGACTCAGGAAATCCTGCTTCATGTTGTGCAGCTGCCTGTCAGGCTATGACTCAAGAAACTGAAATATTAGCCAAATGAAATGTTGCACAATTCAGGCTGTTCACTCATAGCGCATACAATTTTAAATATGATCATCTGCCAGCTTTGAGACCCTGAAGAGGAGCAGAAATGAAGCAAGAGGTGAAATAGTCTGACCTTGGCTGCAAAGGGCAACAGGATGCCAGCAGACTCAAGGCCAGGCCATTTTTCCCCCTTTTATTGAAACGGGTGGCCCATGACAAATTTATGCAAATACAACATGGAAAATAATTTCTTGAAGGCAATTTCTTTTTGCCAAGTGTTTCCTTCTTTTTTTTTTTTTCTGGCCCAGACTGTGGCTTATATTAGTTTATTTTAGAGTCTGACTTGTCCAATTTTCCTTCAAGCTAGGGCCAAGGGGTGTTGATTTCATGGAAAGGCCAAGGCCCTACAAGCAGGGCTGGGAGTAAGAAGCAGGGAGGGAGATAGCACAAGGCAGTTTCACTGTCATTCAAGTCCTTTCTCTTCCATCCCCTCCCATCTCAGAGTGGTTAGGATTCACTAAAAGAATAATAATTACCATCTAACCCTAGAAGCAGAGGTGGCACTTAAGGGTGAAGCCACATTTTTATTCCAACTCCCACTCAGAAATAACTCTCTCTTCTTGACTGATAGGATATGAACACTGATTCCCTAAAGTGAAAATGCAGTGGTCAGTAATATATCAGGAAGTTTCATTACAATAAAATAAATATCCAGAAAAAGAAAGTATTCTGCAGTAGAAGAATTATAGTCTCTTGGTCCTATAGGAGCTCCTTGTTGGTTTGCAAGTGTTTCCAGGTGTCATTTAGAGTCCCTGAGTTTCACCTGGTAGACTGTATGAACATACTTGCCCCTTGGGGACTCCGTCTTCCACCTACACTGTTCTCTACTAGGTGGCTCCATTTTTTCTCTCAGCTTTCAGTTATCTAGTTTTATCCATCCAAACAGCTTTCATGGTGGAGGATGTTTGTCCTAAGGGTTTGTTCTCAATGGACTAAGTGGCGAAGGTGTTCTTCAACACCAACCAAAGGTCTAGAAATGAAGTGTTAAAAGATCAAGAACTTACTTCTTATGGACTAGATATCCCTTCCTAAATGTCCTGAACTGGTGAAGCATTGTGTGTCCCCAGATTACTCTGTGTAGATTCCAAGTACAATTTCTCAGTGACCAGCTCTAGGTCTGCTTTTATTGTTCCCACCCTCATTTCTAGTGGGAATGCTGTTCCAAGCAACAACCAAAGAAAGGCTGCTTGCCAAGGTGTAAGATTGTCCTAAGTGAAGATGGAGAGAGAGAATTTACAAGTATAAAGGGTCTAAAAAATAATCGACTCCAACTCTTTTAATTTTGTGATGAGGGAGGAGAGGTTCAGAGAGGTTGCTCATTCATAGTTGCTTGTTGGTGGTAGTCAGGTCCCTGATTGCCACTTCTGGGCACTGTTAATTCTACCATGATGTCTACTGTGTTAACATTATTACAAAGGCCACAAGAAAGTCTATGCAATCCAACAACAGGATATTAACTCCCCACCATGTTGTGGGGGTTAATAGCATATGATAAATATGCTAATCAAAGACCTAGGTGCTGGGTGCACCCCCAAAGACCCTGATTTCTTGGAGGTCACTTTATTGGAGAATAGATTGCAAGAAAAACACTATTTGTATTCTAGTTATGACCTTTAATTGCCACAGTGTACAATGAACTAATTTCCACTGGAAGTGGCTAGCTGCAACGCTCTTCTACAAATGTTTATACATGTTGGCATCTGTTACATTTCCAGGTTAAAACTTTCTGGCTGTATGAGTACAGGCCTGGGGTTAGACATCCTGTTCTGAAGTGTGGCCACAGCAATCATAGCAGGTACGTGGGATACTTAGAAAGACTGCTAGAAAGGCAGTCATCAGAGGAACAACCGCAAAAAGCCAAAACTGGAGTTTACCCAAAACCAATTGGGAAAATTTGTTTTATAATAATTACTATTTTTTTTCCTTGCTAAATGGTGATGCTGTGAGAGTTTCCTGTGAATATTTCTGTATTCAAAATACTGCTTTGAATAACACACATGAGAAATAGAAAATATAACACACTTATATATAAAATACAAATAAAAAAAGAGTTGGGGGAACCGAGAAGAGATTCCAGCAATGAAGTCACTGGCAGGTGGGCTCTCTGTGGAGAGGTGTCCCCCTAACCCAGTTGAAAGAACCCTCTAATCCTCACCTCAGCATTTTGCTGACTAGATTACAGATTAGGATGCTGGCATTCCAGTGACCTACCACAATCTATGGACCAGATTGTCTGAATTCTTCTGGAAAGGAATTGTGCCTATAAAAGAGACTTGATAATTTAGACAAAAGTAATTCGTCAAAGGGAAGTTATTTGGATATTCAATACATGCCATGCTAGATATTCTTTCCTCAAGAGGCAAGACACAGTCCTGCCCTAAAATAGTTTACACTTTTGTTGGAAAGATATCATGACAACTCCTGGTCAACTATTCAAAGTTTAAGAGCTGTTTTGACGAGCACATCATGGCTGTCTGGGATTTTGTAGAAAGTCATAGTCAGAATCCCATTCATATGCAGGACAATTCTCTTATTAAAACAACATATATTGAGGGCTACTATGTGCCAGGTACTAATCTAGACAATTACAACAGCACTGTCAACAAACCAACCTAACTCAGGTACTAATCTATACAATTACAACACTTACGTCAACAACCCGATTTAATTCCCTACTCTGCTGGGAACTTCCTTTTTTTTTTTTTAAAGATTTTATTTATTTGTCAGAGAGAGAGAGAGAGCACGCACAAGCAGGCAGAGTGGCAGGCAGAGGCAGAGGGAGAAGCAGGCTCCCCGCTGAGCAAGGAGCCCGATGTGGGACTTGATCCCAGGACCCTGGGATCACGACCTGAGCCGCAGGCAGCTGCCTAACCAACTGAGCCACCCAGGCGTCCTGGGAACTTCCATTTTAGCAAAGGCTTGGTTAGTTACTTCGATAGAGCTTATCAGAGTTCATATTCCATGATGCTTCACAGCACTCTGGATAGGCCAGGTGTTTGCAGCAAAGGGGGTGAGTCACCAGAACTATGTGGAAGATCCACTCCGAGAAAGTAAGGAAAGCACGTATGACTTCCTCCCACAATTTAAAATCTTGCCTTAAGGGTTTCTGTTGAATTTTCTAAGTCAGAGTAATAACCCACCAACATAGGGCACTTTCTATGACTACTGCTTAGTAAAGAATAGATCACCCTGTACTGGCTTTCTTGAGAACCCCTGAGGAAGGGAAGAGGGAGTGGGCCATCTACTGGGTTCCAGGCCTGGGCATCTGGGCCCTGACTTCTCAGCTCTACACCTCAGCAGCCTTGCAAATACAATTAGGTCCTCAGAACTTTAGTTACCAATGATCTAAGTGCAAACAGTTTGCAAACTCAAAACTGTTACTCTGTGTGAGTGATTTTAAATATGTATATTGTTGTCTAAATTATTGAATTTTGAGACTATAGCAAACATTACAGAGAGGGTGGAAATTCAAATTTACATTGAGAATCTGCTTTGGGTTGGGCAATATGCTGGCTTTTTATGTGGTTCTAGTTACTTAATTTTTATACCAATCTTATGGAAAGATATTATTAGTTTATTTTATAGGTAAAATAACTGAGACTTAGAGAGGTACTTAGAGTCCCACAGGCCATGAGCTGAGTGGCTGGAAGATTCTAGTTCTGAATGATTTGACTCTGTAACTTGTGTTTTAACTGGGCTAAGTGTTGTTCCTGCTCAATAAATAAATACCATCAAAGAATCTCCTAGGTAAGTGTTCTGCTAAAATGCAATTTTCCTGAATGAAGGAATGATACCATCTTTTGGTTAGAGGAGTCTTTCTGAAACTACAAAAATACACAGGGATCAATTATCTTTTTAAAAAATATTCTTTTGATACGATATTTACAATCATTCTTTCTAAAGGTGGAAAACAATAGAATACTTCAGTGGATGATTAGAGATTTAGTTTGGAAGATTGCATTTGTTTAGATTATAGTTTTACAAAAATTGGTGGATTATTAAGAAGATTGATTGGATCTCTGCCAACTTTCATAATAGTACCTACTGCATAATGGTACTTGTCATGTGGCCCAATGCTGGCTAGGGGCTTTACATTTATTTCAGTCTTCCCAGATCCTCTCCAAGTCTGAAGTTCTACTTCCCCATTTTACAGATGAAGAAAAGGAAAGAATGGAGAGGTAAGGTTCTAGCACAGGAAGGGATGCCTCAACTGCTAGGTAATGCTCTCCTCCCTCTCCTCCTGACTCAGGATACCAACAGAGGAATTATGAAAAAAGTAGAGATTAGGCAAGATTTCTAAGGATTGGGTCCACTCTGACGAAGGTCTGGTCTTTCTGATTTCTGCCATTGCTTAAGTTATTCCAAAATGTACATTCCCATGTTTAGGTGAATAAGTATGACACAGTAACCAATACAAGAACATTCTGTTTTCTTGCCAGGACTCTGAATGGGATTTACGTCATTGTAAAAAGGGAAATGAGTTCTCTGATGAGGTTTGAGGAACAACCTTCCCAGATCATCAAGAGGTTTTGTTTTGTTTTGTTTCAAAAATTTAAGAACACCTTGCTGCAATTCACAACAGTGACTCTCTAACTTGAATGAATACCACAATATACATGAGAAATTATTCAAAACGTAGACACCTCCCAACCCACTTCCCTCTTTTGGACACAGCAGACATAGGAGGGGCTCCGGTTCCTTCTATTTTAACAATCAGCCCCTGCCAATTTTGATGAAGTGGTCCATGGACCATACTTAGAAACTATCAAGAGTTTTTGAATTCCACTTGTGATCAGTTCTTTTGACAACTGGTCTCATTTAGTATGGGACAGAGCAGACTTGTAAGAAATGGAAAGTTAGAAGCTTTATTAGTAAAAAATCTTTCTTCCTTTCTCCCTCTTTTGCTTCTTCCTTCCCTCTCTCCCCCTCTTCCTTTTTTTTTTTTTTCCTCCTGAGAGAGTAGTATGTAAGGCTACATATATTAGATAATTTTTTGGACTACATTTTTAAATTTCAATTTAAAATTACCAATTCCACTTGGTAATTTAATTTCTTTTACCTGTGAGAAGAATTAATTCTTCCAGTAATTTAGCACTAAGTTCTATCTGAAGGCTTTACGGGTATTAAGTTAATTCTTTCTTAACCAAGTTCTTTATCGCATTTTGAGATAGTTTCTACTGGCCTCATGTTTTAGACTGAGAAAGAAGATGTAGAAAGGATTAAATGTGCCACAAGTCCACAGAACAATAATCTTTGGCAATCTTTGATGGTTTGAGTCTTCAACCCACTGTTATCTGACTGCAGACGTGTGTTCTTCAGTATTACCATGTAAGTTTTGAGCAGCTCCTCCATTCTGTCACTGAGACAAATTTCCAGTCACACTGTTACAGGTGGAGATCAAGGTCCTTAATAATAATAATATTAATAGCAATACTTTCTTTTAAAAATATTTTATTTATTTGAGAGAGAGAGAGAGAGAGAGAGAGAGAGAGAGAGCACATGAGTAGGGGGAAAAACACAGAGGAGGGAGAGAGAATTTTAAGATTCTCAGACTCCATGCTGAGCACTAGGCTAAATCTCAGGACCCTGAGATCGTGACCCTGAGCCAAAACCAAGAGTCAGAAGCTTAACCAACTGGGCCACCCAGGCGCCTCATAATGGCAATACTTTCAGAGAACCTTTGTTAACACACTGAATCTTCCTCACAACAACACTGTTGGGTAGGTTCTTGTTTTTTCTCAATCTTATAGATTAGCTACTGAATTGTAACTTACCCAAGATCACAAACTGGTAGTTAGTAGAACAGGAATTCAAATTTATATCTCCAAAAGCCATATGCTCTTAACCATAATTCTGTTCCAGTCTTCTGGGTTATTAATTTAATTAGGATGAACTAAATATGTGTGCAATTTTAAAAGGAATTTTTCTGTGTAATTAAAAAATACATATATGCATATCAAGCTTTCATCAGTTTTCCAATTTTTCCATTCATGATTTTGTTCTTTTTTATATGAACTCTTAAAAAGAATAGAAATAGATTGTCCCATATGTCATAAGCATATAAAGAGGAAGGTTTTCTAAGCACTGCTGAAAACTGTAACTTAATATGAACTCTACAATTCATAGATCTTTTCTTCCTAGAATTTAATTTCCATATTAAATTTGATGTGTCTGTTGTTGCCTCAAAGCATCAATAATGTACATAAATAACATCTTGGAAAAGTAGGGTATGTGGCACATACAGTCTTGAGCTTGAGAGAGGGAGAGCAAGGGAAGGACCCCCTCACCTGCCCCTGTGAGAGAAGAGCTCTGATTCTGTCTTTTCCCTTTTCCACAACAGAAATTCTGACATTTCTAAGAGGAGAATCTAGTTCTCAGTTTTCAGAACTGTTGGTCTGTTGATGAAAATGAGCATCTTTCATTTTGGACAAGTTATGCTTGAGGTTCCTATTGCTTCCCAAGCAAGATATCGAGTTGACAGTTGGATATTCAAGTCTGGAGCTACTTGATGCCAAATAGAACAAACAAACAAATAAAGAAATATCAAAGGCTGATCCCTCAGAATATTAAGTCAAAAAAACTGGGTTTTAATCTTCACTCTGTCATTCACACAGTGATCTAAGGTTTTTAATCTCATTGAGCCTCAATTGCTCTAATTGTGAAATGGGGATTTATTCAACAGATATGTACTGAATGCCTACAATGTGCCAGATACTGTTGCAGGTGTTAGATACGGCCTTGAACAAAATATGCAAAATTGTCACCCTTGTTCAGTTTCTATTCTAGTGTATGTGTAGGAAGAGGGAGCAATGTAGAGAGTCAGGTAATAAACCAAGGAAATGGTAAAATATATAGTATGGCATATGGTTATAAGTATCAAAGAGAAAATTCAGGAAAGGTGTGATGGAGTGTCTGCTGTGGATAGAGAGAGGAGGCCAAGGATGTTGAAGGGTTAGAATTGTAAATAGAATTGTCAAGGAAACCTTTACTGAAAAGCAAAAATTCTAAGTTGGGGCAGAGGAAGAGAGTAATGCAGGTACCTGAAAGGGGCTGTTCTAGTAGGCAAAAGAGTGTAAAAGCTTTGAGGTGGGGACCTGCCTGGTTGGATTAAAGGGAAAATAATCAAGGTGGCTGAAACAGATACAGTGGAAATCAAGAAGGCATGGGGACAATGGAGGACTTGAATTTTCTGACTGCACAATTGGAATAATGGAGCTTTCATTTACAGAAATGGAAACTCTTGGGGAGGACCATATATGATTTGGGGCAAACTAAGTCTGAGCTTCGTAAGGCTGTCCAAGTGAGATGTCAAGAAGTCAGTTGGACAGTCAAGTCAAGTTAGCAGAGGGCACCAGGTATTAAATACATGTAAATGTGGGAGTTGCCAGGTCTTAAAAACATTTCAAGTTCACAGAACTGGGTCTAAGTAGAGAAGAGAAGGAGTCCAAGTTCTGAAGATGAAGGCTACCAACTTTTAGAGAGGTAGAAGAAAATTAGGGAAGTACCATGTCTTGGAAGCCAAGGGAAGAAAGTAAGCTGAGGAGGAGAAAGAGGTGCTGGGTCAAATGCCATAGGTAAGGTAATATTTTCCTCACAGCATTATGGCATGAATTAAATAAAAACAGTATTTGTACAACACAGCATAGTATCTGTCACAACACCTGGCAAAGAATGTAGTCAATGCTTTATTTCATTAAAAAAAATCTACTTGGGATTTCCCAAAATAAAGTTTAATTCCATTCATAATTTCATGAAAATATTTTATCTGCTAATAGAAAGCATGACTTTATATCTCCAAAGGCGGTTAAACTTTTAAAATGGGAGAAAATAACATATTTCTTAGAAGTATTTCATAAAAGCTTAAGTAAGATAGATTCTCTTTTACCCATAAAATTAATACTTTAATAAATTATAATAGTGAGGAATCACCTGATATACAGAATCTTGCTTCATAAATGAATTTTTAGGGATTAATCATTTTATGCATTAAGGGATAGCTAAAAGGAGGGAGAGATGAAAGGAATATGGAATAAAGTAAGACAATCTTCATGCTCACTCTATCTGATACTCTACCTGGTGCTTTATAAGTACATCTTCCTCATTGGGCACATTAACCCTGAAGATTGAAAATGGTTCTTCCCAAAGGTGGAAATGGAGTGCCCAAATGTATTTATTGTGGTGACACCTGCCATGGGAGGTGTGGGCTATGAGGCCTGCCATGTAAGCATTTTCTCCAAATTCCAAGAGCCATTTTTACTAAGGGAGAAGCTGTATTATTTTCAATGAAAAGTGAAATGACCACAGGATGCAGATACATATTTGTCCCCAGTGGTCTTTAGCTAATCAGAGTTTTGGAATGATGTGAATAAGTAAATGCAGAATCTGAATTTTCTATTTCTTCTGGCCCAGATACTCTATTTCTTAGTTGAAGATGAAGAAGGCCATATGACATATGACTTTCTTCCTGTCACATTGCCAGGTGACAGGAAATGTTTTGGGAGGCACAGCTGGCAGTACCAGTTCTCTGCTTTGGGCTTGCCATGCCCACTCGCAACACCTGTGAGCAGGTGAGCCCAGACTACCACGGAATATACTCGCCATGTGTCATCTGTAGATTGTGTTTTCTGCAGACTAAACTGTCAGAAATGGATGAAGGTCTTACCTGTGGAGATGAATTTAAAGACTGAACGTAGATATTTTGAATAATCCTGGTAACTCATGGGTTTAGTTTGCATGGGACACTGGGTTCTTCAAGGCCACAGTTAGCAGGGTTCTGTAAGCTCCTGTAAGAGCTCATTGGGTGCTTGTGTCCAGGGATGCTTACTGTACTGCATGGGACAGGAAGTGAACCCTGTTCTTGGGATCTGTGCTGTATCACATGATAGTTTAAGTATCTATTTTTTTAAACAACCATCCTTCTAAAATGTAAAATTCTCTGAGAGCTAAGAATATGTCTACTGTTGCCAAAATTGTACCACCGCTACTTCATAGTTAGTGCACCATAAACATTCGCTGTATGAATGTGTTCTGACTGATTTCACAGGCCTGTCAGCTCTCAATTCCATCCTAGACTGAAGAGATGCCCGCGAAGGCTATTTTTAATGTCGCCAATTTAGACCAAGGGATAGAGAGATGTGAATAATTGCTCAGGAAAATGTAGAGTCACATACTTAGAAATTCAGAATCTTCAGTTGAGGGTAAGGGGGAGATGTTGAGCCCCCTGGACTGTATACTCTGTGAGAGCAGGAACTGTGTTTATTTCACTCTCTGTTTTATTCCAAGAGGCATCACGGTACCGGCTTTTATTACCACTGTTAATAATTAGTTTTTAAACAATCAATTTATCAAAAAAGATATTTGATGAATAGTAATGATGAAAATGGACTGAACCAATGTCAAGTGCTAGGTGTAAAGGTACTTATGAGGGTTTTGTGATGAGCTTCACTGGATGAATTTTCTCTCATCACCTTTTTTGTGTAATGAATAACTTCCTGGGGCTGAGCACCCAAGAAATACTACGTTAAGGTAAATTTTACTCAAAGAAAACAAAAAAAAATCTTCAATTAATAGAAAACTGGCTGAGTCAATAGGACAGCTAATGTAAAAAATTAACTAATTATCTAAATTATTTAGAATCTGATTAAAATATTTTTATTTTTATTTTTTTTAAAGATTTTATTTATTCATTTGACAGAAAGAGAGATCACAGGTAGGCAGAGAGGCAGGCAGAGATAGAGGGGGAAGCAGGCTCCCCACTGAGCAGAGAGCCTGATGTGAGGCTCAATCCCAGGATCCTGAGATCATGACCTGAGCCAAAGGCAGAAGCTTTAACCCACTGAGCCACCCAGGTGGCCCCTAAAATATTTTTATTTATTGTTATCTTTGTTTAAAGATTTATCTATCTATAATAATTATATATTATAATCTATATAATAATTATAATTAATTTAATAATTTATCTAGATAAATTATTAAATTAATTATATTATAATTATAAATTAATTATAATTAAATTAGATAATTAAAAATAGATAAATTATTTTTTAAATAAATAAAAAAATTTATTTACTTGTTGGGGGAGGGGCAGATGGAGAAAGAATCCTCAGGCAGACTCCCTGCTGAGCATGGAGCCTGATCCTTTGACCCTGAGATCATGACCATAGCCAAAAACAACCAACTGAGCCACCCAGGCTTCTCTTATTGTCACCTTGAGTCTCTGTGCCAAATGTTTTGAAAACAGTCTTCTGAAACTGGCTATTTCAATAGCATCTTGAAGCACTCAAATACCAAATCTTTATTGAATTAAATGTTCTACACGGTGGTTAAGCAAAGACTAAACAGTTTAGGTCTTTATATGAGATAAGTACTTTAATCTTCAATTATATCTGCATGAGTATTTACAAAATTAGAGCTGACAGTGGTCTCATTGAGATGTAACAGTGTCCCTCATTGTGGAAAAAGCAGTAGTATCAGTAATGGTTTTCATCCCCAGGGACTGTATATGGTTATGCTTTGTTATACCAGTGGTTTTCTGAGCTATGATATCAATTATGGGTAATAGTCCAATAAAAACAGAAATAAATGATACACTTTATCATTCCTTCTCCATTCATGAATTAGGCTGTATCTGCTATTCAACTGTGTAAAAATAAAACAAATTAGAGTTTTAATCTCATAAGAGCAGAGATTCTTTTTTAAAAAATATTTTATTTATTTATTTGAGAGAGACAGAGAGAGAGCGAGCGAGCAGCAGAAGCAGGCTCCCCACTGAGCAGGATTCGTGATGTGGGACTCGATCCCAGAACCCTGGGATCATGACCTAAGCCAAAGGCAGAGGCTTAACTGACTGAGTCATCCAGGTGTCCCAGAGCAGAGATTATTAATTGTTATTTGAAACTAAATAAATGTCAGTGAAGGGTGCCTGGGTGGCTCAGTTGGGAAAGTGACTGCTTTTAGCACAGGTCATGATCCCAGGACCCTGGGATCAAGTTCCCTGTCAGGGCTCCCTGCTCAGTGGGGAGTCTGCTTCTCCCTCTCCTTCTGCCCTCCCCCACTCTCCCCCATTGTTTGTGCTCTCTCTCTCTCAAATAAATAAATAAAACCTTTAAAAAAAACAAAAAAGAAAGATCAGTGAAGAAACTCTACTTGGTCCAACATGCCAAACTGAGCTACACTTTAGGTTGGATGCATGTAAAGGAAGTATGGTTTTTATTCTGATTGAATTTAGTTTTGGAAACTTACCAACTTATAACAATGAAGAGGATTAAATAGAGTTAACCACGCAAAATAATTGGCACAATGCCTGGCTCAAATAGGCACTTGGAAATGTTATTTCCCACCCACCCCCCTTCTCTTGCTTCACCTGAAGAGCCCTGAATCATGACTATTCAGCTACTTTATGCCTGGGCATCATGACTCCTTAGTTCCCTGAAAGGAATGCTTTCAGATGTTGACCCAAAGTATCTCCTTCTTACTCTTTTCCCCCATATCTCCTCTTCTTTTTTTACTACAAATTAGGACACTCAAGTAGTTGAAAGTAAATTAGTTTCAATGTGGTAATGCCTAGACCTTAGGCACATAAAAGATGCTAAGTGACAGCTGAAAGGAAGGAAGGAAGGAAGGAAGAAAGGAAGGAAGGGAGGAAGGAAGGGAGGAAGGATGGATGGGAAGGAGGGAGGAAGACTCTATGCTCTTAGAGACCATTGCTAACTTGTGATAGTAGACCTAAGATGTCAAAAAAGATGACCTTTTCCTTTTACACTTTCCAGAACCCAGACCTGGGCTAAGAGGATCTTGTTCCTCTTATCAGTGGGTTTATTCTAGGAATGGGAGCAAGTAAGACATTTTGCTCCTCCACAGTCATTCTTGGACAAAAAGTCTTCATTAGCCACCATTCCTGAAAGTAGTTGTGGTCAGATCCTGATTAGAAGCCTCAGGGTGACTTTGACCCAATGAGACTGACTATGACCCATTTTTGCCTCCTGTTAATGACCTTTCCTAAATTCTTAGAAAGGTTTTTCAATAAAAGACTCTGTGTCAGGGATGCCTAGGTGGCTCAGTTGGTCAAGCACCTGCCTTTAGCCCAGGACCGTGGGATCGAATCTCTCATCGGATTCCTTGCTCAGTAAGGTGCCTGCTTCTCCCTCTGCCTGCTGCTCCCCCTGCTTGTGCTTTCTCACTCTCAGACAAATAAATGAATAAAATCTTAAAAATAAAAAAAAAAAAAGATTCCATGTCAAACTTCCCATATTATCTTTAGGTTCCAGTTTCCTTTAGGTATTTTTTTTGGTTTTATTTTGGTTATCTATCAGTCTTTAGTTGTGACTCCAGTTTCTGGTTTTGGTTTTAGATTTGTTTATTCTCTGGGTCTGAAATCTGACCCTCATTGTATTTCTGACCTTAGTGCTGTTAGATCTTGGTTCCAGATATTTATCTACCTGCTTTAGTTCCTGATTTTAGTTCTGATTTAGTTCCTGATTTCAGACCTTTGCTTTGGGAAGGAAATGTCTTTCAAATTTTCTTCAATATTCAAAATCCAGTGTAATTGCATTCTTTTCCAAGAAGCCTTTCCCAATCCTCTCAATTAGAATAAACTTCTTTCCTCTTGGCTCCAGTGTTTTCTGTATCTCAGGCATTTATCCACCTTTGCCTTAAATGTGAAATGATCTTGAGAGCAAGGATCTCCTTTCAAGTCAATGCCTGTGTAATGCCCTAGCTAAAATAGCGTCCTCAATTTACTGAATTTATGCTCTGGCCATTCAAGCATTGTGATGCCTTGTAGTGGTCACAGCCCAAGTGCTGACTGTGGATGTCATCCAAAATAAGGTATAAGACATAAGGCATACAAGAACAGACCTGTTGAGCATCAGGCTTTGTGTGGCCAAGCCTCAAACTTGAATTTTATTCTAAGAAAATCAAAAACTGCTCTACGAGGTCAGACAAAGGACAGGACTCAAGTTTTGAATGAATTTCTGAGAAGACTTGAGATCAGGGTGCATGTAGTCATGGATTACATAGATAGAATGCTCATGGATTTGTTTTCTAGTCCCCATAAGACAAAGGTGAAGGGGGCTATTGGCTGACATTGAGAAGGGCTAACTAATCATTTCAGGAAAATCTAAAGGAAATACTAATTTTGACAGTGAGTAATGTACCTAAGTCATTCTGACTTACCTCTTCATAAGAGGTTCATATAAATTCACAACCACTCCTCCAGTATCCTTTAGTAAACCAGCTGTGGGATGGTGGAAAGAGAACTTGACTTGGAATCAGGCAGTCTGATTTAGGATCTGGTTTTCCATTACCAGATATATGAATATAGTAAAGTCATGTAAATGCTCTGATTCTCATTTTCCCTCTGAAAAATGGAATTAGGGTAGATCCTGCTGGTGCCCATCCCAATACCCTTTCTCCTAGGCCATGCACCCATCCCTTCGCTGCTAGAAGTACTGACTGATAACAACTCATAGCTGCCCCCTCGACAGAAGAAATGCCCTTGTCTGAGGTGGTTATATGTAACACCCCTTTCCTCTGATAGCTCATGGCCAATGAGTAGCTGACATTGGTGTTGAGGAGTAATAATGGCAATCTCACAGAGTTGTTAGGATTAAATAAGATAGCACACATGAAAATGCCTATAATGTTAAGTGTTGGAATTAAAAAAAAAGAAAAAAAAACAGAACTAAGAAGACTATCTTGTATTACTAATTTATAAAGTTAGACTCATGACGTGAAAGACTATAGTCCATAACCTCTTACATTTTCTGGGTCAGAACCCTGGGTGGGATGTTGGCACATCTGAATGACAGCACTTATGTTCTCATGTAGGAGAACAAGCTTTCTAAATCATTAGAGGAAATGCTGCCTCATGATAGTGTCAACAATACGTGAGATAAGAGGATATTGTCCTTCATGTCAGGTTGTCTTCCTTAACAACTTCCTCACAAATTACAGATATTCATACTTTCAAATAATCAGAATGTTTGACATAGCTCATTGCTACTCTTGACCCATCAGAAGCTGACTTAAGATTTGGTTTGATTCCATCTTGTTTCATTGGATCAGGAGGGAGACAAACCACAAGAGACTCTTAAACTCACAAAACAAACTGAAGGCTGCTGGGGGCTAGTGGATAGAGTGGCTGGGTTATGGACATTGGGGAGGGTATGTGCTATGGTAAGTGCTGTGAAATGTGTAAGCCTGATGATTCACAGACATGTACCCTGGGGCAAATAATACATTATATGTTAATTAAAAAAAAGATTTCATTTGATTTAGGTCTTAAAAATAAGCAACTCTGAGTAATTCTATCAGCAAATGATAGTGGTAATCATTGTACTACTTATTGAATGTTCTGTTGTGTGTTGGTTATTCATCATACACTCATCATATTGGTTAATCCTTCAAAGTAGTTATAATTACCCCAAATTTGCACACAAGGAACTAGAAACTCCTTTATTTAACAACTTGCTGAAGGTCATCCCTTCAGACTTAGGGTTGGAAACCAGGTTTCTCTGACCACAGAGTCTGCTCTGTAGAGCTGAATTAGAGCTGCATGAAGGGAAAGTAAGTCCATGCCCAGCTTTTTATTTTATAAGTTAGACCCAGGCCTAAACACCAGAATGTGGAAGACAGGTAAGTATCATGGTATAAACTGCTCTTAGCTCAAGTATTTATGGAGAACCACCAAGGGGATTACTAAAGAAGGGCTATTATTTATTGGTGAATCATAAATGAGAAACAGTGATACAATTATTTCATAAAATATGAGAATGGGGACTAAGGTGAGGGATTGTTCTTAATACATATTTCATGGCTTGGGAAATGATATCCTCCCAACACTGTGTGTAAGATCACTCAAAGTTTCAGTGTCATTGAGGATACATGGTTCAAAGGCAGAAGGAAGATGTGTGGAGTGATGGGCTTGGCAGACTCAGTAGCTGCAAAGATAAACACAAGCTACCAATCGTGGGATCAGGTTAACCTGAGCTGAGGAAGCTAGGTAAGATCATTATTGCTAAACAGAAATATTTCAAGTCTCCCATGAAACGTTTTTGGCACTATCTCCTTCTTCAGTGAATTCTTTCCAAAATTGGTTACTGTTTAGAGGTTGATCATTTTCTCCTCCAAGCATGGTGCTCAAACAAGATGGTGCCTGCTAATGTGAATCTATTCTGAAAACACATTTCAGAAGCACCAATGAAGGACTCATGAAAATTCTCCCTGGAGTCACATTAATTGTATTTTTTTTTTTTAGATTTTTAAAAAAATTATTTCGCAGAGAGAGGGACAGGGAGAAAGAGAGCAGGGGAGAAGGAGAGAGAGAGAGAGAAGCAGGCTCCTGGCTGAGCAAGGAGCCTGATGCGGGACTTGATCTCAGGACCCTGAGGTCCTGACCTAAGCTGAAGGCAGACACTTAACCAGCTGAGCCGCCCAGGTGCCCCACATTAATTGTAATCTTAACAGTTGCTCAAAATTCAAAATGCTGCTGCTGATGATTACTTATTAAGGTATATCTGGAAATCAATAGCTAATTGGTTACTAGATCTAGCTAATCATTACTAGATAGACTATAATCCTTTTCTTTTTCTCTCCCCATTCTTTTTACCTTCTAATTAATTTATTTTTCTAAGTCTGGTGAAATTATCCCAGGGCAAGGAAAAAAACGTCAAATGGCCCATCCATAAACTGAAGATGAGCTGATATAACAGGGTAGTTCAAATAAATAACAAGTTTAGACTGAGCATAGAGATTACTAAAAACTTTCCTGGTAATGCTTGATTATTTTTTGGACCAGCATACTTAAGCCTGGTTTTATAATGGCTCATATATACTAATGATGTTATGATTTTAAAACAAGGACTCACCTCAGAAATTTGAATTTTTTACACTTCACAATTTTTTAGGGGAGAGAGATACACAAAAGCAAACTATAATGGCCTGGTTATAGCTTTGCTTTGAGAAACCTCAACTTTTTGTGGGTGATTGGATTGAGGAACTTTAAAGGCTACGACATTTCCTTTTTCTGACTATCCTCTCAAAGAAACCAACACTGTTTAGGTTCCCATGCATACATTAGTCACCAGAACAACTATGGAAAGGAATGATAAAGATGAGTCTAATCCCTAGTTTAGAAGATGAAAAAATCTAATATCCAAATTGAGAAGCTTTCCCAAGGTCACAGAACAAGCAAGCAGCTAAGTCAGGGCTCAGAACCCGGTCCCCAATGTCCCAGCCAGTTTAAACTACCTGGAAAGTGCTTTAAAGAAAGGAGAAATTGACTAAAAGCATTTAATATGTTTAATTATCGGCTTTAATATTGCAAGGTAGAGTCCATTATCTCATACTTATCTGGTTTGGTGAGCAAGCAACAGGATGGTTCTAATGGTTAAGAGTTTCTGTAAATGCTTCATTGTGGAAAAAGTGACCCAAAGCTCTCTGTGAAAAAAATACAAAGGAAAATGATTTGTTTAGGTCAGTTCTAAGCAACGAAATCTCAAACCCAAGTCAGGTTACTGGATAAGGATTTTTTTTTTTTTTAAGATTTTATTTATTTATTTGAGAGACAGAGAAAGTGAGAGAGAGCATGAGTGGAGAGAAGGTTAGAGGAAGAAGCAGACTCCCCATGGAGCTGGGAGCCCGATGTGGGACTCGATCCTGGAACTCAAGGATCATGACCTGAGCCGAAGGCAGTTGCTCAACCAACTGAGCCACCCAGGCGCCCTGGATAAGGATTTTTTAATAGGGTTCCTAACATATATCTTAGTTCTAGCACCATCAATAATGTCCCTTTTAATGTTTAGAGGCTTTGTCCCACTTTGCAAGCAGAAACCTCTCACCAATGAAAAACAGCCAAATATTTATAATTCCTTGAATTTTAGCCTCTGAATACACAACAAAACATTTTCCCAAGTGAAAAATAGGACACATAATTTGTAGTGTAGAACTTGGCCTAGAGGACAAGGACCCTTAAAGGACACTTGGACACACTCCAAGGACACTTAAAGCTCTCCAATTCTAGATATGACCTTGAATAGCCCGGCAGCTGTTACCGCTCACGAGCAATGGGATTCC
>CM052800.1:51822741-51856784 GCA_028533885.1 Nasua narica
CCACTGTAGCTGAGGCTACACCCTAGTCCTCATGGTGTTTCTGAACAGTGGTGATTCAGAACGAGCTCGCTTGAACTTAACACCGTCAATGGAAGAAGAAACATCTGGGAAGCCCCATTTCCAAGAAGCTTGGAAATCTGATGAAGATGAAACTGGAAGACTGTAGATAGAACAGATGACAAACCCAAGTGTTCAAACGCAATAGCACACACAGGTGCACGCACATACAGAGGAAATGAGCAGGTGAACCGAGATAATTCCAGAGAAATGAGAAATAGGTAGAATAGAGGGCTACGTGCTTGCCTACAATCCTGGCTGCATTTCCTGAAACTTTTCTCAGCCCCACCTTTTGGCAAATCTTTTGTAGACATGAGTGTGGTATTGCTCCTTTTCAACCACAAGGTGGGGCTTATATTGGAACATACTGAACATCAGAAGATTCTTTGTGTTAGCATTTTCCATTTAGAAGACTTTTTATTTTGTCACGTAGATATGATTGAGGGCAACCTAGAGCAGCCTACTACACGTTACCTTATCTGGTTGCGGGATTCCAAAAGCACCCAGAATGGAATTAGTGCATAGCTTAAGACCTACATCTGGAACACTTATTTTTCATAGGAAAGATAAAATACCTTATTTTCTGAGTTCTTTGCCACCTTTGCCACGGTATTTTTGTGCAGGTAGGTAGAGCTTTGCTCTGCTACAGCATTCCTTCACAAAGCCCCTGAAAGGTCAAGGTGAGTCTGAGCCATTGCCCCTTTTGCTCTCCCTTTGGAATACAATATACTGAAGGGAGTGAGGGGGAGAAGAGGAAGAGGAAGAAGATAAAGAAGTATCAAAACAAGATTATAAGACTTCTTAAAATAAATCCATTGCCTATGTTTAAGAAATTACACTTTTTTTTACACTTTTAAGTGTAAAATTACACTTTTAAGACTGCATAAATATATTGCAATGTTTGTTATTTTAAGATTGCATATATTGCAACATATTCATGTTATTAGAAATACAAGCACTTCTTGAACTAGATGGAGGGGATTAAGAGTACACTATAGTGAACACTGATTAATATATAGAATTGTTGAAGCACTATATTGTATACCTGAAACTGATATAATATTAGTTTTATTATAATGTATGTTAATTATACTGGAATTTAAAAGTAAATAAACAAATAAAAGAAAAACAATAAGAATGAAGAGAATAAAAAAATAAAGATAAAAAATTGAATCCCAAAGTAGTGTTGTGTCCTTTCTACAAAGGGATAGAGGAACCAAACCTAAAAATATATACATACAAGCACTTTGTAGTACATTGAGGCTCTGTGTCTATGATGGGATAAAAATTCAAAGTTAATATTAAATATTCTAACAATATATTGTATTGTAACTGAGGGTATGAACTTATTCAATGATAACAGCAAAACCAGCTTCAAGAGTTTTTGTGAATGCAAGATCCTGGACAAATATACTCCTGCCCCTCCCCCTCCCCCCTTTTGATAAACTCTGTTTATAAACTGCAGATGTTACCGAATAGATTTAATAGAGATGGTGGTGATGGGACACACTTCACTCTTATAAGCAACTTCTCACCTATCAGAAGCCTTTCCCTTAATTTCTAACCCTAATGATCTTTTGAAATATAGTTTTCAGGACTTAAGAGACCATGATATAAATTCTCCATGTCCAGACTCGATTTCATTCTGCAGAGAGGAAAGAGCTCAGGCTTCATAGTTGAGAATTGAATTCAAATTTGAACCAAGATGCTTACTAGCATCTGTGGGCATACAATTTTTACTCTCGGAGCCTTTGCTTTCTCATTGGTAAAATGGAGATAAGAGCACCAAACCCATAAATTTGTGGTGAAAAGTAAATGAGTTAACTTGTGTAAAGAACCTAGTACACTCACTGTTATAGACAGACCCTAAACAGTCCCTATCGAAAATTCCAATGGCATTTTTCACAGAAGTAGAAAAAAATAATTCTAAAATTCGTATGGAATCATCAGAGTCTAAATAACTAAAACAGTCTTGAGAGCAAAGAACAGAGTTGGAGATATCACACTCCCTTATTTCAATTTATATAAGAAAGCCACAGTAACCAAAATAGTAGAGTAGCAGCATAAAAATAGAAAAATGGAACAGAAGAGAAAGCTCTGAAATAAACACAAGAATATGACCAACTGATTTTCAACAAGTGTGCCAAGAATACACAATGGAGAAACAATAGTCATTCCAATAAATGCTTCTGAGAAAACCGGATATCCACATATGAAATAATGAAACTGGACCCACACTTTATGTCATATATAAAAATCAACTGAAAATGAATTGAAGGCTTAAAGTAAGACCTAAAACTATAAAGCTCCTGGAAGAAAACATAGGAGAAAACTCCTTGACATCAGCCTTGGCAATGAATTTTAGGCTATGACATCAAAAGTGGAGGCAACAATAACAAAAAAACAAACAAACAAAAAACAAGTGGGATTATAACAAACTAAACTGCCTCTGCACAGTAAAAACAAAAACAAAAACAAACAATCAAATGAAAAGGCAACCTACAGATTGGGAGAAAATATTTTCAGGCATGTAGGCGATAACAGGTCAATATCAAAAATACATAAGGAACTCATACAACTCAATAGCACAAAATAAAACTAAAGAGAAAATCCAGCCTGATTTAAAAATGGGCAAAGGAGGGGTGCCTGGGTGGCTTAGCGGGTTAAAGCCTCTGCCTTCGGCTCAGGTCATAATCTCAGGGTCTTGGGATTGAGCCCCGCATCTCTGTTGAGCAGAGAGCCTGCTTCCCCCTCTCTCTCTGCCTATCTCTCTGCCTACTTGTGATCTCTCTCTCTCTTGCTGTCAAATAAATAAATGAAATCTTTAAAAAAAATGGGCAAATGACTTAAATTGACATTTTTCTGAAGAAGACATACAAATGGCTAACAGGTATAAGAAAAGATGCTCAACATCACTAATTATCATAAAAATAGAAATCAGAACCATAGTGAAATATCACCTTATACCTGTTAGTATGATTATTATAAAAAATAACAGATAACAAATGTTAGCGAGGATGTGGAGAAAAGGAAATCTTTTACACCACTGGTGGGGATATCGGTTGGTATAGCCACTATGGAAAACAGTATGAAGGGTCCTCAGAAAACTAAAAATAGAACTACCAGATGATCCAGCAATCCCACTTCTGGGCATATACCCAAAGAAAATGAAATCAATGCCTTGAAGAGATATCTGCATTCCCATGTTCACTGCAGCATTATTCATAATAACCAAAACATGGAAAAAACTCAAGTGTCCATTCCTGGATGAATGGAGCAACCAACACATTGTACACTTTAAATTTACACAGTGTCATATGCCAATTATATCTCAATAAAGCTGGAAGAAAAAAAGAAATTATGATATGGAATATTAAAAGGGAAGGATATCTTGGGGCACCTGGGTGGCTCAGTCCATTAAGCATCTGCCTTCAGCTCGAGTCATGATGCCGGGTCCTGGGATGGAGCCCCTGTGTCAGGCTCCCTGCTCAGCAGGGAGTCTGCTTATCTCTCTACCTCTGCCCCTCCACCTACCCCCCACTGCTTGTGCTTTCTCTCTCTCAGGATCTTTCTCTCTCAAATAAATAAATAAAATCTTCAAAACAATAAAGAAGGATACCTTGCCATTTGCAACAACATGGGTAAACCTGGAGGGTGTTATTCTAAGTGAAATAAGCCAGACACATCAAGAGAAACATCTTCACAATCTCACTTATATGTGGAAACTTAAAAAGTTGAACACACAGAAGCAGGGTAGAACAGAGGTGAAGAGGTGGTAGGGAGGTAGGAAGGTATTGGTCAAATGGTACAAAGTTACTGATACGTAGGATGAATAGGTCTAGAGACCTAATGTACACCATGGGGTGACTATAGTTAATATTGTACTGAATACTAGAAATTTGCTAAGAGAGTAGATTTTAGGTAATTTCATCACCAAAAAAAAAATGGTAGGAGATAATTAGCTTGATTGTAGCAATCATTTCACTAACTATATTTATATCAAATCATCATGTTTTACACCTTACACATATACAATTTTTATATTTTAAAAAACCTAACACAGTGACTGGAACACAGATCTACCTCTCACTTCCTCACCTCCTTTCCTGTCTTGGTCTTCTTGAACCACCAGCCACAGCCGTGCAACAATAGAGTGTAATTAAAGAGCTCCATTCAGGACACAGTTGGAAGAGCTCTATTAAACAATAATTGCCCCATACCTCAATAATTCTGCAAGAGTAGTCTAAATACCTTCTCAAGCATCTAAGTTCACAGAGACTCCATCCTTCCAATTGTTTACACTTAAAGTTTTCATCACCAATCAGTCTTTTTCTCATATCTCCTACTCAATCCTTCAGGATTTTGTGCTATCTTTAAAATAGCCAGAATCTGACCATTAGTTACCACCTCTGCCATTACTACTCTGGTCTGGTGTAAACAATCATCTCTTGTATTCCACAATAACCTGTAAGTGGTTATCTCTATTCGCCTTTGCCCCCACTACGAACTCTTTCTCCTCCTAGCAGCTGGAAAGCTACCATGTCACTCATCTGCTTCAGACTCTCCACCAAGAAAAAGCTGAAATCCTTATAATGAGCTACAAAGCCTATCTGATCTGGCTCCTTACTCTCTCTCCTCCTGTCCTACTCATTCTTTCCCTCCCTGCTCCAGCCACACCAGCCTTCTCATTGCCCACTCACATGCACGGCCATGCCCCCAACTCTGTTACTTCTAGTTGTCTGTTTGCCTAGAACACTTACCCACATAGCCACTTAGCCAGTTCCTATAGCCTTCAATTCTTAGCTCAATCTCAGGCTCTCAGGGAGGCTTCCCTGACTCCCAGTGCTGTAATCTTTCTCATACTCTCACCCATCTGACAGGCCGATCCCCTGCCCTGCTTTACTGTTTTTCCCCCATAATATTTATCCACCTACAACACTCCCCAAGGGTAGTCATTTTGATTTGTTAATCCCTAACATTTCCCAAGCAACCAGAAAAGTGGTTTAAATATAGAAGGTGCTCTATAAATATTTGTGGAATAAATAATGGAAAAGTGAAGCCTCTTGACATACATTTTCAAATGATACACATAAAGCTTCATGTGTTTTCTTTCCAGCAAATCATGTAGGTTTGCTTGCTTTCTCTGAACAAATTTTTCCAACCTCAACCACATTATTTGTTTTGCAATAAGGGTCAACAGCTGTAACCTATCTAAGAGTCACGAAGAAACCAATTAAGAGGAAATGGTGTCAGGAAAGAGAAGATCACACACAGGAAACACTTCCTCTCATTCTATGGTGGGAATGGGGGATGGACAAAAATATGATGGTAACTCACACCATCCTCATGACCTCCTTTTCTGGATTCTTTCTTCATTAAACCCATTCACGTTAATGCTCTTCTCCTCTCAGATGATAATGAGAACCTTGAAAATGATACTTGTTGGTTAGCTACATTTAAGAGCAGTACTAATTAAAGTTTTGCTGAAGCTGAGGTTTAGGTAAGTATCCTCTCCTGACATAAGTGGTCAAGTTTCCCAGAGGAAGTTCTCCATCTCTTCCAAACTTCTTAGATTAATACATCAGACAGAAGGAACTGTAGAGGCAAATTCCCTCATTTTACAAATGAAAAACCTGAGGCCTTGACAGGAAGAGGGACCAGTACGACTAGCTTTTGTTGTCCCTCTCCCCACACTGAATCAAGACCATCTTTTCCAACCTTCTAAGTGCTCTCAGGCAGCAGAAGATGGGAGAAGGAAGGGAAGTGTGCTCAAAACCAAGTCTGTGAGACTTACAGACCTGTGAGAAAAACTTCCTAAGGCAAAACAGAGTCTTTTGTTTAGGTTCAAATCCTAACTCTGTCTGCTCCCTGCCAGGTGACCCTCTGTAAGTTCCTTAACCTCTCTGAATCTGTTTCCTCATTGGTTAACTGGGAATAGATGAGACCAAAATATGTTATTATGAATGTTATAACAAATAAAACCTATGATGCACTTAGCAACAAGATCCTGTTAGTACAATTATTTCTTGAGTTAAGACTCTGCACTCATTGCTGAAGTCTAAGTTCATGAAGTCCAGAGAAGAAATGTGTCATTTAAATTTTTCTCATTTAACTTGGCTTCCCAATACATGCTTCATTTCTCTTTGGGTCTCTCCTGTGTCCTTGCTATCTCTGTCTGGGTGTGTTATTTCTGCTCCTTCCTGCCCATGTTGCTTTTATCTTCAACTCTGTAGGAGATGGTGCCAGTGGTGTTTTCCAGGGCCACCCCCACCACTGGGAAAAGGGAAGTACATGAAAAGTACATCACACAGGTTTGGAGCAGACAGCTTTTCCTAAGTTTCAAAACTTGACTAGTTTTGTGGGTGGTGATTTCCTCCTTTCTATTTTAGGGACCACATGGAAAGATTTAATTTTATTGGGTAAGGTGACACAGGAAAAAGAACATCCTAGATGTGACAAATAGTAAATATTGCTGTATAGGAAAATATACTACCTAGAAACAACGGTCTTACATTTGGAAATCAGATACCATAGGGCACCAGATTAGGTAGAGTTGATGAAAGAAGTTCTATATCCTTCTGTATCACTTTGGAGAATTCTGAGAGACTGGCCACTTCACTAAGTCTATACACAATCTGAATTGTTTCCTAATTTTGTTTTCTTTTTATGTCAAAATTTCACATACTTTTTTGGGCGCCTGGGTGGCTCAGTTGGTTGGGCAACTGCCTTCGGCTCAGGTCATGATCCCGGAGTCCCGGGATCGAGTCCCATATCGGACTCCCGGCTCTATGGGAAGTCTGCTTCTCTCTCTGACCTTCTCTCATTCTCAGTCTCTCTCTCTAATAAATAAATAAAAAATCTTAAAAAAAAAATTTCACATACTTTTTTATGTGAATTATGAAAGGACTAAAATTTTTCTCCCATCTCAGCCACCTTTTGCCACTGGTATTATCTTTTAGCAGATTAGCTAAGGAGGTTGCATCATTTGAAAGTACAATCAGTTTACTACTTTTTTTGGGGTGGATTTGGATTTTACTCCTATGGACAGCAGGAAAACCAAAGGTCATTCATGTCTTGAATTCACATACTATGAGGATTTGTTTCCTCCTCCTCATTCATCTCCTAAACCATCTCCATCTTCTCTTTTGAAGATTTCAGGAATTTTTGTTCTGAAGTCTCTGTCCTGGACATATCTAGGGACAGCAACTTGTCAGAAAATATCATTTATCTTTCACTTGATATGATTTAAAAATAGTAAACTTGAGAATCACTCACTATTCTCAAGTGTAATAGCTCCAATTTACTCTTCACTGATCTTACTCAAGAGTTTTTAAGGTTCAGGAAACTTTCTGAAACTTAATGCACTACTTTTTACATTTGGTTTAGGTAAGAAAAGGGCATATGATTTTCATTATATTTTCAAAGGATTAAATGGTTTAAAAAAAGTTAAGAACCACTGAGGTATTACCTAAAAAGAAAACTCATCTGTTTCATCTTAGCACATTTAAGGTTTATTAAATTAAACCTGTGGGACACCATTCATGTTCACTCACTGATCTCTGGAAATACTGTGTATGGTCCTTTGGACTCTCTGGTCTGTAAAAGGCGATGGGAAGAAGTCACTGGAATTCCCTGCATGCTGCTGTCCATCTCTTATCCTGCCTGTTGTATTTTGCCTCTCACCCTAGTCCGGAAGCATACTCAAAGAATTTGGATGGCTCATTCACCCAAGGAGAAAACTGCCACCTGCCTGAGCTGGTTACTGTTTTATCTATCCGCCACTAAATGACAGCATGAACTAAAACTGTAATTTCCATGCTAGATTCTTCTGGGTTCATGTAGATAAGACAACACAAAGATAAGCATTTTGAAATGGTTTCTTTTGTGGAGATTGCTCTTGTTGGGTGTGGTTCTGCAAAGTGGGGCATTTGTGCTTTCATCTAAGAAATGTTTCTAGATCCACCTGTTAATTGTAGGCACTGAGCCAGGAGCTGGCAAACAGTGTAAATAAGACAGACATGGCCTCTGACCTCGTGGAATTTCCAGTCAAGTGAGTGAGACATAACAACAAACAATTACACCAGTGGGTTGAGTGCTCCTCCTCATTTTAACAAAATCCACCAACATGGAGTTTGTACCGTGGACAAATGGTGCCTTAAATATTTCAGCAACCCCTAATGCCAAAGTTGGGAAAAGAATGAGTTAAGGTGAAACTCATATTATGAAATGAAACACTTTAAAACAATCAAAGTTTTAAGAAGGAGAGTTGTAAGGAACAAAATAAAGGTATTACAACATGAGACTTGTGTTCCACTTAAGCTACTTTCTTCCATTTGCTGAGTTTCATTTCCACACAGCTTTTTAAAGTCTCACGTGTCTAGAACAAGAAAAAGTAAAAATAACAAGAGAACTTTTGAGAAAACTATTCTTATAAAATCATACTACCTTGCTTCAATAGTTTCATAACTTTTTTCTTCTGTTACTTGACTCAGTTGCTTCTGTGACTCTTGTTTACCTCAAGACATAAGCACACACATAAGTCCAGTCATTTCTAATATAGCAACTTCCCTTTCTGCCAAGTGATTTCATTTCCTATGAGCTTTACTTTACACGAAAGAAATTCTAGTGACAAATAATATATAATTGTCGTTATTTCAAAGATCTATATTATTGTAAACATTGGAGTAAACAATCTCTAAATGGCTTTAGTGTGACTCTAAAAAAGAAAATAGAAGTATAATAAACTTTTGTTTTATAGATTTAATAAAGAAATGACTACAAGTAAATATTTACATTTGATTTTTTTTCATATTGAAGACAGATATCCCAAGTCCATAAGAAATGCCTATTTCCACAACCAGCTTCTTCCCCCAATCCCATCCTTTATACATCATCTCAAAATCTCCATGGATTTGGGAAATAGAATTGGTAGTTGTACTCTGTTCTTTGTGTGTATTAACAGTACTTTTTCAAAACACACAAGAATTGAATTATTAGGTATAAAAATGAAAGTTCTACAAATGAAAGGGGAAAAAAAGAAGCCAGATGTAAACTTGAAGAGATTTGTTGTGTTGATATATTTTTACTTTTTGATTGGTAAACTTTTTTTTAAGTTTTTGTTTATTTATTTGAGAGAGAGAGAGAGCACAAGCAGGCAGAGAGGCAGTCAGGGGGAGAGGGAGAAACAGGCTCTCCACTGAGCAGAGAGCCCAATGAGGACCCTGGCATCAGAAGCTGAACTGAAGGTAGATGCCTAATGGACTGAGCCACCCAGGTGCCCCTTGATTAGTAAACTTAAAAAGTAATGTGGTTTTCCCATTCCAAGCAAAGTGTGACTTATGTGACAGATTAGAGGGGAAGAAAACTGATATTTATTATCTCTTAGGTGCCAGGTGCCACTCTTCTCATTATTTATGTATTTCCTCATTTAACTCTCACTGTGATCCTATGGAACTGGTGTTATTATCATTCTACAGATGAGGAAACACACTCAGGTTAAAAAAAAAAAACTCCTCATGGTTGTTCAGCTGGTAAGTGGGGGAACTAGGTTCAAAGCTAGATTTGTCTTAGCCCAGCACCTATGCATACATTTAAAATGATTGTGACTTGACATTGCTCAAAACTTATATATTTAGCTGTTTGATCTCCCAACTTGCCAAGACTGGAAAACACCTCTTCTCTTAAGGTAAAACACTTCTAGCAGCATGAACCGACTTTACTTAGCATTTTTGCAAATCATATACTAGAGATATTTGAACTTGGAAATGAAACCAAAATGTCCTTGAGACACTAGAGCAGATAAGTTATGCTATTAACAAAGTAAATATACATGTTTGTTACTCATAAAAGTAAGAATATGTTTTACATCTTTCAGCTAACTCTGAGTTTCACTAACTAAAATTTTGGGGGGTAGATATCTTATATTTATGATTTAGCGTTAATGACATTGTAATTCCCTGATACATGTTTAGCATTTGTCCATGGTTCTCTTAAACTTGAGGGCTGCTGAGCTGAAACAGTTTCCTGAAAGAGAGAAAAAATTCCAGGTGCCAGTTAAGACTTTACTACTGGGATTAGGACAGTAGCTCAGATAATTAGCAGTAGTGATTACAACACCAGCATAGAATTAGCTTGCTCAAGGTCTCTTGATTAATAAGTGTGGGACAAGATTCAAACCCAAATTCATATCACTTCCAAGTCCCTGTTTAACCACCACATTCTGCTTTATTATGAAAATAAAGCTTTGTGAAGTGGGGTAGGGGAGGGGGTTTAAAAATACCTCTAATTCTACAATACCTATTGACAGTGGGGGGAGGATGACTTAGATGGTTTAACATACCAAAAAGGCACTCAGCTTTCCTGTAGGGAGTTTGATGAAAGAAGTTACATATCAATGCAGAAAAGTAAATACCCATCTGTATCTTGGCCATTTTTCTGAGCTCTTCTGTTTCTTTGATGCTAGACTTGGTCCCATGGCTATAGTGAAGATCTCTGGATGCTCTTCTCTGTTAAGTACTTCTCATGTCTCAGGAGCTGGTTGAAACTTTAATAAACAGCTCAATGGTTGATGGATCTCTGCATTCATCCCTAGAGGGTAACAAAACATTTGTGTGAAGCTTTGCTATTCACTTAAAGTTTTCTTTCTGCTCTATTTCAAAGTGGCATTTCCTTAAACATGCTAATTAGATCATTTCCCTCTACTTAATCCCACTTAGTCCTACTTACTATGCACTGCCTCAAAAGGATTCCTTTACAGAGGTGGAACAAGACCAGAATTATTCTGCCTCTAGTCATTTTGTCTTTGTCTACACTTCTGATGGAGAGAGGAGTCCAGGACATACACATCATCAAGGTTACATTGTGAGAGATGAACGACATTTGCAAAGAGGTCATTTTGCCTTATAAATAAATCCTCCACTTAAAAAAATGAGCATCTAGGTCGAATAGAACTCATTAGCTCAAAGTCTAAGGATGATGTCAGGATGCAGTTGAAACCCTCAGCCAAGGGATGAAGGAGATGAGGAGATGGAATAGAGCAAAATGAGGTCCTTCTGTAAGAAAGATTCAGCAAAAAGACAAAGGCAACCATGAGGGAAAAGTAGAAGGGTTTCTGCAAATCCTTAGAACACTGAGTGCCTTAGTGGCATCACTAGTATGATCGGACCCTAATCGTAAGGGATTGGTTCAGTTCTGTCAGAGTCTGTCCATGTGAGAATATGTCATCACTGAACAGGCCAACATTACTGAAGCAGAGACTGGTAATTTTTTTTAAGATGCAGGTCTTGCTGACATATCTGGTGCCAAGTTTTTCCACTCACTCCATACCCTGTTTTCCATATGGTGCTCTACAATTTCTGAAACCTGATGGCCATATTCTGTTACATCCCATTACCTTGTACTTGCTTTCCCTTCCACTAGCAATGCAATCACTCCTTTTTCCCACCCTGCTGGTCTTCTCATCACCAATATTAGGTCACAGTTTTGAAGTAATTTCTTCTGAAAACTTCCATTTATCAAAACTACATTAGAGGTCCTGTTTACTTGCTCCCCATCACTATATTGTACTTGCTTGTATAACTAATTATCCATATCCTACATTAGACTGGAAACTCCTTGAAGTCAGAGACTATATCTTATTTACATAGTATTTACATCTCCCACTACAATACCTAGTATTTGGAAATAATCAATATTTATTAAATGAATAAATGAACAATGATGTTCCTGAAATAGTAGAGTTAAAAAAATAGGAACTGTATTATATATAAACATTTACTTTGCTACAAAAGGTAATTTAACTCATGTACTCTTTAGTTCTCAAGCCTTAGGTTGGTTGGAGGAAGAAAAAGAAATGATTACAGGCATACCTCAATGATATTGTGAGTTTGGTTCCAGATCACCACAATAAAATGCAAGTCGAATTTTCTGGTTTTCAGGTGCCTATAAAAGTTATGCTTAAAAAAAAGTTATGCTTGCACTATACTGTAGTCTAGTAAGTGCAATAAATAGAATTATGTCTAAAGAACAATGTGCATACCTTAATTTAAAAATACTTTATTGCTAACAAATGCTAATTATTACCAGAACTTTCAGTGAGTTACAGTCTTTTTGTTGATGGAGGGTCTTGCCTTGATGTTGATCTGCTGACTGGTCAAGGTGGTGGTTGCCAAAGATTGGGATGTTTATAGCAATCTCTTTAAATAAGGCAGCACTGAAGTTTGCCACATTGATTGACTCTTTTATGAATGATTTCTCTGTAGCATGCAATGCTGTTTGAGAGCATTTTACCCACAATAGAACTTCTTTCAGACCTGGAGTCATTCTTCTCAAACCCTGATGCTGCTAGCAACTAAGTTGATGTAACATTCTTACTCATAAGTTTAAGGCAATTGTTGATGTAACATTCTAAATCATTTGTTGTTCTTTCAACAATCACCTCAGCACCTTCACCAGGAGCAGATTCCATCTCAAGAAACCACGATCTTTGCTCATCCATAAGAATCAACTCCTCATCCATTTGAGTTTTATCAATGAAATTGCAGCAATTCAATCACTTCTTCAGACTCCACTTCTAATTCTCATTTTCTTGCTATTTCCACCACATCTGCAGTTACTGCCTCCACTGACGTCTTAACTCCTCAAAGTCATCCATGAGGGTTGGATTCAACTTCTTCCGAACTCCTGTGAATATTGACACTTGACCTCTTCCCATTAGTCATGAATGTTCTTCATGGCATCTAAAATGATGAATTCTTTCCAGAAGGTTTTTAATTTACTTTGCCCAGATCCATCAGAGGAATCACTATCTATGGCAACTAGAGCCGTATGAAGTGTATTTCTTGAATAATATGCCTTGAAAGTTGAAATTAATCGTTGACTGCAGAATGGATGCTGTGTTATGTTAAGCTGGCATGCAAACAACATTCATTTCATTGTATCTCCATCAAAGCTTTTGGGGGCTCAGGTTCACTGTCAATGAGCAGTAATTTTTTTGAAAGGAATTTTTTTTTCCCCTGAGCAGTAGATAATGGGCTTGAAACATTCAGTAACCATGTTGTAAATAGATGTGCTGTCATCCAGGCTTTGTTGTTCCATTCATGGACTACAGGCAGAGTAGATTGTGCCTAATTCTTAAAAACCCTATGCTTTTTGAGATGGTAAATAAACATTGTCTTCAACTTAAGATCATCAGTTCCTTTAGCCCTTAACAAGAGAATCAGCCTGTTTTTGAAGCTTTGAAGCCAGGCATTGGCTTTTCCTCTCTAGCTATGAAAGCCCCAGATGGCATCTCTTCCAATAGAAGACCATTTTGTCTACGCTGAAAATCCGTTATTTAGTGTAGCCGCCTTCATGAATGATCCTAGCTAGATCTGGATCACTTGCTGCCGTTTCCTCACCGGCACGGATTTCTTCCCCTTGCACTTTGATGTTGTGAAGATGACTTCTTTCCTCCAACTTCGTGAACCAACCACTGCTAGCTTCAAATTTTTTTTCTGCAGTTCTCACATTTTTCTCAGCCTTTATAGAATTGAAGAGAGTTAGGGCCTTGCTTTGGATTATCCTTGGCTTAAATGAATGTTGTAACTGGTTTAATCTTCTATTCAGACGACTCAAACTCTCTCCATATCAGCCATAAGCCTGCTCTTCTAATCATTCATATGTTCGCTGAAATAGCACTTCTAAATATCTTCAAGGACTTTTACTTTGCATTTAAAACTTGGCTAACTGTTCAGCAAAAGAGGTCTAGCTTTAGGCCTATCTTGGCTTTTGGAATGTCTTCTTCACTAATCTTAATCATTTCTAGCTTTTGATTTAAAATGAGAGACCTACGACCTTCCTTTCACTTGAAAATTTAGAAGCCACTATAGTATTATTAATTGGCCTAATTTCAGTATTTCTGTGTCTCAGAGAACAGAAAGGCCTGAGAAGAGAGAGAAAGGTAGGAACAGTTTGGGGGGGGGAGGGAGTATAGCAGTCAGAATACATACATTTATTAAGTTTATCATCTTCCATGAGTGTGGTTTGTGGCATTCCAAAAGAATTACAATAGTGACATCAAAGATGACTGATCACAGGTCACCATAGTAAATATAATAATAATGAAAACATGTGAAATATTGTAACAATTACCAAAATGTGACACAGAGATACAAAGTAAGCAAATGTTGTTAGACAAAATGTGGCTATAGACTTGCTCTTCAAAGGGTTGCCACAAACCTATTTTTTATAACACAATCTCTGCAAAGAGCAAAAAGCAAAGCAAAATTAAATAATGTATGCCTATACTAAGAAATTGAATAACCTCTTTGGAAAACACTCAATCATGACATTTCCCTCCCCACACACTTGTGTGGACAAGCTCACTGCTTTAGCCAGCCTCCTGGGAAATAAAAAATTTGTTGAATCAACTGAATTATTTATGAACTGTGTACTTGCCCAGATGTGGACAGTTTTAGTCCTTCTCTTAGTGCCTTTTATCTGGAAAAAAAAATAAAAAACAAAAAAACAGACTAATCTCTGAAGACCAAAAGATAAAGTAAGAAACTTTGCTAAGTCATAAAAAGATGGTTTTGTGTCTTAATGAACTTGAGAAAATTTCTTTCCACTCCCTTTTGTGAATGTGCTTTTAGACCAGGGCTAAAACAAGTGAGTTTTTGAACCATTGACACTGCTACTTAGGTGTATGAACTTGGAGATATTGTTAAGTTTCCTCATCTGTAAAATGAGAAATAATACTTATGGCATTGCTGTGAAGATTAATTAATACACACAAAGCACACACACACTGTCACTGACATCAAGTAAATTGAAGTGATATTTAAGAAGTTAAGCTGAGGTCCCACACAAATCTTTCAGCAAGGGAAGTTTTCTCCCCAAACCATAAATGCTCAAATTCTGAAATATTATTACTGTTGCTCTAATTTTCAACCATTTTTTTGTCATAGAATTTAATTTATATATTATATTATGGCACCTGAGTGACTCAGTCAGTTAAGCATTTGCCTTTGGCTCAGGTCATGATTTCAGGGTCCTGGGTTGGAGCCTCACATCAGGTTCCCTGCTTGGTGGGGAGCCTGCTTCTCCCTCTCCTGCTTCCTCTGTCTGTGCTCTCTCTCTCTCTCTGTCAAATAAGCAAATAAATAATAGAATATTTAAAAATATTACAAAATAAATCTTATATCAATGTTTAAACAAGTTACTTCTTCAAAAGTTCTGGAATTGTATAGATTTCAAGACTCTCCACATTCCAGATTTTCATTTGAAAGGGCAACTTGGATGCTAATACAGTTAGATTTTTATTTGGAGCTTTAATTTTAGCAAACCATAACTGGAACTGATGATGTTTCTATTTTATTATATTGTTACATTACATGCTGTAAGCTGGCTCAACTGGTATTTTTGTTTTTTAAAGATTTTATTTATTTATTTGACAGAGCTAGAGACCACAAGTAGGCAGAGAGGCGGGCAGAAAGAGAGGGAAGCAGGCTCGCCACCGAGCAGAGAGCCCGATGTGGGGCTCGATTCCAGGACCCTGAGATCATGACCTGAGCCGAAGGCAGAGGCTTTAACCCACTGAGCCACCCAAGCGCCCCTGGCTCAACTGGTATTTCAGAAACTGATCTTTTATCAAGAATGCCTCTAAGGCAAATGATACTTTTTAGGAAATAATTGTTGGTTGGATATCCTTGTAGTGTGGAAATCAATAATCTGATAAAAATGAGAAATATAAGTCATAGCATTTGGAATAGTTAGGAATTTACCAATTTAAAAGTTAAACCAGGAAGTTTACATATATTAACTTGGTGAGATGGGAGTGTTATTAAACCCATTTTATAGACACAGAAACCTGAACTCAGAAAGTATAAAAGTCATACAAAAATTAAGTGGCTAAAGCAGAGTTTGAACCTACATGTCTTTATCCACTAAGTATAATTAGCTGCCACTCCATCCTACTCCAACCAAGTAACCCAAGTGAACCGTTTCCTAGAGCAGAGACATATCTTCATTCACCTGTCCTTGAACCATGTCTTTATATAGAATGTGCTGTTTTTCTCTATCTTCTCTTCCTTCAACATCCTGCTCACACTGCTTATGGAATATTTTGTCTTTATGCCCTTGTTGGGATTAAATATCAGTAGCACTTATCTTTTCTGTAATATAGTAAAGTCCTTATATTGCTTTCTTCTTCTGATAGACCAAACTCTTTGAAACATGTATTTAGTCTTATCTATCTCTAGATCCCCACATTACTCAGAATTTACTTGATAAATATTTTTGGAACTGAAAGATGTATCTTTTCATTCTTTCAAACATACATTAGAAAGCCAAATCTTTTGAAGAGTTATAATATGCTCCTTGGGAACAGTAACAGTTCCTGGAAACTTTCCAAAACACTCAGAAAAAGACTTCTCAAAATTATGTCTTCAATAAAAGTGGTTGGCGAGATTATCTTCTCTATCATTGCAGCACATGTAATTTACTTAAAGAAATGACCATGTCTGGAAGAGTAATCATAAATGACCTTACTTTAACAACTGCCAGATAGTATAATAAATTTATCTATACATAAAAAAGTACAACTGATAATAATGTATCAAAGAAGCTTGAATATTTAACAATGATTTTTAAACATGCTTTAAAACAAATATGTCTTTAAATAAAATAAATTAAATCCTGTTAAAGATCCAATAGAATTTTAATCCTGCCAAAAATTTGATGAGACAAATTACAGGAGTCTGATGACTCAGGCCTGCTCTCAAAGGGCAGGCGGAAGGTTGCATATTGTGGAATTTCCTCTGACATAATGCAAGAATGAGGGTGCATATTCTCTGCTGCTCTGAATAATATAAAAAGCCACAGAAGCTATCCAACCAACAGAAGTCCCCTGGGACAGCAGAGCTCACAAGCGTCTGGGACAAGAGCCAGAAAGAAACCCGAACGAAGGCACCTTGCATCAACATGACTTCTAAGATGGCTGTTGTTCTCTTGGCAGTTTTCCTGCTTTCTGCAGCTCTGTGTGAAGGTAAGCAGACTTTTCTGGTCTATGCAGTTTTCCGGTGTCTAAATGTGACCCTCAGATAGTAAGATTGCCCTTAATGCTTTAATAACAAACATCTTCTTTATTCAAGTAAAGGAAATAATATTTGCAGTCACTTAAAGTTAAATTGAAGCTTTAATTGTTTAGGTTTTATCTCTACAATACTTAGAAATCATGAAGTTTGATTAATAGAGACATCCTGTTCCTATTTTTCATACTCTATAGGATACAAGCATACAAATTCATTAATAGAAATCTATAATTTAGAATATAAGGGAGAGGCAGGGGGAGAGAGAGAGAGAATCTCAAGCAGACTCCACGCTGAGTGAGGAGCCAGATGCAGGGCTTGATCTCATGACCCTGAGATCATGACCTGAGCCAAAATCGAGTCAGATGCTTAACCAACTGAGCCATCCAGGTGCCCCTAGAGAGTATCTTACTAGGGACCGAATTACCCATATTATTTATTAATATCGAGTGAGGTAACTCCATAACTTTAATCCACGTGTTGTTTTATTGACAAGCTTCCCTCTTTGATTTAAAGACACTCTGACAAAGTGTAAACCTTGGGATCCCTCCCATGAAAGAAATACAGTTAGAAATGTTTGTTTTTATACTTTTTTCTTTTCCATTAAGCATTACAGATTTTGCTAAGAGAGATATTTGTGCAACTTATATATTTCTATTAATTCGTTCTGAAGGCAACTTCTCTGTTGTTGAATCTTAGTTTACATACTATAAGTAGCACTGTGGTATCATGGAAGATTATACAATATATATCAACTAGAAGAAAAAGTACCATAAGGATGTCAACATTTCACAACGACAACTCCAAGTCTTTATGCATAAAGTCCATCAATGCTGTCATTAATGACAGTTGTGGTTTTCTTAATTGAATTTAGGGGCTAGGAGAATATCCAGTCTACTGCTTTATGAATGAGTTTACTAAAGAGGTGCTGTTTACCAAGCATATAGTCACCAAATTATCGGATTGGGGAATTAAGGAGAGAGTAGCCAGCAAAGCCATGTTCGGGATGAAATTAATCCTTGTTTTTATTATTTTTTCACAGCTGCAGTTCTGTCAAGAATAAGTTCAGAACTTCGATGCCAGTGCATAAATACTCACTCCACGCCTTTCCATCCTAAATATATCAAAGAACTGAGAGTGATTGACAGTGGCCCACATTGTGAAAACTCAGAAATCATGTAAGTACTTTTAAAAGTGATTAGATATGTTGCTTCAGCAAACCTATAATTGAGGAAGGTAGAAGTATTCAGCAAAGTTCTGGGTTCAAGAATACAGTAGTGGGCAGAACAAAAAAAAAGATTCTTTGTCTCCATGACATTTAAATATGGTACCTTCCATGCCTCATAACTAAAAATGAGTTGGACTCAGATTTTATGCTCGTACTTCAGAAACCACAACTTGAAGGGCAAAGGGATGTCTGAAACCTGTTATGTACTGATTTAATCATAACTCTCTCATTTCAGTGTAAAGCTTGTCAGTGGAAAAGAGGTGTGCCTGGATCCCAAGGAAAAATGGGTACAGAAAATTGTGCAGGTATTTTTGAAAAAGTAAGTCGTGATTTTTTTTTCATTCTTCATTTATCCTGAGACATACTGTCTAAAAGTTTTTCTATAAACTCTCTGTTGCTGCTGGAAGTCTACTTTCTTGGGGATCTGCCTCTTTGATTAAAAACCAAACCAAACCAAACAAAAAAACGGTAGCAATAGTGAATTAGTTGCACTCATGGCTGGGAAGACCATACATCTCGGTTTATTCAGGGAACTGGTTCCCTTTCATTCTCAGAAGTTTCCTAGTTCGGATGATAACTTACCTGTCTCTCTATTCATAGTTGAAAATTAGGATATTTCTAACACGTGACTATCTAAGCCTATTTATTTCCCCAGTAAATATATTTTCAAGAATGATACTTTCCTCCTTATTAGAACTCTGTTAATAATTTTTTCTATTTTATTTATTTGCAGGGCTGAGAAACAGGAATCATGAAACAAACAAATACATTCTCCATGGTTTCCAAGAATTCCTCAGTAAAGATGCCAATGAGACGTCAAATAAATCTCCTTCAGCACTTCATGTTCCATGTGGGTCTGGTGTAGGATTGTCAGACAAAATACAGTATGCCCAGTTAGATTTAAATACTAAGTAAAACAATGAATAGTTTTTTTCGATGTCTCGTACATGTTGTCTTATGCAATATCCAAGCACATTGATATCGGAAATATTATTCATTGTTTACTGTAAATTCAAATTTAGCTGGAAATCCTGGATATATTTTGTGGTTGCTACAACTTTTCACCCCAGCCTGCTGGCCAGGATGCACCAGTCCCTGTTAAACTTTGCTTTGGTTTTCTTCTTTCTTCCTCAACTGGAGGAAAAAATATCAGCCACCATCCTAACTCACAGAGATGTGAGGCCAGGTAGAAGCACTTTAACTTTTTCTCATGTGGTCTGAATTATGTTCAAGTGAAACTTGTTTGCTTATTTATTATTTATATATTTATTTAAGAAATAAATATAGGAATGTCTGTGCATAAATTTGGAAAATGGGAAAGGAAGCAATGTTGATAGGCTAGTAGAATGATGCTAGTGAATTTATATTTATTTTAATACTAAATGATATTATATTAGAGAACTATTTTGAACAAGGTGGCCAGATTTAGCAAAATTAAAAACAAACAAGACACCCAATTAATTTTGAATTCAGACAATTACTAATTTTTTAGCATATCATTACTTGTCTGAAATTTTCGTTGAACTAGCAATCCTACTTTTGATATTCACAGTCTTGTCTTGTCATGGGCAGCCTTGTTGTACAGTGCTGTGTTGAATCATCAGAACCCTGAGTTAGAATTGTTTCTCAAAATGGCAAAAACTCAATAGGCAATATTAACAAAGTAATTTTTTGTTGGGGTAAAACTTATTTATTATTTACAAATGGATTCTAATAATTTTACTTAAGTTATTGTGTTTTTAAACACTGACTTTATTTTTTGGCTTTAAAATGCTCTTATGTGTTCCCAAAGAGATTTTTTTCCTACTATTTTTGATATATGGAAATATAAATGTAATCATAAAATATTTAAAATAAAACTTATTGTCAAAGTCATCAGGTGTTTGTCTTTTTTTTTGGCAGTTTTAGAAGTTATTGTTTTATATCTTTTTACCTTAAAAATAATATTTTGAGTTAAAAAACATAAACGTTTGGGGCACCTAGGTGGTCCAATCAGTTAAGGGTCTGAGTCTTGATTTCACTCAGGTCATGATCTCAGAATCATGAGATCAAACCCTGTGTAGGTCTCCACACTCCACATGGAGTCTGCTTGGGATTCTCCTTCTCCCTCTGCCTCTATCTCTCCCCAGTTCTCTCTCTTGGTCTCTCAAAGATAAATAAATAAATCTAACAAACAAACAAACATAAACGCTTCCCTTAACATTTTGTATATTATATGGAAAATTACAAACCTCTATAGAAAAACAGGTATCTTTTCCAGAGATGGGATACAAACAGTAGTCCCTTCCATTGAATGATGGCAATTTTCTCAACTCCTCCTTGTATTCCATTTTGCTAATAAGGCTGACTTCAGATTTCTAATTAACCAACCAAGGGTTTGTACAGCTTAGCACAGCTGAGCACTCAGTGAAAGACGGAAGTGGATACTTATTACAGGCACTTCTCATACCATTGAGGAGTAAAACTGACACTATGAGATAAGGAAGTTTGAATATGATTAAAGACCAAGCATATTTGTAAATAAGTAAAAAAAAAAACCCTCTAAAAATACAATAATTTGACTAAAATATTCAATGGAGAAATTTTATAACCGAGTAGACACAACTGAAAAGAGAATCAGAGATCCAGGAACTAAAACCAAAGAACTTTCTCTGGAATTCATAGCAGAGAGATAAAGAGGTAGTAAATAGGAAAAAGGAATGAAAAGACATGGAGGATTTGGGGATAAAGTCTTATTAATGTCTAGTTGGACTTTTACAGGTGGAAGAGAGAGGAAAGTGTCAGAGACATTTGAAGTGACAATGACTGAAAACTTACCACATGATGAAAACTAACAATCCACAATTTCATGAAAATCAACTTACCAATGCCTAACTTCACATTTTGAGTCAAAAAAGATGGATCTTAGAACTTTGATTCACACTTATCTACCTCCCAGCTCATTTACTATTGCTTTTGGATATTTTAAGTCTAATTTCTTTTAAAGCTCCACAATGTTGAGTGAGGAAGAGTTCTCTCCTATTTTCTCACTCATTGGTTCACATTGCAACCTGCTTTTCCTATGTCAGTTAGCTCCTTACAACTACTCAGGTCCCTGCAGCTGCCATTCTTTCCATGGGTCGACGTTATCTGTGATGTGGAGCACAAAACCCGTTTCATCTCTCTTCTAATTCCCAATATACTTCCCCACAAAAGTGTGCAGTATAATAGCATTAATGAAAGATTTACGAGCAATGCACAAGCAGGAACCAACTGGAAATTCAACCCCAGTACTCACCATTCCTAAAAACGTTGTTTCCCTCTTGAGGTGACTTCTCCCTGCCTCTATTTCTTCTCAGATCCCGTTAAAGTTCCTCTTCTTCCTCAGAGTTCTGCTCAAGTTTCACTTCCACATTCTCCTCTGCAGATTGAAATTCCCTTGCCTTAACACCATTTGAAGTCTCTCATGGTGTGGATCTCATACATAATGAATAGAACAGATAGCAGACAAATAATTTTAACAAAATGTTCACAGGAAAGATACAGGATTTTTCAGAAGCAGATAGCAAAGAATTATCTAACCTAACTAGGCTGGGCTTCACTGAGAAAACCTAAACTAGAGCCTGAATTGTGAGTAAGAGTTAGCCACACAAAAGGAAGAAGGGTATGTGGGGAACGGTGGTCTAGACATCAGGAGAGAAGGCATTTGTAGGCAAGAGCATGACGCAAATTGAGAAGTGAAATAATTTCAGTGTGCGGGAGTTTAGCATGAAGCAGAACAAACACTAACAAATCAAGCTATGCTAAATGGACTATGGAATCTCTAAAGGGCTTAGATTTGGAATTGGAAACTTCTAGTAGATTCCAATTACTCTCATTTTAAATTGTGAACCTTACAGGCTATTCTTCTTCCTGTGTCTCCTCCCAAAAGGAAGTGAGAAACCATAAAAAAAAAAAAAAAACCCTCAAAAGTCTGATCTTGGGGGATTTTTAATGCTATTTGTATTATTATGTTTATTAGAGACAATAATAAAGTGTTCACCTTAAAACACATTAATTGTAAAATACATACATGGTGCATTCAACAAGTAAAATCAACTAATTTTCATAACAGCTTTTTTTTTTTTTTGCTAAAAACGCATCAAGAAATAGATTCATAGGTTAAAGTTACCCAAGCAGAATCTTTTGTTTGCAAGATTTTGGTAAATAAGTAGATAATCTGAATCATAAAAGAACTTCCAACTTTATACAAAACCTTACTGTGTTAAGTACACATTGTTAATATAATCAGTGTCCGACACTGAAAGCCAGGTGAAGACATCTGCACTAATCTGGTAAATCTTAACAATGACTACTTCTCAAAAGATCTACTTCTTAATTTCATCTTTAACAACTTCAAAATGTGCTAAAGGATTTTCTCCACTTTTGCATCTATGCTGTCATTGCTATAGGACAGCAAAGTATTTCATCAAGGAGCACCTGAGTAGCTCAGTCTGTCTTTTAGCTGATGTCATGATCTCAGGGTCCTGGGATCAAGCCCCACATCAGATTAAACTAGAGAGTAGGCATCATGCGAACAAGACAAAAAGGAATAATGTGAAAGAATAAGAGAAAGAGTATGAGGAAGTAAGAGTATGAGAGAGAAGGAAAAGCCAGTCAATTTGCTGAACTGAAAATTTTTGCTTTCTTTTACATAAGTGATATTAATAAATTTATGTTTATAGACATGTATAGACACAGACTTAGACACAAACTTGAACTTGCAATCTATTACTCCATAACTTTATTTTTTTAAAGATTTTATTTGACAGAGAGAGACACAGTGAGAGAGAGGGAACCCAAGCAGAGGGAGTGGGAGAGGGAGAAGCAGGCTTCCAGCCCAGCAGGAAGCCCGAGGTGGAGCTTGACCCCAAGGACCCCCGGGATCATGACCTTAGCCAAAGGCAGACACTTAATGACTGAGCCACCCAGGCGCCCCTATTAGTCCATAACTTTAATCCATTTATGTGGAATACAAATTACAGATCTAATTTTACCAAGTAGAAACACAAATGTAAATATACAGACACAAGACACACACAAAATAAAAAGATACGGAGAGATAGTAATAAAGTGCTCACCTTAAAACTGCATTAGTTGTATGTAACTGTCCCTCAAATCAATGTACTACTTAAAATATAACTATGAGAAATTGTATTAGCCTGGCAAGCACACTTAAATGTTACCTTAAGAAAAACATGCATTAGCAACAGGTCTCTGGGGGAGAGGATGATTTACATCTTGGAAGCCTAGCAGCCAGGAAGGCCTGGCCAGCTCTGGGTGAGACCCCGTCTGCTTCTTTTTTGATGTTACCTCCCCTGCCTCAGAGACAGCTTACCCTTAATTAAGACTATCCTCTTAATTGTGCTTGCTCAACTATAAATTCTATACTGCTTGACCTTATGTAATCTACTCTCCTTACTTATCTATGAGACTTGTGATCAATGTATAACTCAAATTCCTTCTTGTTTATCTACAAGGCATACGGTTAATGTATAGCCATTTTCTGCTCCTTTGTTAGTTGTTATCTTGTATCCAATAAATACGGGACTGAGGAGTTGTTCCAGGTGGCAGTCTTTTCAACTGTTGTCCCCTGCTCCCAGTCTCTTGAAACTGACTTGTTTGTGCCGCATTCTTCTCCCATGCGTCGTTAGGAAGCGGCAGTTGTAAAATACTATAATGCATAATGCATCATATGTACAACATACAAAATCAAATAATTTTCATAATTACTGTTTGTGTGTTTGCTAGAAACGTACCAGGACATGGATGCATAGGTTAAAGTTACCTAAGCAAACTCCTTTATTACCAAGATTTTGGCAAATCAACACAATAATTTCTTACTCTAATACATCTCTTTCGCCATCCAGGCTAGGTTTCAAAACTTCAGAAGATATGATGAAAAGGTTTTGCTTTTCGTTGGTGGTAGAAATATAACAAACAAAAATTGCTTAAGACTGTATTAACCCTGCAATAACAAAAGAAAGCTTAAAAAGCAATAATTTCTCCATTACTCACTTAAAAAGAAATAACAGCAGTTAGCAATTGCCCCAAGTTTAGTAACCATTAGCTGAATTTGCAGAGAACACAGAAAACAGATAGCGTAATTTTCAGTATCACACAGTAAATACCAGGCTATTTGTTCCCACAAGATTTACAGATGGAGCAATCAGCAATTCTCCAAATGATTACTTACGGGTCAAAGAACCCAACTCCCAGTGAGGGAAGAAAGAGGGCTTTCTACACTTTTTGCATTCCCATAGATAAAAATTAAGTTAGATAAATATAATTGTTACAAGACTTTCCAACATCATTTAGTAAGCTGATAGACTTAAAAGAAGAGTTGAAGAAAGAGTTTTCTTTCTTCCAACAAAAGAAATGTTGGAAAATTAAGATGAGAAAATATTTGCAGATATTTCCACATAAAGTCTGCTTCAGACCTATCTAGAGGAATGTTCTAATAGCTGTGCAAAAGATCATGGTGCTTGGGCTGAATATCAATCTTAATATATCTAGCAATTCTATTTCATAGGGCACAATTTAGCTCATGTTTTCATCATGTTATGACGTGGTTCTTTTCACTGTCTGCATCTTCATTAATCTGCTGTTCATCCTATGGTATTGTTCAAAATACCTTCACGTTTATATTTTTAGTGTTTCCCTACATGAAATGCTTATGGGAAAGCATGCTAGGAGATACTTCTGCCTGGATTTACGTTCTCTTTATGCTTCCAAAGGTTTTTACCAATGCTCCTTATAGGAATCCCATATGGAGACATGTTTTATTAAAGTCACGACTTGTTTCTGCTCAGGTCTCTACTGGTCTCCAGCAGCCTTATCATGATTTATGTGAGTAGCCATCTACCAACTTTCCACACTAGTTTTATTCTTCTCTTGTATATGCCAGTCACATTTAGTAAACAGCTCATTCGAAACTTCTTAAATGAAAACTTGTTATTATTGATTCCATTTATAAATATATCTGGATGTTTTTAAAAATCTTCTATTTATGAGAGCCTCCTGCAAAACTTGAATGAAGCCTCTGTGCTGACATGAAATGGACTCTGACTTCTACTTATAAGTCCTTTTTCTAGCACTAATTTTTTTCCTGAAGGAATCTTTTCAGCCTCCTGGTTTACTGAGATTCTGTTTGACTTTCTCTAATCTCAAAATAGAGGTTCAAGTTAATAGTAACTAGTATTAGAATTTAGATTATATCTTCCATATGTAATATTACATAGATTTTATATAAGCTATGTGTTTCATGTTTCAATCCATATCTTCTCCAATTAGTTAAAATTTTGACTGGATCTTATAGTGAAGAAAGATATATGAAGTCTGATTTAAAAATAAGGTATACTCTGCATGGCATTTATTAGGAATAGAATGAATGCCATTGTTATACTTGTTTTAGATATAATACATTGGTTTTTACAGATTTAACTTTTGAAATTTTGACTCTTGAAAAAAATCTGTGGCATAATATAGATTAATAATTCTGATGCTGCTACACATGTAACTGAACAATGTAACTGAACAACTAAACAAATGAATGGCTGCTGGGAGCCAGTTCCTCACTGTTGTAGTAGCAGCTTTCAGATAAGCAAGAGGAAGAGATTAAAATAATCTGTGTAGTAGTGAATTAGAATTAGAGATGAATTCATATTTAGCTTAGTATAGATATAGATAGATACACATAAGAATTCTTATAAAGAGGCTAGTAAATCCAGATATATTTCCTTCCTTTGTCTGCTGATAAGACCCAAAAGTGATGATACTGTAGTAGCAACAAGCACACCATTTTCTAATAAAATGAACCAGGGCTTTTTGGAGAAATGTTTTATCATAGGACTGGGTCAAGAACTATACAAGAAGTTTTAAGCATCTAGCATCAGAAAGTAAGGAAGTGCTTCCCTCCAAAAAAAAATTGATGAGGACATGTCAAAGAAGAACAAGGATCAACTGAAAGCTGGAAAAACGGCCAAAGTTTGAACAAATTGAGAATAAAATAAATAAAGCAGTGTATTATAAAAAACATGACAAAAATATTTATGAGTCCCTAGTGATATAACTAAATGATTGAGTAAATAAACAAATGAGGAAGAGACAAATCTCCCATGCAGAATTCCAAATAATTTACACAGATACTCCTTTCTCAAGGAGATGGAATGTAACTATGTACTCCTAGGTGTGGGCTGTGCATAGTGATTTCATTCCAAAAAAAATACATTATGGAAGAGGGAGGTGGAGGAGTAACTTTACAGCATAGTAACCTGAAAAACACCACGTCAACCAAGTTCAACATCAACAGTGATAAATTGTATTAATGGAATGCAACGATGTAATGGAAATGGCACTTTACCTCTCTGGTCTTCCTCCTGAAAACCCATGATCCCAGTCCAATCACAAGAAAAACATCAGACAGATTCCAGTAGTGAGGTGTTCTACAATATATCTGACCAGTGCTCTTCAAAATTGTCAAGGTTATATTAAACAAGGAAGTTCTGAGAAAATGTTATATCTAAGAGGAGCCTAAGGAGACATGACAACCAAGTGTAATTAATGTATCCTGGATTAATCTTAGAACAGAAGAACATTAGGTAAAATCTGTGAAAATCCAAATAGTATTGTCTTGGTCAATTTGGGCTGCTATAAAAAAGTACTGTAGACTGAGTGACTTATGAACAACAGATATTTATATCTCACAGATATTTATTTCTGGAGGATGGAAAGCCAGACCAGCCTGGTTGGGTTCTGTTAAGGATCCTCTCCCCAGTTGCAGTCTTCTGAGTCCTGCTTGCATCTCACATGGCAGGAAGCAGAGTCTGAGCCAGCTCTCCTATCTTTTCTTATGAAGGCCCTAATCCCTTTCAAGGGGCCTCTATTTTCATGGCTTATTTTCCTCCCCAAATCCTTGCCTTTTAATACTATTACTTGGGGGGGGGGGGTTAGGATTTCAACATATAAATTTGAGGAGGACAAAACATTCAGTATTTAACAATAATGTAATGGTATTGGTACCCTACTAGTGTAAGATGTTAGTGATCCTAGAAACTGGGTGCAGGATATATAGAAATTCTTTGTAATAGCAGCTCAATTTTTCTGTAAAGCAAAAACTGTTCTTTAAAAAAGAACAAAAAATATTTTAAAAAAATAAATAGGGAGATGGGAACAAAATAAATAACCTACAGCATGTAGTAAGTTGCAATTTTCTGCTAATAACAATAAACCTGGTATGTGGGCTATGAAACTGATCTGTAGGGAGCATGGCCCTTAGGCAGCAATGGAGTTAAGCTGATCTTCATCATATCTGAATAGCTTTGTCTTTCCTTTCTTGAGGTTTTCTGTTAGAGTTATGCTGCACTTTGAGAACTTACTAAATCTCTAGATAAATTTCACAAAATATATCAAGGTTCTTCTATAATAACGATAATCATAGTCAGTGACCAAACAGGTTAGGAAAATGAATATAACAGCTAAGTACCATCAGCAGAATGTTGTAGGTATTGTGGTGAACTGAAAAACACATGGTGTACCTGGAGTCATAATAATTTAAATTATCTTAAAACACAAAACTTGCCAAGCCAAACTCTTTTGACTGCCAGTTAATAGTAGAATTGACTGATAACAACTAAGCCCTCAAAGCAACTTTTTATCTAATAGTAAAATCTGGTACTACAGATATTCCTCTATGATTAATTCCACAGTTTTATCTATGTCTACTTGCCTTAGATTAAGATTAGATAACCAATGTTGGATCACATATATTAAATACAATATATTTTAGAGCTATGGTTTTGTTTTTGTTTTGTTTTGTTTTGCATCTGGAATAGCAGAGTTGAGAAATATGAATAAAGTACCCTTCAATAAATATGATTTAAAAGCCAAATTGTTCCTTAATCCTTAGCTATGCCCAATTAAAAAGAAATGCAGCAACAAAACACAGGTAGAAGCTAAAAGAAATCTAGTGTTAATGACTGTCTCCTTTTCATCCTGTTTTCCCCAGCTACCTATGACCAGCTCAACAGATGGACTAAGCCTGAACTTCAGTTTTCCCCAGTTCTTAGGCTTATACTGACAGGTTGAATAAAAATATAAGCAATAACCTTAGGAGCAGGTTCCAACAACCCAATCAATGGCCGATTAGCTCCCATGGTCTTCTATCTAACCATGTTTCCCAATAATTTACCCTAATCAGTCCTTGAATTAGTATCTCCTTGTATCTATGTTCTGTACTGGTCTTGATCAAAAAACAGGACTCATTTCCTTAAACATCTCTTTGAACTTTCTCTGTGGTTGCTCTATCATTTACCTCTGTTCTCTCCTCTCACTTTAATCTCAAGCATCAATTGCATTAATTGGACTAGCCAGACTGGTCTAGTTCCAGGCAATTCCACTGATCAAGTCTAGAGACAACTCTTCATCCTCCTTGTCCCATCCCCCTAACAGAAATCTTACCACATTTGGACATATGCTCACTCCCAGAACAAACTGAGCCATCACTTGGAATTTCCTGCCCACTTCAATGGACCTTCTGATACTGCTGACTGTCTGAGATTTCATCGTCCTCTGGACATATAATAAACCATAGAAGTGCCTTAACTAACATTTGTTTCTTTAGTTGACTTAGTTGTCTCCAGCCCTGTCTGAACTCAAGTGCACTTCTTGGTCACCATCTGTTCTCCACACAATTTCAACTTCCTACTCCTCTCTCTTATCCAATGTTAGTAAGATCTTTGTATGATTTGAATTGTGATGATGCAAGAAATGAAGACAGAAGATGGGAAGAGATACATATGGATATGGAAAAAGAATGTAATAAATATCAGATCTGTACATAGAGAATAAAATATGAAAACAAAGTTCCTCTTACTGGGACTTTCTTTTGACTGACTACGACTCAGTAAGACTCGGTTGGCATTCCGTGAATGTAAAGTTAAAGGCCCTTTTCCTGAATCATATAGTATTTTCTTGCCTGACAATCTGTTTTAGCAACCCCAGATTCTGACCATTTCTTTTTACTCTTAACTACACCTCTCGACTTTTTCTTTAGATATAATAATTGAGATTGTATTTACACTACTGACCCCTGGCTCACTTCCTTGACTATTGTCTGTACTTGCTCCTTGCACTGTGTCTGCCTCTAACTATTCAGAATATCCTTCAGCTTAATTCTAACATAACCCCGAGATCTTTTTATTTAGTTCTAAAAACAAAGAACTTGGCAGCCTAAGACAGAGATATTCTAGAAGTATTATATGTTGAGTAGAGATAAGTAAAGAATAATTAATGGAATTTGGATAAGCTATTGGAAATAAGCTACTGGATTCCCAACTTAAGAAGCATCTAAGTCTGAATTCAAGCCTGCTCTATCTGTAGTTCTTTGACACTTTTATTCAAGTTAAGAATTCTTTAAATAGGGGTGCCTGGGTGTCTCTGTCAGTTAAGTGTCTGCCCTTAGCTCAGGTCACGATCCCAGTGTCCTGGGATCTGAGTCCTGCATTGGGTTCCCTGCTTAGCAGTGTGTCTTCTTATCCCTCTGCCCCTCCCCCCTGTAATAAATAAATAAAATCTTTTAAAAAAGAATTATTTAAATAATTCTCAAAAGTTTCCATCCATCTATTATCTATTTATCATCTATTTCTATCATCTATATCTATCTCTCTATCATTTATCTATCATCTATTATTATTTATCATAAGAGTCACTGTGGCATTTCCTATTGTGTTAAAACTCTTTATTGTGATAAAATACACATAATGAAGCATACCATTTTAACAATTCTTAAGTTCATAGTTCAGTGGCATTAAGTACATTCACATTGTGCAACTACCACCACTGTACATCTCCATCATATTCCCAAATTGTAATTCTGTACCCAATGGACAATAATTCTCAATCCCCCTTCTCCTCCAGTTCCTGTCAACTGCCATTCTATTTTTCTGTAGCTATGAATTTGATCACTATAGGTACCTACTATAAGTGGAACTATACAATTTTTATCTTTCTGTGACTGGCTTATTTCACTTAGCATAATGTCTTCAAAGTTTATCCATGTTGTATCATGTATCAGAATTTCTACTACTTTAAAAGTTGAATAGTATTCCATTATATATATAGACCACATTTTGTTTAACCATTTATCCATCAATGGATATTTGTGTTGTTTCCACCATTTAGCAATTGTGACTAATGCTATGATATGAATTGTGAATAATGTATGAACATTGGTGTAGAAGTATCTGTCCAAGTCCCTGCTTTCCATTCTTTGGAGTACATACCTAGAAATGAAATTTCTGGATCATATGGTAATTCTATTTTTTGAGTAAACACCATACTGTTTTCTATAGCAGCAGCACCATTTTATATTCTCACCAAGAACGCACAAGATTTCCAATTTCTCCATATTCTTGTCAATACTTGTTATTTTCTTTTCCTTTTTAAAGATATTAAATAGATATGAAATGGTATCTCAAAATGATTTTGATTTTAATATTCCTATTCCTATACTGTTTCTATTTGAATTTCCATTACTAACAATTAGTCATGCTTAGCATTTTTAAAAAAGATTTTTATTTATTTATTTGAGAGAGATCATGAGCAGTGAGGAGGGGCAGATGGAGTAGAAGAAGACCCCACCACTGAGCAGGAAGCCCAATGCATATAATGTTGAGCATTCTTACATGTACTTATTAGCTATTAAATATCTTTGAAGAAATGTGTATTTGAATCCTTTGGCCATTTTTAAATTTGGTTTTAACAGATTTATTTGTTTCAAATTTATTTGAATTTATTTGTTTTAAAATTGTAAAATTTTAACAAATTTTAACAAAAAAATTGGGGTTTTTGTTGTTGAGTTGTAGGAGTTCTTTTATTCTAGATATTAATCCCTTATCATGCATATGATTTGCAAAAATTTTCTCCCATTCAATGGGTTGCCTTTTCACTCTGTTGATAGTGTCTGCTTCATGTGTGAAAGGGCTTAATTTTGATGAAGTCCAATTTATCTGGGATTTTTCTTTGGTTGATTGTGCTTTTGGAATCATATGTGTTAAATCTTTTGTAGCATTATATATTTCCCCAATTTGATCTTTAAGACATATTATCTGATGTTCTAGACTTTTAAGAAAAAGCATATCTTCATGAGAAAGCAAAACCTTGAAAGCCAAAATACAAAGAGTTCTTGGATCCATCTGAAGATTGCTCTCTTGCTCATGGGTTCTTGTTTTATGTTACAAGGACCAAGAACTCATAAGAAAAACAATTACTGAAGGAGCTCTCTGAGGAGGCTCAATTTTATCTCTTTCTCTGGAAATTCCTCTGTCAGTAATCACTGGGTATTGGTTATTATGGTATGGAGGAGAGTATAGGAAAAAATACTGCCATAGAAAAAAGGATTTTTAATTTACGTAAAGATTTGAAAAAGTGCATAGTTGTGAGTTGGGCTTGGAATGTGCCATTTCCTAACTCCATGGTGCAACAGTTATCATGAGGCTTTTAAAACTTCCCAAAATTCTGCAATGTTGACTAGTTTCTATCCTTACTACATTAAACTTCCTCTAGAAGCTTAAAGAGGTCACAGTCACCAAGGTCATATACTACTAATAACAACAGTAAAATTATTTCTGAATTCTGAATTTTTATGAAAATGGTGAGTAAATAATGCCAGATATTTTATGCAAACACTATATGACTACAAATAATGACAAGACACTTTTAATAAAATGTTTCCTTACTTTCAATATAAATACCTATTTTCACTTCTGAAAGGTAGTAATAGTCATATTTCATTTTAAATAGAAAAAGAACTAAATGTATTTCTTTAAAAAAATATTTTATTTACTTATTTGACAGAGAGAGAGCACAAGTAGGCAGAGAAGCAGGCAGAGGGAGAGGGAGAAACAGGCTCTCCACTGAGCAGGGAGCCCGATGTGGGGCTCAATCCCAGGACCTGAGCTGAAGGTAGCTGTTTAACCTTAGCCAACTGAGCCACCCAGGTGCTCCAGAACTAAATGTATCTATAGTTATTTAGACATTCATAGATAGGGCATTGTCACTAAAATTTACATGTGGATATACTAAAAACTAGAACTAAAACCTCACAGAAATGCTTCATGGAACCTCTTTTCACAGGGGCCTATAGCCATACAAAATTAAGCAAAAAGATTATTCTAAATGTAAGGAAAATAGTACTTGCTGTACCAAACTTTAATGTAAAAGACTTATAACCTTTGAAGATCTGGCAATAAAATGTATATTTTACACACACACACACACACACACACACACACACACACAGACACACATACACACAAATGTGTTGTATTCCTATGCTTATTATCTAACTGGTACTTTTATATTCTTTCATTTTAATACAAGACTTTGAGAAAGGTAATATTATCTCATTTTGCAATTAATAAGGCTAAAATCCAGAAAATTTAAGGAACTTGCTTAAGGTTACCTTAAGCCATGATTTGCCTTAAATCTTCTAGTCCCCAAATCAATCTTTCCATTATATCACAAGATCTTGTCAGGCTCACTTAAATTAATTTCAACCATCTATTAATCTCTGTGATAGAAACTTTAGGTAATAAATATGAGTAAGTAAACTACAGTTATTTTCCTTAAGAAATAGGTAGGAAATTTGGTAGTCATAAGTATTATCATTTGACATAGGTACAGTCAAATGTGCTATACCCCACAGGCATTGGCATATGCTTTACACAACTTCCATTTCTGAGTATTTAGTACTGTCACCATTATTTTTTAACTTAGATGTCAGCTGGAGCCCTCCTGCTCCTGGGGATTTGGTTAAACTTGACCTAAGCACGATGTCCAAGGCTTCTTAAGAATCCAGAATCTGCTGCACAAGTCCTGTGAGATTCCAGAACTTACTCATTCTTCTGTGATCATCATGGTGTAAATCCTAAATCTTGACCAGATTACATCTCCAAACATTACTAATTCTAGACTATCTATACCTTTAGAAATCTGTCATAACACTAGTTGGGAAGGAGCGGCGCCTTGGTGGCTCAGTTGGTTAAGCACCCAATTCATGATTTCTGCTCAGGTCCTGACATTGAGCCCATCAGGCTCCATGCTCAGCATGGAGTTTCCTTATCCTTCTCCCTCCCTTCCTTCCTCTCTCACTCTCTTTCAAATAAATAAACAAACAAACAAATAAATAAATAAAATCTTAAAAGTTATACTAGTTGAGGAAGAAAGAGGTCCATTGAAAATCATATGGTTCTCCATACCTTATTGATTCATCTCCTCCACTCTCTTTCTCCTCTTTTTCTCTTCTCAAGTTATTCCATTTTCTCACATGGAATAATTCTGATCACATTTAGCACCTTTAAGAAATTAAGATTAAGAGCGCACCTTTCTCCCTACTTGTCATTATTGTATTTTTTCAAAAACTACAATTTTACTTTTATGAGGAGTTCTGGCAAATAAAATATTTTGCTTTCATTATGTTTTCCTCTCTCTCTCCTTGACCTCCTTTGTCTGAGGACATTGCATTTATATCACCTGAAAAGATTAATATTTAATTTAACTATGACATAAGCATACTGAATAAACTATAGCTGGTGTCTGTGGAAAAGAACTTGAATTGAGTATGATGAATTTTCAGTAAGAATTAGCAATGCTAATGTAGTAGACAGGTCAAGATC
>CM052800.1:51857284-51905600 GCA_028533885.1 Nasua narica
ATTTGCGACATATATATCTTCTCCCATTCTGTCAGTTGTCTTTTGGTTTTGTTGACTGTTTCCTTTGCTGTGCAAAAGCTTTTGATCTTGATGAAGTCTGAATAGTTCATTTTTGTCCTTGCTTCTCTTGCCTTTGGCAATGTTTCTAGGAAGAAGTTGCTGTGGCTGAGGTCGAAGAGGTTCCTGGCTGTGTTCTCCTCAAGCATTTTGATGGATTCCTGTCTCACATTGAGGTCTTTCATCTATTTTGAGTCTATTTTTGTGTGTGGTGTAAGAAAATGGTACAGTTTCATTCTTCTGCATGTGGCTGTCCAATTTTCAAACACCATTTGTTGAAGAGACTGTCTTTTTTCCATTGGACATTCTTTCCTGCTTTGTCAAAGATTAGTTGACCATAGAGTTGGGGGTCCATTTCTGGGCTCTCTATTCTGTTCCATTGATCTATGTGTCTTTTTGTGCCAGTACCACACTGTCTTGATGATTACAGCTTTGTAATAGAGCTTGAAGTCTGAAATTGTGATGCCCCTGACTTTGGTTTTCTTTTTCAATATTCCTCTATTTGGGGTCTTTTCTGGTTCCATATAAATTTTAGGATTATTTGTTCCATTTCTTTGAAAAAAGTTGATAATATTTTGATAGGGATTGCATCTAGGTGGCATAGACATTTTCATAATATTTGTTCTTCTAATCCATGAGCATGGAACATTTTTCCATTTCTTTCTGTCTTCCTCAATTTCTTTTATGAGCACTTTATAGTTTTCTGAGTACAGATTCTTTGCCTTTTTGGTTAAGTTTATTCCTAGGTATCTTATGGTTTTCAGTGCAATTGTAAATTGGATCAACTCCTTAATTTCTCTTTCTTCTATCTTGCTGTTGGTGTATAGAAATGCAACTCGTTTCTGTGCATTGATTTTATATTTTGATACTTTACTGAATTTCTGTATGAATTCTAGAAGTCTTGGAGTGGAGTCTTTTGGGTTTTCCACATAAAGTATCATATTATCTGCAAAGAGTGAGAGTTTGACTTATTCTGTGCTGATTTGGATACTTTTTATTTCTTTTTGTTATCTGATTGCTGAGGCTAGGACTTCTAGTACTATGTTGAATAGCAGTGGTGATAGTGGACAGCTCTGCCATATTCCTGACCTTAGAAGAAAAGCTCTCATGTTTTCCCCATTGAGAATGATATTCCCTGTGGGTTTTTCATAGATGACTATTATGATATTGAGGTATGTACTCTCTATCACTACACTGTTAAGAGTTTTGATCAAGAAAGAATGCTGTACTTTGTCAAATGCTTTTTCAGCATCTAGTGAGAGTATCATATGGTTCTTGTTCTTTCTTTTATTAATGTATTGTATCACATTGATTTGTAGATGTTGAACCGACCTTGCAGCCCAGGAATAAATCCCACTTGGTCATGAATAATCCTTTTAATGTACTGATGGATCCTATTGGCTAGTATTTTGTGAGAATTTTTGCATCCGTGTTCATCAAGGATATTAGTATGTAATTCTCCTTTTTGATGGGGTCTTTGTTTGGTTTTAGAATCAAGATAATACTGGCTTCATAAAATGAATTTGGAATTTTTCCTTCCATTTCTATTTTTTGGAACAGTTTCAGGAGAATAGGTATTAATTCTTCTTTAAATGTTTAGCAGAATTCCCCTGGGAAGCCGCCTGGCTCTGGGGTCTTGTTTGTTGGGAGATTTTTCATTATTGCTTCAATCTCCTTATTGGTTATGGGACTGTTCGTTCAGGTTTTCTATTTCTTCCTGGTTCAGTTTTATATGTCTCTAGGTATGCATCCATTTCTTCCAGATTGTCAAATTTGCTGGTGTATAGTTGCTCATAATATGTTCTTATAATTGTCTATATTTCTTTGGTGTTGGTTGTGATCTCTTCTCTTTCATTCATGACAATTTTTTTTCTTTCCCTTAGCTTTAGGGCAGCCAGGAGGGCCTGAGGAATGTCACACATATTCCACAGGGTGGGGGCAGGGATTGGTGAGGGGGGTTGTGGTGTGTCTGCTTGTGCTTTGTCCTCAGCTTGCCTTCTGCTCCCTCATCAACAGGATTTTGTTCTTTATGTGCACTATCTTATGGAATATTCATTAAGTTATTTGTATTATTTCAAGATCATGTACCAGTCTGGAAAACTCAAGCACAAAGACAATGCCCACTATTTTTTATTTAACTGTCCCATTCCATGTAGTGGTTTTAGAATTGTTGACCCGTACCTCCTTGGTAACCAACTTTGTCAACTAGGATAGTCTTAAGTACTGTTCTTTTTGCCTTTAAAATTCCTACAGAATCTACTCATTTCCAGAGGTACTTTTTTCCCTTAACTCCGTCAGTGAGGTTGTTCGTCTTCAGATTACTTGTCATATTCGGTATTCTATCTTGGGAATCTCTCAATCTCCTAATTTCTTTAGTTGTATATCTCAAGGTTTACTCCTTACACTGTAAAATTCTATGAGTTTTGAAGAATGAATAGTGTAATTTCTATGCTAGTACAATATCATATAGAAAAGCTTCACCACCCTAAAGCATCATCTGTATTTCCTCTGTAGAATTTACTTCCCCCTACCCAAAAAACCTTGGTAACACTGATTTTTCCAATGTCTCCATGACTTTTCCTTTTCCAAAATGCCAAACAGCTTGAATAATATAGGAGGTAGCCTTTTCAGACTGTCTTCTTTCACTTATCAATATGCATGTAAAATTCTTTATCCATATCTTTGTGTGGCTTGATAATTCATTCCTTTTTATCACTGAATAGCATTCCATTGTACAAAAACACCAGTTTTTTTATACATTCACCTATGAAAGCCATTTTGGTTGCTTTTGGCAGTAAAAATAAAATTGCTATAAACATTCTTGTAGAGGTTTTTTGTAGACATAGGTTTTCAAATCAGTTGCATAAATACCTCAGAGCATGATTGCTGGGTGATATGGTAAGATTATGTTAACTTTTGTAAGAAACTAACAAACCATAATCAAAAGTACTTATACCATTTTGCGTTCCTATGGGCAATGAGTGAGAGTTCCTGTTGTTTCACATCATGTGCTTGCCAGAGTTTTGGGGTTGTCATTGTTTTGGGTTTAAGACATTCTGATATGCTTAAAGTGGCATCTCGTTGTTTCAATTTGTGATTCCTTAATGACAAATTATATTGAACATCTTTTCATGTGATTATTTGCCATCTGTATATCTTCTACAGTACAATGTCTCTTCTAATTTTTTGCCCATTTTTTGGGGGGGTAATTTTTCCAAAACAAGAAAACAAGGGCTGTTTGTTTTCTTATTGATGAGTTTTAAGAATTTTTCATATATTTTGGATACAAGTCTTTTATAAGACTTGCAACCTCTCATTACTCTTCAGTTCAAATACAGCAATAATATACTATGCAACTATAATTTAAAAATTCACTATGCAAATTACTTAGAATACAGAGATGAAATATTTTTTTTAACCACAAGAAGCTAAAAGTAAAGATGAAATTAAAAGAATAAGAGATAAAATAAAAATAGGTTTTTAAGGGAAAGGAAACAAGCATCCCATAAATGATATAGCCGACTAGTGATACTGGCTCTCATGGGAAAACAAGACGGCTAAAAGGAGTTTGAGAATGTAGCATCTAAAAAGACAGAGTTTCCCCAACAGTAGGATAAAAAATAGTTATTTTGAAGTGGTAGCAGTGGGAAAGAATAATGGTTAAGTGATCCTACTTCAGAGCTGAGAGAGGAGAATGGAGAAGCCTGTTTGTTGTAATTAAGAAAAATGAGGACTTATAATTTAAGTGGTTTTCTGCTATTCTCTGTACATGGCAAATAAATGTGTCATTTGGAAGCTAGAAACATAAATTAATCATAAAATAATGATACAATTAATTTAACTAAATATAATGATACTGGCATATCTGAGAATAATACAGAAAAGTGACTAAGACACAAGGCACTATAGTTGAACTTTCAAAGCATCTGACTCAAAGTAAGCTAGGTTCTTTCAGAGCAGAGCACTACTTATTTTCTATGGGCAGGATTATCTCAATTTCAGGCTGAGTGGAAAGTACCTCTTTTCTCCCTCAAATTCCCCATGTATACTCTTGTGCCTGAAATTCTTTTGTGGGGATAACTGACCATTACTCTTCATTAGGAGCTTGGACTGAAATGCCAAAAACAATGGCTCTATCTCCCAGACGGACATAAAAATTTATAGTAAGATGTGTATAATTGAGATCAGATCGCTAATCTGAGGGGAAAAAAATTGATAATGAGGAAATGCCAGGAGAGAAAAGGAAAGATTTGGAGATGATAGTTAGGTAAAGAGGAAGAAAAGTCCCCTCCCTCACTGCTTAATCATGAACCAGCCTTGCCTGTTAACGTGTGTGGTCACTACTTTTGGTTTCACTGTAGTGCCCCAGTGTTTCACCCTAGGAACACATGGCCAATTATCTACCACCTTCTCTAGTGTCACAAGCAAAACAACAGCATTTCAAAAGGCAAACACACTTCAATCAGTCATTGCTCACACTGGTGGAACAAGAAGTTAAGCAGATAGAATACACAGGTGTGGCTTTGCATTATATTTTATATGGACTGAACTTACAGGAAAGAGGTAATTCTTAAGTAGATAATTCCTTCCTTTATGGTAATTCCCAGAATAGAGCTCTAGAAAATATTATTCTTGGAGAAGCCATTTCAAATCTGTGATTACTCAGTAGGGGCAAACAGTTGATATTCTTAAAAGTTCATTTTTAGTGCTTTTGGCTGTATTACCTCTTCATATATTCTATTACCATTAAGGTAGAGAATTTTGTTTTTATAGGAACATAGAAGGAAGAAATCTCTGGAAATCCCTAGATGTTTAAATACCATTTATTCATCTGTGTTTTAAAATAAACACCAAAGAGTGTACACACACACACACACACATGGTAGAGATAGTTTTGTTACATGATTAAAATGGAAAAAAAATTATGAAAAACTGAGGAAAACCATGAAGAGTGCACCAGGCAGTAAGAAAAGATCTTTGTTCCTCAGGATCTCAGACTTGCTATCGAAACTCTCATTTTTGTGTGTTCCTTTATTTTCCACTTCAAAGTTTTCTGCTGCTTCAAAAAGCACAGAATTCTTTTTTAAAATGAAGTTAACAGAAATATGTATTTTCTACAATTTCAGGGCCATTCTTCTGGGAATTTCTCTGGAAGGGACTATCAACTTGATACTCACAGGAGTCAGTTCTGTATGTATCGTATATCCAGAGAGGCAGTAAAGATCTTTATTTGAATTCCCACCCTCAAGTACATTTAATATAACATTAGATATGGCTATCACATGGACACGTCATTTGTGTTTTTGAGAATGGAGATTGTGGGGGTGAATATTGCAGTTAACTATGGTGATGGTTGCTATAGTGGCCAACAGTAACACATAGGGTCACGTCTCTACTGTTCTTAGAAGTCCCTGAAGAAACTCCCAGCCTCATAAGAAAGTTAGGCAAGAAAGAAAGAAAGAAAGTTAGGCAAGGCTTTAGTAAGAATGAAAGGCCAGAACATATCAAAAGAGTGTATAGATACTGCCACAAATAAAGTGAGAACAAAGCTTGTTTTGCAGCTAGAAAGAAACAGGTTGCAAAGCTTCTGAACTAGAAAATTGTTCATATGAAGAGCAGAGATCGATATAGGGATGCAATGGATAGTTATCCTGATTATGCAACTTACAGATTACTGGGGTTTCTACCCCTCAGCCTGGCTATGAAGATTTTTTTCCATCAAGCTGTTATTGATTCATCATCACTTCTGTTTTGGAAGTTGCTGGAAAGGGAATGACAAATCCAGGGGCATGCCTCATTAGCATAAATTGATTGGTCAGGTAGCTGCTGCTGCTGCTGCTGCTTCTTCTTCTTCTTCTAATTTAATTTTATTTTTTCAGTGTTCCAAGATTCATTGTTCATGCACTATACCCAGTGCTCCATGCAATACATGCTGCTGCTTCTTACAGTATGTCCTTATGAGTTTAAGGACTTTAGGGATCCTCCAGTAACAGACCACCTCAATGAGCTAGGCACACAGTTTTAGTCAGCCTCCGAAAAGGGCTCTGCTCTTAGTCCTTCCCACATCAGTTGGTCCACTGCTAAGCTGTGTTTTCAGTTTGGTTAGGCCAACAGATGGAAATTGAACTGACTACTCTCTCTCCAACTTCCCTGCCCTGTGACATGCTAATTCCTCTATTCCTAGAAGTTGAAAATAGCCTTTCTTTATCTTCTCCATTCCAACCTATGCACTTAGATATCTTTATTAATTTTAGTGTTAAGAAGAAAAAAATTTGAAAGTTGGAAAGATTGCTGCATAACTTTTCAGAGCCACACTAGAGTATTTTCTGTCAAGCCCATGTAAGTTAAATTCTCTCTATAGGTGATGTAGTTTGTTGTTGTTGCTGTTTTTGCTGAATTTTTTAATTGACATAGACCATTACAGTCATTTCAGGTGTACAACATAATTATGGGGATTACAAATTACATTATAGTGGATGTAATGTTGTTTGATTTTCTATTTACTATAATTGTGTCCATCCTCTGCAAAGTTAGATGTTAATTTGTATAGGATTGATAAGTGCAAATTATTTTTGTCCTTGAGTGATACAAATTAGTTTTGCCTGATAAAAAAAATAACATCAAATGTTACAATGTTATTACCCTGTGGGACACTAATTAGTTTTATCTAGTTTTGCAATTTAGTCCCAACATTCTCTTTTCCTACTGGTTACATATATCTCTCTTCTCCTTCTTTGAACCAGTGTTTACCATCCCTTTAGTTTTCTCAGTAATGAATAAAATAACTCATTTGGCACTTTCTCACTCTATGTCTGAGCCAGAGTTTTAGATTATTTTTTAAGGGGCACCTGGGTGACTCAGTTGGTTAAGCATTTGCCTTTGGCTCAGGTTGTGATCCTGGGGTCCTGGGATCAAATCCCACATGGATCCTGAGATCGAGCCTTGCATTGGGCTTCCTGCTCCATAGGAAGCCTACTTCTCCATCTCCCTCTGCAGCTCCCCCTGCTTGTGCTCTCTCTCTCTCTCTCTCAAATAAATAAATAAAATCTTCAAAAAAAATTTTAAGAGATCAAGATTCCATCACTGTAAAATTGTAACATAGTTTATAACTTCATAGTCACCAAAAAAATTAGTATATACTTGGATAACAAGTTATACACATGAAATTTTTGGTAAGACCAGATAGTGTGAAAAGCAGGGCTTATGTGTTAAATGATGCAGTGGTATAATTTAAGAAAAGCCTACTATATAAGAAGGTGCTGTGTGTGCCATAGGGACAAGTGAATCAGAAGGTCAAGAAGGAAACAGTCATCTCTTAAGGGAATAAAAAGTGCTCTCAAGCAGAGATGAGACACTAGTTCATTAGTTGTGATACCATCTCTAAATTGTGCATAAATTTTCGGAAGAAAAAAAAAGATTTCCCTACAGTAGTTCTCAGGAAGGCTTGGATTTCTAAAGCTCCTCTTAAGAAATAATACACCCCACAGCAATATCAGATTTCCTGAGCTTATCATTTCACTTAACACTTATAAATGAAGGCGTTTCATTGCTTATTTAAACATTATCAAAATAAATAAACATTATGGGAAGCCTTGTTGTTTTCAAATATGAGGTCAATGAAAACACAGAATTGACATTGGCAGAGCTAGTATGGCCACACTATGAAGTGTGATGGTACAGGCTTACCCTGCCCTAAATACAAATTCCCATATCTGTCTTATTTCCTCCCTCCTTCCCATAAGTATACTTTGAGTGCTTAGATAAAGCTAGTCATTTGATCAGGGACTATGGATAAAATGAACAGGAGGTAGATACAGTCCTTTGCTCAGATTGGACTCTCAACCTAATGAGAAAGTCAAACAATAAGTTAGTAATTGGACAAAAAAATTGTAACTATTAAGGTATTACAAGGATAGTACATTAACCTATTAATACACATAGAAAAAAAAGTTTATAAGATAATATTTATCTTTATAATGTGCAACCCACTCCAACATTTTTCTGTTCCATTCTACCCTATTTCCTTTAAAAAAAAATCCTAGTTATCATTTCCTAAACTTATTTCATAACCTAGTACCAAGGGGGTAGGGAATTTGGCTTAGTCAGAGAAGTCAGAGAAGCCTTCCCTAAAGAAATGATGATTGAGCCAAAGTCAAAGGATGAGTAAGAGTTAATTAAGTGAAAGAAGGGCGGATAAAATCATCAGAAGATAGAGCAAATGCAAAATCTGGGGACAAGAGGAAATAAATGTGTACTTGGGCCTGAAGTAAGGCCAGTGTCTGATTGCAGTCAGAGAGCAAAGAGGTGGCTGGTTCCTGATGAGGTGGATAGACAGATGGCTTAATCCAATTCTCTGACTGTAAATACCATCATGTGATAATCACTCCCAACTTTACATAATCCAAGCCAAACCTCTTGTTCAACTACACACTCCTATATCCATCTGTGTAATACTTTAAATTTTCACCTGAATGACCTAATAATTTCTAACATTACATGAACCAAATACAACTTTAAATCTCAAACTATTCCCCATCTAATCTTCTTGAGTTTTCCTATCTCAATGATGGTAACTTCATGCTTCCACTTTGCTCAGGCTAATCTCAGAGCCCTTCTTAATACATCATGCATATCATGCCTTGAATCCAATTCATCTTCAAGTCCCATTAGCTCTACCTTATGAAGACAGTCCAGCCCAAGAACTTCTCACCAGCTCTAAGGATCCCACTATAAATGAAAACATCGTCTTGCAACTGAATTGTTGTAAAGGATTTCACACTGATCTCTTCCCATCTTTCTTCACTTCCCTGTGTTCTATTTTTCACATTATGCATGGTATACTTTTTTTTTTTTAAAGATTTTATTTGACAGAGAAAGTGAGAGAGAGCATGAGAGGAGAGAAGGTTAGAGGAAGAAGCAGACTCCCCATGGAGCTGGGAACCTGATATGGGACTCGATTCCGGAACTCAAGGATCATGGCCTGAGCCGAAGGCAGTTGCTCAACCAACTGAGCCACCCAGGCGCCCCTGCATGGTATACTTTTAAAAAGTGAGAGAGGTTATTTCATTTTTCTGTTCAAAATCCTCCAAATGGCTTTGTCATTCAATCAGAGAAAATCTAAAGTTCTCATTATACCCTACAATTCACAAATCCTCCAATCTTACCACTTCTAACTACTTCTTACTAATAATGCTCAGATACAGTTGTTTTTAAAATATACAAAGCAAACTCCTACCTTGGGACCTTAGCACTTGCTGTTCTCTCTGCCTGGAATTCTTTTTTTCCTAAAGCCTTTAAGTTTGTCCACTTATTTCAGGCTTTTGCTCAAATATTCTTGCATTAGAGTCTTCCTCAGAACACACTTTATAACACACACACATCTTTTTTTCCCCAACCCATCAATTATCACCCCCAATAGAATGCCTGTTCCTTGAGAGAGAAACATTAATTGGTTTATTGTTATAACTTCAGTGCTGAGAGCATTGCCTGGTACTCAGTAGAAACTCAATAGTTGATGAATGAGTAAAAGTCATAGAGAAAAGATGATGAGAGAGATATGGACAAATGGATGGGGGTGGTAGCAAGTGGAAAGAGCATGGAAAATGCATAACACTTAGACACACCTGCCTTATCATTGAAAAAAGTTAAATCCCATCCTCAGCAGGTAAAGTTCTGCATATGGGATAGACAAGGAAGACTATCAGGCATCAGTTACCTGAATGGGCTCTGCTGTCACAAGGCCTGATTTTGAACTCCAGTTCCACCACATTTCCCATGTAACTTTAGCCAAGCCACTCAACCTCCCTAAACTTCTATATGCCTATCTAAAAATAAGCTAAAAGAGTTTGTTGTTGGCAGGATTAAATTAAGATAATTCATAAAATATACTGTGCACAAAATTGTTGTCATCAAATATTAGCTGTTTTTTATTACATGATAGAGTGGGGCTGGTTGGTGGTGAAATAATGAAAGAAAGAGAAAAAAAAAAAAGGATCAGGAAAGCCAAGACACTGGGCTTACTCTGTAGCAAATATTTAGATAAGTAAGGCCTTTCTAACCTGTTAAAATGCTTGTTTGGAGTAAGAAGTAAATGGAAACAGGAATGACAACAGTCAAAGTCTTTCTAGTGTTGACCTAGTTAGACCTTTAGGTTTCTTGAATAGAGGTAAGGCATAATTAGATCAACTGTCAGATGAAAGAGGAAGATGGTTGAGAAAAACAAAAAGCCTGATTCAGCAAAGGATTTAGTACGTCATGTTTCACCATATCCTGTTATTTTTTTTAGCTATCAACCAGTATCGTGTGTCCTAGCAGCATAAGGATAGTTAAGCCTAATTTATTCAATGTCAGCAACCATTGCCAGAGGCCACTAACTCTGAACATGGCCATCAAATGATGAAGAAAAGTACAAGTGAGCGATCTCTTTATAATCCCTGCATTTGGAGAAATGATAGATGTATTATAGTGTTATGTAAATATAGAACTATATTTTTGTGTTCAACCACAATAATAAAGAAATAAAAAACTCTGTAAGGATATGTTTTATTATATTTACTGTGTTGTTTCTATCTTCTACTCATTTCTTCAATATATACACCTTTAATATGTTAGTAAATCCAAATATTAGCTCATATCCAATCATACCATTTGAGATTTCTATAATTCACAAGCATGCTTGAATCAATTTGGAGCCAATTCACAATTTTGGTATTTACCAAACATAAAATACTAAAATTTTTATCACAAGTATCAACATGATGAAGGCAACCAGGTTGGTGAAACCTCTCTCGGAGATGACTGATCTCAGAAACGGAAATGCAAAGCTGGGCATTGTTTTTATTGGGAATCTCCTATTTGGCACTCCAACATCTCATACTGCTAAATCAACAGACACCTCATTCTTACCTCTGTCATGAAGTATCAGGGGTTTTCCATAAGCCCAATGTTTGATGAGTTGGCCAGTAACAAATAAGTCTTAAGTAAAACACTGGAGCAAAATAGTCTCATTGTTGAACGTGAAACAAATGTTTTAGTGTAAAATTTGAGGTTTAAATCACATCTGCTGGGGCACTCTGGGGAAAGGTATCTTCTCTGAAGATGGATATTAAGTAGGTCCTAGAAAGGCTCCCCCTTAGTGTGTCCATACATACAGAAAGTAGAATAATGAAAGTCTCTGCCTTGGTGGTTAACTGTGGCATAAGCAAAACAGCCATCAGTCAACCAACTACAGCTAAAGCAAGATGAGGTCTGGTCCGGGCTGACAGCTGAGTGGAGCAACTCCTCTGGCAAGTCTTTCTGTGACAAGAAGATGACAAATAAAGAAATGAACAAGGCTACCCTGTGGATAAATCAGGAGAAAAAATCTCTGATGCTCTTTAACTCCTCACACAAGGAAGAGTTGGCCTAGTTGGCCTAGTCATTGAGGCACAGAGAGGTGAGAGAAAGACAACACATAAGGCAAGCATGAAACATGCAACCATAGCAGATTATCTCTGGTCAGTGATATTTTCAATCCTGATAACTGAGACAACTTCTTACCTGCCTGGAAACTAATATCTGAAAATGGTTTAGGAGTGAATGGGAATGTAAATTCATGAGTCATTTCTAGAGAATAATAGACTTCATAACTTAATAACATCTTATATGCCAAAAGCCCACCTAGCCTATGATAGCCTTGGCACTTACCTTTAGGGCTTTAAACATGGTATGTTTTAGGAGACTGTGATGCCTCAGGCATAGGGAAGGAGAGAGGAATCACACATTTCCCCATCTCAGACATCACTATCCCTAGATAGAATTCATGGAGACATCCTTCTCATGGCTGCCAAATTGTGAACTAAAGGGTTATATGAACTAAACAAACTAAAGAGTTCATATTGGTCCTCTCTATGTCTGCTGGTCTCCGCAAGACCACCTAGAGATGATGGAGCAGTTGTTAAACCACTTCTCTTCCTGTATCGGAGCCTTTAGATGAATATATAGCATTTGAAAGAGAGGGATACCTAGGGTTTGTGGGAACTGTCCAAGGTGGCAAAGGAAGAGGATCCCTTAGGAACTCTTCTCTAAATCAGTACTTATGGTTACCAAAGTTAAAAAAAAAAAAATGAAAAAGAGGGGATTTTTCAGTACATAGAAGCCCCAGTTTTTTCTTAGTTTTCCAGGCAGACTTCTCTGAAATTTGGGCTATAGTTCAGGACCAGTGATTGGATGGGTCCAATCCTAGGGAAATATAGCTAAATAATCAGCTAAAAGAGAAAGAGACTGATGAAAATCTGCTGACAATGGTCTCTGGAAGTTGTTCAATGACCAAAGATAATGAATGTCTCTGAGACTGTGGCCTTACTATTAAAGATTATTGAAGAGATATTTGGAATATGGAGAAGAGAGAAAAGGAAAGGGAAGGGAAAAGAAAGGAAATGAATGGGAAAGAAGAGGTATGTATATTAAATCTTCCAAAAGACAGGAGAAAACAGAAATCTCTTATGTGCTGATGCTGAAAAAGCTATTTCTGAAGACAGTGGTGAGAGGATTAATAGAACAAATTCTAGAAGATTAAGTTCACTTAGAAAATACAAGAATTATAGCTGAAGCTAAGTAAGTCTTCTGCGTTGATACAGGTGAGCTGAGAATGCTGAGTGACCACCCAATCACCCTAATTTTTGGTGGCAATAACTATAATTTGGGAGAATCAAGATAGAGAAGTGGTATTTAAGGCTTAAAAGAGGGACAAAAGGAGAAGATTACAAAAATGTTCCTGGAAACTCAGCTCATACCTTGGTTATAGGCACTGATGTGTTCATGACAGCATGTTGAAATCATGCCTTCCACATTAAAAGCTTTGGGTTTTGTGGCTAGCCAGTGTTCCTTCCCTAAGTAGAGTTTACATATCCTCAGTCCTTGAAAGACAAAGGTTCCAGTGGCATACTTGTATCTCTGCTACCACCATGAGGCAATTTAGTTACCCACCAGAGGAGTACTGCTTGGAACTAAAAAAAGGCCTCTCAGAACCAGAGAAGGGCCAAAATAGGGATAAAAATAATATAGAGATTAGTCTGTTAATGGAAAACTAGACTCTGAAGTACTATTCTCTAACTGATAAGCCTCTATCAGTTAGAGAATAAACAGGGTAGGAGAAAGGAAAATTTCTAAGACCTTTTTCTTATTACTATCTGCCCTTCCTATTACTTAATGTTATAAGACAATAGCCTTGCCCATCATATAGTTGGTGATCAATAATGTCTGTGAAATAAATACATTAATAAATCAATTAATGAGTCTTTGTTGTTTGAGAACTGGTGCTTTTCCAATCTACGGTACTTTAAGAGAGACCGAAATTCTTTGATTAAATTGCGAGATTGTGGTGCTCACTTCAGCAGCACATATACTAAATTTGTAACAATACAGATAAAATTAGCATAGTCCCTGTGCAAGGATGACATGGAATTCATGAAGTATTCCATATTTTTAAGGGGGATTAAGAGTATACTTATCTAGATGAGCATGAAGTAATGTATAGAATTCTTAAATCATTATATTGTATACCTGAAATTCATATAATTAGTATAACTAAGTATATGTTAATCATACTTCAATTTTAAAATTATGATATTATAACAATATAGAAATGAATCATATGAATGCTATATCACATGGGAATCCACCATGAACAATAGTAATAGTGACATTGATAGGACTATTTTTATCGCCTCTAAGATCCTAATACATTATCACAGGAGTAGTCTAGTAAAAATCAGTTACCTCACTTACTTTAAGGATCTTTTTTAGAAGACCCTGACAATTGAGTCCAAATAGCTTTTAATTGATGAAAGCTAAATGATCTGTGGATAGTAGAATATATCAAAGGGGAATTCATGGCTAAGGTTACTGTGCTGTCTCTACATGAAATGAATGTTGGCTATTTACAAGGCAAATGACATTAAAATGTTAAATGATTCTAAGAATATTAGAATAAACCCTAGATAATTGCTTTATTTAAGATTAGTGACCTAAACAGTCAGAGAAAGACAATTATCATATGATCACTCTGAAAAGAAGAATTTGAGAGGCAGGGCAAGGGGTCATAGGGGGGTGGGGAAGAGAAATGAAACAAGATGGGATGGGGAAGGAGACAAACCGTAAGAGACTCCTAAACTCACAAAACAAACTAAGGGTGGCTGGGAGGTAGCGGGGGTAGGGTTATGGACATTGCGGAAGGTATGTGCTATGGCAAATGCTGTGAAATGTGTAAGCCTGATGATTCATAGACATGTACCCTAGGGCAAATAATACATTATATGTTAATAAATTAATTTAAAAAAAAGATTAGTGACCTAAAGACATCTGTTATAGAATTGTTAGCTAACAGTTGGCCAGAGAGTTAGTATAGGATCCCACAATCTAAATGCTTTACCACTTGAAAAATAATTCTGAAAAAAAGCATACAAGTATCTGTTGAGTATACTATTAATTGTCTACCTAAGGCTGGCCAAAAAGCTGTCCCCTATGCAAGCAAGATGAATTTTTTGGCTTGCTACAAAGTTAGTGTTTGTAATTAAGATGCTGGGTACCAGCGATGATGAAAAATAGACTCCTCCTTTGTCTCTTCAGTGAGGTTTCTCATGCATTTAAATAGATGTCTCAGGATGTGTTATCAGAAGTCCCCGAGAAGTTTCAGTACTTACTGAAGAAAATATCTGTGGTGAGACTCATCTAGAAGAGGTAGGGTAACTCCAGCAATGGATAGTGGCAGTAATGGTGGCTGTATCTTGTTTCAGCTGCAGCAGTTCTCATGAAAGCATCCACTGACCAACATTGCAAGTGTGTAAGGAGTAATGCAAACTGTGGTGTCCATGACCATTGGGGGAAGCTTGTGCTACCTACACCAACCTGGTTCTGCTATGTGGTTTTGAATATTTTTCTTGACATGTATATTTTGAGGCTGGTTGTTTAGCCTTCCTGGAAATTGTGTGAACCTGTCAGTATCTTTTTAACGCATGTCTTTTTTTGCTTAAATTGTTATTTGTTATCTGCTAATGACATCATTGCCCTAGCAAAATATTAGAATCACAGGAGAGTCAACATGAAGTCTCTTTGAATATGTCTCTGAAAAGGGCCAGTTTTGTGAAGTTTTTATATATAATGTGAAGCAGATTGGACTTGGAATGGGGTGAACAGCAAGAAGAAGTGATAGGTGATAGCACTCTCTAGCCACACCTCACCAAATAGGGCTTAAAGACTTTTTCTGGAAAGCAATGTGGCAAAGTGAAAGAACATGGGCCTTGGAATCCAAAACCACCATTTACAAGATATGTAACAAGATGATGAAGCTCTCTGGAACTGTGTTTTCCTTATATGTACACAGAGTAATAGCAGAATAGCATTTGTTTGGCAGGCCTGTTATAGGAATGATAGAAAATCAATATAAAATACTGAACCAAATCCAGGAGATAAGCAGGGATCAGAAATGCAGAAAAAAGTAAGTGACTTGAACATGAGAACAAATACTCTCAGACAGGAGACCACTAAATATTAGAGTCCTTGAGTCACTTTTCTAGACCATTACTTCTTTCTAGCTCTCTCACTAGATAGATTCCATAAGTAATTCTTCATGCTAATGTCTCTTACACAGAGCTCCAATACAGACCACTTTTCTGAGTTTCACACTCTAACTTCCTCCTTGATACTTCCACTTGGATATGTCACAGGCATTTCAAGCTCTGTCTTAAAGAGAATTCTTAATCCCACAACCATCTGAATACATTCTTTCTCCAGTCTTTTGCTTCTCATTAAACACTATTACCATACACTCTATCGTTTCCATCAAACAACTAGGAGTAATTCTTGAATTTTCTTTGCCTGCATCCAATCCGTCAGCATGGGGAGAAGGTTGAATCTACAAAGTATATTCATAATCTTCCAACATCTCTACATCTCCATTTGATATCCTCCCCCTCCACGTCACATCTCTCATCTAGAGAAGAGGTTGACAAACTTCTCTAAATGACTAGATAGTAAATTTTTTTGCTTTGCAGACTCTATGGTCTCTGTCAAAATTATTCAATACTGTCATTATAGCATGAAAACAATCACAGGCAATGTGCCTGCATATCACTGTTGGCTGTATTTCAATACAACGTCAGTTACAAAAACATGTGGCAGGGCCATGAATGATATAGTTTGCCTACTGTTCACCTAAACTGTTAGAGTTGCCTTCTAACTTAGATTTCTGTGTCCAAATTTTACACTACTGTTTCATGCAGAAGTTAGATATTTTTTAAACATAAAACAACTCACATCTTCTTGCAATATAAAGTCTTTGAAAGGCTTTATACTGCAAATAAAATAAAGTATGAATTCTGTTCCTTGGCCTAGAAATTTTTGTATGGTTCAGCTTGTTTATCTTTCTGACCTCACTCACACTACTCTTCCTCTTTCTAACCAAGTTCTAGCCATTGTCAGCCTTCTTTTAGTTATTAAAACACAAGCTCCTCAGCAACTTTTAGTTTATTCCCTATAGTTAAGAGTCTCTTATGTTTTACCTCCTTTTCTGTCTGATAGAGGGGAGTGGGATGGGGGAGAGGGTAACTGAGTGATGGGCATTAAGGATGGCATTTGATGTAATGAGCACTGGTGTTATATGCAACTGATGGGTCACTAAATTCTTCCCCTGAAACTAATGATACACTATATATTATTGAATTTAAATAAAATCTTAAAAAAAACAGATTTATGATGTTCAACACACACACAAGCTCTTTCCTACCTCTGCCCTTACTGTTCTTTCTGCTTGAAGCCCTCTTCATTAAGCAGTTTCCAAGGGTCTGCCATGTCTATGCTTCTGGTGTCAACTTAAAATGTCATCTCTTCAGTGACCATTATTCGAATGTAATCACATTATTCGAAAGTAATCCCAGCCCGTGTTTCTTTTTACCAGGCTATAAAATTACTCTGCCTCCTTCATAACATCTATTGAATATTGCAATCTTTATCTTGTTTCCTTAACTCTTTTATTTTGACTTCTTTCATTAGATTATAAGTTGCCACCTTGTTCATCATTATATATTTAGCTTCTAGTGCTCCTAGCTCAATGGAGATCTTCAGTGACTAGAAATTGAGTATAAGAATGAATCAATTGGGGCACCTGGGTGGCTCGGTGGATTAAGGCCTCTGCCTTTGGTTAGGGTCGTGGTCTGGGGTCCTGGGGTCAAGCCGCGCATCAGGCTCTCTGTTCAGCAGGAAGCCTGCTTCCCCTCTCTCTGCCTGTCTCTCTGCCTGCTTGTAATCTCTCTCTCTCTCTCTGTCAAATGAATAAATAACATCTTAAAAAAAAAAAGAATGAATGAATTGGATGCTGAACTTCACCCATCATCAGGGAAATACAAATCAAAACTACAATGAGATATCACCTCACACCTGTCAGAACAGCTAAAATCAGCAACAAAAGAATCAACGGATGGGAAGAAGACAAAGCTATTTACAAATATAGAAGAGCTTGAAGACAGGGAGATGTGAATTGAGGAACTTTCTATCAGAGAATGAGTACTTGAAGAGACCAGATCAGGAATTTACTGCTGAAGGGAGTAGGAGAAAGAGTTGACCAAGAGAAAATAAAAGCCTTTACATTGCATTGAGTCAGCAGAAAGAATATGGAGAACATGAGGTGCTGTGATCTGATTATATGATTTTTAAAATTCTGCATGGCACATATAGAAGGCATTGTTGTTGTTGTTTGGCACATATAGTAGGTGTTGTTGTTTTCATTGTTGTTACTATAAACTTATGAAAAATTTTTTGTTATTATAAAGCTCTATAAGAATATAGAAAGCCTTTATTAGAGAAAAGTGCCAGAAAGGACATTCTAAACACTAGTTTGCTAGAGTCTTTTAAAAATTATTTAATGTTTTATGGGACACCTGGGTGACCCAGTTGGTTAAGCATCTGCCTTTAGTTCAGGTCATGATCCCAGGGCTTTGGGATCAAGCTCCTCACTGGGATCCCCACTCAGTGGGGAGTCTGCCGCTCCTTATCCCTGTGCCCCTCCCCCTGCTCATGCTCTCTCTTTCAAATAAATAAATAAAATCTTTAAAAGCAAATAAAATTATTTAATGTTTTAAAAGAGGACTTCTCAAACCTACTGTGCACAAGAATCTCCTGGAGAGCTTGTTAAGACACAAATTCTTAGCAACCATCCCACCACCTCAATTCTTATTCAGTAGCGCTAGGGCAGTGCTCCAAAATATTTTTTTTTATTAGAATATACTTCATATGCCAGAAAGTTCATCCTTTTATTTTATTTTAGTTTAGTTTTAGTTTTTATTTAAATTCCAGTTAGTTAACATATAGTGTAATATTAGTTTCAAGAGTAGAATTTAATGATTCATCACTTATATACAACAGCCAGTGTTCATCACAACAAGTACCCTCCTTAATGCCCATCACCCATTTAGCCCATCCCTCTCTCACCTCCTTCCCAGAAACCCCTAGGTTGTTCTCTACAATAAGAATCTGCTTTATGGCTTGCTTCTCTCTTTTTTCCCCTATGTTCATCTGTTTCATTTCCTAAATTCCACATATGAATGAAATCATATTGTATTTGTCTTTCTCTGATTGAATTTTTTGGCTTAGCATAATACACTGTAGCTCCATTCATGTCATTTCAAATGGAAAGATTTCATTCTTTTTTATGGCTAAATTATATTCCATTGTCTATGTATATCACAACTTCTTTATCCATTCATCAGTTGATGGACATTTGGGCTCTCTTCACAATTTGGCTATTGTTGATAATGCTGCTATAAACATCTAGGTGCCTGTTTCCCTTTGAATCAGTATTTTGTATCCTTAGAGTAAATACCTAGTAGTGCAATTGCTGGGCTGTAGGGTAGTTCTATTTTTAATTTTTGAGGACCCTCCATACTGTTTTCCGGAATGGAATCCACTAAAAAATTTCTAGAACTGATGTTTGAATTAAGTAAAGTTGCAGGACACAAAATCAACATAAAGAAATCTGTTGCATTTCTATACAACAATAATGAAGCAGCAGAAAGAAAAATCAAGGAATTGATCCCATTTATCATTGCAACAAAAACCGCAAGCTACCTAGGAACAAACCTAACCAAAGAAGTAAAAGATCTATATGCTAAAAACTATAGAACACTTATTTAAGAAATTGGAGATGACACAAAAAATGGAAAAGCATTCCATGCTCATAGATTGGAAGAACAAATATTGTTTAAATGTCTATACTACCCAAAGCAATCCACACATTTAATGCAATCCCTATTAAAATACCACTATTTTTCACAGAGCTAGAACAAACAATCCTAAAATTTTTGTGGAACCACAAAAGACCCCAGATAGCCAAGGAAATCTTGAAAAAGAAGAGCAAAGCTGGAAGAATCACAATTCCTCACTTTAAGTTACATTACAAAGCTGTAGTGATCAAGACAGTATGATACTGACACAAAAATAGATATAAAGATCAATGAAACAAAACAGAATACCTAGAAATGGTCTCATGGTTATATGGTCAACTAATCTTTGACAAAGCAGGAAAGAATATCCAATGGAAAAACAGTGTCTTCAATAAATAGTGTTGGGAAAACTTGATAGTAGCATACAAAAGAATGAAAATGGACCACTTTCTTATACCAAACACAAAAACAAATTTAAAATGGATGAAAATTCACCCTTGTAAAGGATGTAATCCATGTTTTTTAGTATATTCACAAAGTTGGGGGGTATAGCTCAGTGGTAGAGCATTTAACTGCACAAAGTTGTGCAACTATCACTACTAATTTGAGAATGGTTTCATCATTCCCAAAAGAAATTTCATGGCCATTAGAAGTCACTCTTTCTCCCTTTGTCTAGCCCCAAGACACCACTATGGATTTATCTTTTTGGGACATCTTATAGGTGTGGAATTATATAATATATAGCTTTCTATGTCTGTCTTCTTTCACTTAGCATAATACTCTCCAAGTTCATCCATATTGTAGCATAAATCAGTTGTTTCAATTGCTGAATAATATTCCACTGTATAGATATACCACATTTGGCTTATCCATTTGTCAGTTGGTGGACATTTGGGTTGTTTCTACTTTTTGCTATTACTATAATACTGCTATGCAATACTGCTATGAACCCTCATGGACAAGTTTTTGTGTGGACATATCATTTCAAAACTTTTGGTTATATACCCAAGACTGAGACTGCTGTCCCACATAGTAAATGTATTTAGCATTTTAAGTAACTGCTAGTCTATTTTCTGAAGCTGCCACACTATTCATATTCCTACCAATGTATGTGTGTTTCATTTTCTCTGCTTACAACACTCAAGATTATCTGACTTTTTGGTTATAGTCATGCTAGCCAGTATAAATTAATATCTCATTGTAGTTTCTTACTTGCACTTTCCTAAATCAATAATGGTGTTGAATATTTTTTATTTGCTTATTGACAATTTGTATATATATTTTTAAGTTTTTATTTTAATTCCAGTTTGTTAACATATAGTGTAATATTAGTTTCAGGTGTACAATGTAGTGAATCAACACTTCCATAGAACACCCAGTGCTCGTCACAACACGTGCACTCCTTAATCCTCATTGCCTATTTAACCCATCCCCCTCTGGTAACCATCAGTTTGTTCGCTATAGTTAAGAGTCTGTTTCTTTGTTTGCCTGTCTCTCTTTTTTTCCCTTTGTTCATTTGTTTCGTTTCTTAAATTCCACCTATGAGTGAAGTCATATGCTCATGTTCTGTTGGTGGAAAATCAAACTGTGTAGCTATTCAGGAAAACAGTATGGAGGTTCCTCAAAAAGCTAAAAATAGAACTACACTACGATATAACAATTGCCTCCTACGTATTTAGAGAAAAGACACAAAAATACTAATTAAAAGAGATACATTGACCCCAATGTTTATAACTAAATTATGGAAAAAGCCTAAATGTCTCACTGGATAAAGAAATTGTAATACACACACACACACACACACACACACACACACACACACACACACACACACATTTAATGGAATATTACTTAACCATAAAAAAGAATGAAATCTTGCCATTTACAATGACATGGATGGAGCTAGAGAGTATTATGCTAAGCAAAATTAGTCAACTAGAGAAAGACAAAAGCCATTTGTGTATTTTCTTTGAAGAAACATGCATTCTAATACTTTGTCCATTTTTAATTGGGTTATTTGTCTTTTTAATATTGAGTTGTAAGTGTTCTTCATATATGTATACTATATGCTTATTATATAGATGATATGCAAATATTTCCTACCATTCTGTAGACTGCCCTTTCACTTTCTTTATATTGTCCTATGACAAAAGTCTTTTATTTTGATGCAGTATAATTTATCTATTTTTTTTCTTTGATTCTTTGTTCTTTTGGTATCACACCCAAGAAGCCATTGTTTATTTGAAGATCATGAAGACTATCATCTATGATATCTATATTTTCACCTTAGAAGCTATAGTTTTAGTACTTTTATTTATGTCTTTGATTCATTTTGAGGTGTTTTTTTTTGCATAAGAGGTGAAGTAGATGTTCCTTCATTCTTTTGCATGTGCACACATATCCAGTTGTCCACCAACACTTGTTGAAAAGATGTTCTTGCCCCATTTAATTGTCACGACCCCTTTGTTAAAAATCAGTTGATCATAAATGTACAGATTTACTTCCAGACTCTCAATTTTACTTCATAGATCTATGTATCTACCTTTAAGCCAGTACACATAAACTTGGTTACTATGGTTTTGGAGTAAGTTATGAAGTTGGGAAATGTGAGTTCTCCAACTGGTTCTTTCCCAAGATTTCTTTAGTTATTCTGGCTCTCTTGCATTTCTACATGAATTTCAAGATCAGCTTATCAGTTAGTTAGTTAAATGTATAGATTTATTTAGATTCTAGGGAAACCAAAACTGTAAATAAATAAATCAGAACTCATTTTGTCCCTAGAAGTATTAGCTTTTATTCTAACAGTATTACTTTACAAGTTAATAATCCAGAAAGAGAAAGGAATCTAAAACTGGAATGAGTCCAGGTTTGATTGGTTGGTTGATTGATTGGCCCAAGATGATAGAAGACAGCCAATGCAAATGTGAGACATGCCTATTGAATATAAAACCAAAGTGATTTAATTAGGCCTTGCTAGTTATATTGTGTACACTTAAGCCAAAATTAAAGGATCATTAGAGTCAGCTATTGCAATCTTGAAACAGGTTTATGCTATGGGATAATATTTTGAAATATTAACTAATGTGTTCCCTTTCTATCTGCCAACAGCAGCAAAGTGAGCAGATTCTAACCAAACATTGTCAGTCCTGGGGAGTCATACGGATCCTAACTTAAAACCTGCAAATCATCTCCAATCAAATGAGCAGTATATATCACCTTTGTTGAAAAATTATATGCTTTTTTCTGGTGGCCACCATTGAAGACCTACCCTTAGCATCATCCAGTATGTCATTCATTGAGCATCAAGAAGACTTGATCTTGAATCAAGTGACTTGATCAGAATCATGACTATCTATTCATCTAAATTTTACTCAGCTTCATTCTAAAATATGCTATGTGGACAACCCATTTTTCAAGGTCCCATCTATATAATCTCAAAATAAAAAGTGAAATACTTCTAGAGGGCTAATGGTAGCATAAAAACAAAAGTCTAAAATCTACTAGGGCAGAAATAGTTAAATAAAAACTAATTCTCCTCCTATCCCAAACCATAAGACTGGTGAAACTCACTGTTACACACAAATACATACTTATCTTTTATACTTTAATGCTCCCAACAATGCTCTGACTGGCTTTGTTTCTGCTTTTTGTGTGTTTGTTCGTTTTTGAGATTTGGTTAAGAGTTATGGCTCCCTACAGATATTCGATATGGGGTAGAGATACTACATGCTCAATTCAATATGTAGGTAAAGGAAGGAAGACATTTTAAAAAGCTAAAAATAGAAAGGAAGCATGCATATTGGTCAATGCTATGGACCATAACTACTGCACTAGTCCTTGAATGTAGATCCAAGTGCAGCAAGCTAGTCTTTAGTAAAACTCAATAGTTTTACTATTGAGTAAATTACTAAAACCCTGAACACTTATAGAATTTGAGAAGTCTTAAACAGGCATAAAATAGCTGACTACGGGAAAATTTCACCCTTCTTAGTCATGACATGGTATGGCATATAATCTATGTACATTGCAAGAAGAAAAATTGAAATGAAATGCACATATAATGAACATCTCTTACTAGTGATGGAACTGAAGTTCACAAATTTTAAGGCAAGAAAATGAGACATTCCTCCTAGAAGATTCTGGACAGACTTGAGAGACAAAAAAGCTAAAGCAGACAAAGAAAGAGGAGTATTTAATACTTAGGTACACTCCCAGATGAATGAATGAACTTTCTGAACCCATGAAGGTACTTTGTAAGACTCATCCTGAAATATCGTCTTACTTAACTTTACTACCACACAGTAATATCATCAATAACATTAACACTACTTAGCTCCCTACACTTTATAAAAAGCTTTCCAGGATTTTCTTGCATGGCCATGATGGAAAAACTGGCACTAAACTTGCCCTTCTGCCAAAAATAATTAAAAACTAACAAGATATATTGGGTAACAGCTTTCAGGCATTGCACAATAAGCAGTGAAGAATCATAATCATTGAGAAACGGGAAACACATTGTGTGAGCCCTTCAATCATTGTGTCATTCTGTGTAAGAGGATCTTTAACCTGCAATGAGGAGGAACCCAAATAGAGCTCAGGCAGAGTGGATTCCTAAAGTAGCTGCAATTGGTGGGGCAGAGAACTGGGGAAAATGGAGTACTGCAGTGCCCTAGCCAAAGGCAGGTACAGGGTGAGCCTCCGAGACTTAGAATATACGGACTGCTGTGTGACTGTGAGCAAAATAGTGCCACCGGAGGTCATGTAGTGCTAGGAATGGTGCAGCTCTGACCTAGAAAAGAGTAGATACCTCATTGAATTCTCCATTATTCACCTGAGATGACAGAAATCTATGTGTGTCCTAAAATAAAGGACATATCCTAGGACTGAATACAAAACCAAATAGAAAAATAACTCATCTTCCAAGGACCAAAAGAATCTACCAATACTGTAGTACTTTCCAGAAAAAACCCAATACTGTTTAAAAGAAAACATTATTCTAACTCCTGACAGTGTTACACATATAATGTTCTGCATGTAATCAAATATGACTAGATGTATGAAGAAGCAGAAAAATATGACAAAAGTAAAAAAGAAAGAGGTCATTTAAATTAGACTCAAGGTAAAGTGGATGTTGGAATTGGCATACAAAGGTTTTAGAGCAGCTATTATCAATATATTTTTAAGAATTTAAAAAATAATATAATCATGAGTGAATAAATAAGACATAGTAATAAGAAAATGACAACTATAAAAAATGGATGGAAATTTTAGAACAAAAAATGCAACATTATAAATAACTTCACTGAAAAAAAGAAATACCTTCAGTGAATAAGCATAAGAATTAGAACACGGATCCAAAAAAACCTTAAAATATAATTAGTACACAAAAAACATGGTAGGCTTAAAATTAGCCACATCAATAATTACTTTAATATAAAGTGACTGGAACTGATACTATTTTAAGGAAAATTCTGTAGAAGTTGCATGTGCCCTAGAGAAAACTGTCAATCTTCCATGATTGGTAGCTTATTTCCTCCTTGATATGTGTATGCAAAGATTGCAAGTATGTAGGGGTGCCTGGCTGGCACAGTTGGTGCAGCATGCAATTCTTAATCTTGGGGTTGTAAGTTCCAGTCCTACATTGAGTGTAAGATTTCTTAATTTTTTTTTAATTCCAATAAAAAGGCAGAACTTGTGTTGATCACTTCCTTTTGTATGTAAGTGATGAATCACCAAATTCTACACCTGAAATTAATATGTTAACTAACGGGAATTTAAATAAAAACTTGGGGGGAAAAAACAGAGACTGTCAGACTAGATTTAAAAAACGGACAAAATTACAAATTGTCCAGAAGAAATGCACTTTAAATATAAAGGCATATATACATTGAAAGTCATTGGATGGAAAAAACATATCATGCAATAAGTAATCATATGAATCCTAGAGTGGCCTTATTAATATTAACCAAAACATACTTCAAGAAAGGGAGTTTTCACACTGAAATATCACAGATAAAAAAGAACATTTCATAATGATAAAGGGTCCATTCATCAAGAAAACATAACAATTCTAAATATGTATGTGCCTAATACAAAACATTAAATTACATTAAAAAAAACTTAACTTCAATCACAGAGATTTTATATTAAAGATTTTCTTTATTTACTTGACAGAGAGAGAGAGATCACAAGTAGGCAGAGAGGCAGGCAGAGAGAGAGGGGGAAGCAGGCTCCCTGCTGATCAGAGAGCCTAATGTGGGGCTTGATCCCAGAACCCTGGGATCATGACCTGAGCCAAAGGCAGAGGCTTTAACCCACTGAGCCACCCAGGTCCCCCCATCACAGAGATTTTTTTTTAAAGATTTTACTTATTTATTTGACATACAGAGAGAGAGAGCACAAGTAAGTGAAGTAGGAGAGAGAGAAAAGCAAGCTCCCCACAGAGCAGGGAGCCCAATGCAGAACTTGATCCCAGGATACTGGGACCAGGACCTGAGCAGAAGGCAGACGCCCAACAGACTGAGCCACCCAGGTATCCCAATCACAGAGATTTAATATCACTTAGTAATTAATGGAAGCAGGCAAAAATATTAGTTCATAAACAGACATTTTCAACAACTCTATCAATCAATTTCACCTACTTGAAAGGGAATAAGGAAATTATATCCATTCTCACTATTTCAACATTACATTATGCTGGATATTTTAGCCAGTGCAATAAGGCAAGGAAAAGAAATAAAGGCATAAAAGATTGGAAAAGAAGAAGAAAAACTATATTTACAGATTAAATAATCTTTTGTGTGGAAAAATCTAACAAAACAATCAACAAAATGAACATATGAAATGGGAAATAACACTTAAAAACCATACATCAGATTAAGAGTTAATATCCAAAATTTGTAAGGAACTCATACAACTCAATAACAAACAAATGAACAAAAACCAAATAATCAAATATAAAAATAGGCGGAGGACTTGAATAAACATTTTTCCAAAGAAGACATACAAATGGCCAACAGATACATGAAAAGCTATTCAATAGCATTCTAATCATCAGGGAATTGTGAATCAAAACCACAATGAGATTGTCACTTCATGCCTGTTTGAAAGGCTATTATCAAAAACACAAGAAATCACAAATGTTAGCAAGGATCTAGAGAAAAGGAAGTTTTTTTTCCCCACTGCTAAATGGAATGAAAATTGGTGCAGCTGCTAAGGAAAACAGTATGGAGAGTCCTCAAAAAATTGAAAATATAACTACCATATGATCCAGCAATCACACTTCTGTCATAAAAATAAAATCACTACCTCAAAGAGATATTTATATTACACCCGCTCATTGCAGCATTATTCACAATAACCAAGACATGAAAGCAACCTAAATGTTCATTGACTGACAAATGAATAAAGAAAATGTGGCATATATGTATATATACAATGGGATGTTATCTAAGTATTAAAAAGAAAGCAAATCTTTCCATTTGCAACAACATGGATGGACCTTGAGAAAATTGTACTAAGTGAAATAAATCTACAAAAAGCCAAACTCATGGAAACAAAGAGTAGAATGGTGGTTGCCAGGGACTGAATGGTAGAGGGATTGCGATGATTTTGGCCAAAGGGTACAAACTTCCAGTTATAAGATAAATATAATTGGAGAATCTAATATAGGAGAGAGAGAGAGATTTAGAAATAGAGAGATTTGCTAGAATTAATAAGTGAAGGTAGGAAGATTTCAAGATATAAAGTCAACATATCAAACTTTTATTTCTGTATTCTAGCAGCAAATAATTGGAAATAAAACATTTAAAATATCAATTACAATAGTGTCAAATTTATAAACTACTTAAGAATAAATTTAACAACTCTTTTTTTCTGTATGTTCATTTGCTTTGTTTCTTAAATTCCACATGTGAATGAAATCAAATGGTATTTGTCTTTCTCTGACTGGTTTATTTCACTTAGCATAATATACTCTAGCTCTATCCACATCACTGCAAATGGCAAGATTTCATTCTTTTTTATAGCTGAGTAATATTCCGTTATATATGTATGCTACAACTTCTTTATCTATTTTTCAGTCTATGGACATTTGGGCTCTTTCCGTAATCTGGCTATTACCAATAATGCTGCTATAAACATTAAGGTACATGTGTCCCTTTGAATCACTATGTTTGTATCCTTTGTGTAAATACCTACTAGTGCAGTTGCTGGGTTGTAGTGGAGTTCTATTTCTAAGTATTTGAGGAAGCTCCATCCTGTTTTCAGAGTGGTTAAACCAGTTTGCATTTTGACCAATAGCGCAAGAGCTTATGATTTCACTCATATATGGAATTTAAGAAACAAAACAAATGAGCCTTATAAGGGAAGACAGAGACTGAGGCAAACCAAAAAACAGACTCAACTATAGAGAACTATAGAGAATGGGGTTGCTGGAGGAGAGGTGGGTGGAGATGGGCTAAATGGGTGATGGATATTAAGGAGGGCACTTGTTGGGATGAGCATTGGGTCTTATATATATGTGATGAATAACTAAATTCTACTCCTGAAACTATTATTACACTATATGTTAACTAGCTAGAGTTTAAATGAACTTGAAACAAAGAAAAGAATAACTTTAAGAAAAGATAAAAAAATTCTACATTGGAGCAAGATGGCAGAGGAGTAGGAGGCTGAGATAGTATCAGATCCCAGAAGTTCAGCTAGATAGTTATCAGACCATTCTAAACACCTACAAACTCAAGAGGAGATAGAAGAGAAGAACAGCAATTTTAGGAACAGAAAATTGACCACTTTCCAGAAGGTAGGACATGTGGAAAAGTGAATCCAAAGTGATGGGAAGATAGTCCGTAGGGGAGGGGCCAGCTGCTGGCAAGCTACAAAGCAGTGGAGCACAAAATTGGAACTTTTAGAAGTCTGCTCCACTTAGGGACATTGTGCCAGAGGCTAAGCAGGGGGTGGAGCTCTCATGGGGACAGTGTGGTTTCAGGATCTGTGGGGTCACAGAAAGACCAGGGAGTCTAAGGGTGGCAGAGCTCCCAGGTATCAGAGCTGGGAAGCCAAGAGCAGAGATGGAGCTGAGCATTGGGCTCTCAGCTTGGGCTTACCTTAAACTGTGATCTGAGCCACAGTCAGGCCATGGTTTTTCAAGCAGGGACCCCACCAATGGCAGATCCAGAGAGACCCCTTCATTCCTCCTTCAAGAGGAGTGGCTCAGGAGCGTGCTGCAGGAATCTGCTGGGTTGGAGACTCCAAACGGGGCCATGTGCCAGAGACAGAAACACTCTGTCACAGGCTGGGTGAACTCACAGTACAGTCAGAGACCAGGGAAATGGGAGGGACTGACTGCTTTTCTGCAAGGGTGCACTGAGGAGTGGGGCCCTGAGCTCTTGACTCCTATGGGCTGGAGATTGGGAGGTCGCCATCATCATTCCCATCCTCCAAAGCTGTACAGAAAGCACTTGGGGAACAAAAGCTCCCAAAAGTAAAGCCGAGCAGATTGCTTGGCCCAGCCCCTGGCAAGGGTGGTGTGATTCTACCTCGGGCAAAGACATCTGATAATCACAGCAACAGGCCCCTCTTCCAGATGATCAGCAAGAATATCCAGCCAAGACTAAGTTCATCGATCAATGAGAACTGTGGAACTCCAAAGTTAGGAAAAAGCAACATACAGAATTCATGACTTTTTTCCCCATGATCCTCTAGTCTTTCAGAGTTAATTTTTTTTCTTATTTTATTTATTGTATTTTATTTTTCCTCTTTCTTATTTTAACGTTTTTTAACTAGTATCTTATCAATACCTTTCTAAAAATCTTTTCTAATTTTCACTGTTACATTCATATTTTATTCCCTCATTGTATTTTTAATTTTTTGTATAGATATAGAGGTTTTTTTTCTTTAAAATTTTGTGATACAATTTCTTCTAATAGATCAAAAAACACCCAAAATCAGGTGTGGGGCTCTGTTTTAATCAAAAGTCTAATATATATATTTTTTATTTCTCTGTTTTATTTTATTTTTATTTTCTTCTTTTTTTTTCTTACTCCCCCCCTTTTTTCTTCAACCCCTGGCTTCAGCTCTCTTCTGATTTTTCTCGGGTCATTGCTACCCTTTTAGTATTTTGTTCTCATTTCTATTCTTATATCTATAAAATGACAAGGTGGAAAAACTCACCACAAAAAAAAAACCAAGAGGCAGTACCAATGACTAGGGACCTAATCAATACAGACATTAGTAATATGTCAGAACTAGAGTTCAAAATGACAGTTATCAAGGTGCTAGCTGGGCTTGAAAAAAGCATCAAAGATATTAGAGAATGCCTTTCTGAAGAAATAAAATCCCTTTCTGGAGAAATAAAAGAATTAAAATCTAACCAAGTTGAAATCAAAAAAGCTATTAATGAGGTGCAATCCAGAATGGAGGCTCTTACTGCTAAGATAAATGAGGCAGAAGAGAGAATTAGTGATATAGATGACCAAATAATGGAGAATCAAGAAGCTGAGAAAAAGAGAGACAAACAACTACTGGACCATGAGGGAAGAATTCAAGAGATAAGTGATACCATAAGATGCAACAAATATTAGAATAATTGGGATCCCAGAAGAATAAGAAAGAGAAAGAGGGGTGGAAGGTATATTGGAGCAAATTATTGTAGAGAATTTCCCCTAATTTGGTGAAGGGAACAAGCATCAAAATCCAGGAGGCACAGAAAATCCCCCTTAAAATCAGTAAAAATAGGTCCCCACCCGGTCATCTAATAGTAAAACTTACAAGTCTTAGTGACAAAGAGAAAATCCTGAAGGCAGCTCAGGACAAGAAGTCTGTAACATACAAAGGCAGAAATATTAGATTGGCAGAAGACCTATCCACAGAGATCTGGCAGGCCATAAAGGACAGGCATGATATATTCAGAGCACTAAACAAGAAAAATATGCAGCCAAGAATACTATATCCAGCTAGGCTGTCATTGAAAATAGATGGAGAGATAAAAAGCTTCCAGGGCAAACAAAAACTAAAAGAATTTGCAAACACCAAACCAGTCCTACAGGAAATATTGAAAGAGGTCCCCTAAGCAAAGATAGAGCCTAAAAGTAACATAGACCAGAAAGGAAGTGAGACAATATACAGTTAACAGTCACCTTACAGGCAATACAATGACGCTAAATTTATATCTCTCAATAGTTACCCTGAATGTAAATGGGCTAATTGCCCCAATCAAAAGACACAGAGTATCAGAATGGATTAAAAAACAAGACCCATCAATATGCTGTCTATAAGAAACTCATTTTAGACCCAAAGACAACTCCAGATTTAGAGTGAGGGGGTGGAAAATAATTTACCATGCTAATGGACATCAAAAGAAAGCGGGGGTGGCAATCCTTATATCTGATAAATTAGATTTTAAGCCAAAGACTATGATAAGAGATGAAGAAGGACACTATATCATACTTAAAGGGACCGCCCAACAAGAAGATCTAACGATTATAAATATCTATGCCCCTAACATGGGAGCAGCCAATTATATAAACCAATTAATAACAAAGTCAAAGAAACACATCAACAATAATACAATAATAATAAGGGACTTTAACACACCCCTCACCAAAATGGACAGATCATTTAAGCAAAAATCAACAAGGAAATAAAGGCTCTAAATGACACACTGGACCAGATGGACATCACAGATATATTCAGAACATTCCATCCCAAAGCAACAGAATACACATTCTTCTCTAGTGCACATGGAACATTCTCCAGAACAGATCACATCCTGGGTCACAAATCAAGTCTCAATTGGTACCAAAAGATTGGGATGATTCCCTGCATAATTTCAGACCACAATGCCATGAAACTAGAACTAAATCACAAAAGGAAGGTTGAAAAGAACTCAAATACATGGAGGCTAAAGAGCATCCTACTAAAGAATGAATTGGTTAACCAGGAAATTAAAGAATAATTTTAAAAATTCATGGAAACAAATGAAAATGAAAACATAACTGTTCAAAATCTTGGGGACACAGCAAAGGTGGACCTGAGAGGAAAGTATATAGCAATACAAGCCTTTCTCAAGAAATAAGAAAGGTCTCAAACACACAACCTAACCCTACACCTAAAGGAGCTTGAGAAAGAACAGTAAAGAAAGCCTAAACTCAGCAGGAGAAGAGAAATAATTAAGATCAGAGCAGAAACCAATGAAATAGAAAACAAAAGAACAGTAGAACAAATCAAAAAACTAGGAGCTGGTTCTTTGAAAGAATTAATAAAATTGATAAACCTCTAGCCAGACTTATCAAAAAGAAAAGAGAAAGGACCCAAATGAATAAAATCATGTATGAAAAAAGAGAGATCACAACCAACACCAAAGAAATAAATACAAGCAATTATAAGAACATATTATGAGCAACTATATGCCAGCAAATTAGACCATCTCGAAGAAATGGATGCATTCCTAAAGACACATAAACTACCAAAGCTGAACCAGGAAGAAATAGAAAACCTGAACAGACCCATAACCAGTAAGGAGATTGAAGCAGTCATCAAAAATCTCCCAACAAACAAGAGCCCAGGACCAGACAGCTTCCCAGGGGAATTCTACCAAACATTTAAATGTTTTGGAAATCTACCAAACAGTTAATACCCATTCTCCTGAAACTGTTCCAAAAAATAGAAATGGAAGGGAAACTTCCAAACTCATTTTATGAAGCCAGCATTACCTTGATCCCAAAACCAAAGACCCCATCAAAAAGAAGAATTTCAGACCAATATCCTTAATAAACACGGATGCAAAAACTCTCACCAAAATACTACCCAATAGTATCCAACAGTACATTAAAGGATTATTCACCACAACCAAGTGGGATTTATTCCTGGGCTGCAAGGTTGGTTCAACATCCACAAATCAATCAATGTGATACAATACATTAATAAAAGAAAGAATAAGAACCATATGGTACTCTCACTAGATGCTAAAAAAGCATTTGACAAAGTACAGCATCCTTTCTTGATCAAAACTCTTCACAGTGAAGTGATAGAGGGTACATTCCTCAATATCATCAAAGCCATCTATGAAAAACCCACAGTGAATATCATTCCCAATGGAGAAAACCTGAGAACTTTTCCCCTAAGATCAGGAACATGGGAGGGCTGTCCACTATCACCACTGCTATTCAACATAGTACTAGAAGTCCTAGCCTCAGCAATCAGACAACAAAAAGAAATAAAAGGCATCCGAATCAACAAAAAAGAACTCTCACTATTTGCAGATGGTATGATACTTTATGTGGAAAACCCAAAAAAGACTCCACTCCAAGACTTCTAGAATTCATACAGGAATTCAGTAAAGTGTCAGGATATAAAATTAATGCACAGAAATCAGTTGCTTTTCTATACATCAACAGCAAGACAGAGGAAAGAGAAATTAAGGAGTCAACCCCATTTACAATTGCACCGAAAACCATAAGATACCTAGGAATAAACCTAACCAAAGAGGCAAGGAATCTGTACTCAGAAAACTATAAAGTGCTCATAAAAGAAATTGAGGAAGACAGAAAGAAATGGAAAAGCATTCCATGCTCCTTGATTGGAAGAACAAATATTGTGAAAATGTCTATGCCTAAAGCAATCTATACATTTAATGCAATCCCTATCAAAATACCATCAATTTTTTTCAAAGAAATGGAACAAATAATCCTAAAATTTATATCAAACCAGAGAAGACCATGAATAGCCAGAGGAATGTTGAAAAAGAAAAGCAAAGTTGGTGGCATCACAATTCCAGACTTCGAGCTCTATTACAAAGCTGTAATCATCAAGACAAGTGTGGTACTGGCACAAAAACAGACACATAGATCAATGGAACAGAAGAAAGAGCCCAGAAATGGACCCCCAACTCTATGGTCAACTAATCTTTGACAAAGCAGGAAAGAATATTCAATGGAAAAAAGACAGTTTCTTCAACAAATGGTGTTGGGAAAATTGGACAGCCACATGCAGAAGAATGAAACTGGACCATTTCCTTACACCATACACAAAAATAGACTCAAAATAGATGAAAGACCTCAATGTGAGGCGGGAATCCAGCAAAATGCTTGAGGAGAACACGGGCAGCATCCTCTTCAACCTCAGCCACAGCAACTTCTTCCTGGAAACATCACTAAAGTCAAGGGAAGCAAGGGCACAAATGAACTATTGGGACTTCATCAAGATCAAAAGCTTTTGCACAGCAAAGGAAACAGTCAACAAAACCAAAGACAACTGACAGAATGGGAGAAGATATTCGCAAATGACATATCAGATAAAGAGCTAGTATCCAAAATCTATAAAGAACTTCTCAAACTCAGCACCCAAAGAACAAATAACCCAATCAAGAAATGAGCAAAAGATATGAACAAACATTTCTGCAAAGAAGACATCCAAATGGCCAACAGACACATAAAAAAAGTGCTCAACATCACTTGGCATCAGAGAAATACAAATCAAAACTACAGTGAGATACCACCTCACACCAATAAGAATGGCTAAAATTAATGACTAGGAAATGATAGATGTTGGCAAGCATTCGTAGAAAGGGAAAGTCCCCTATGCTGTTGGTGGAAATGCAAGCTGGTACAGCCGCTCTGGAAAACAGTATGGAAGTTCCTCAAAATGTTGAAAATAGAGCTACCCTATGCAATACTACCCAGCAATTGCAATACTGAGTATTTACCCTAAAGATACAAATGTAGTGATCCAAAGAGGCACGTGCACCTGAATGTTTATAGCAGCAATGTCCGCAATAGCCAAACTATGGAAAGAACCTTGATGTCCAACAATAGATGAATGGATAAAGAAGATTTGGTATACATATACAATGGAATACTATGCAGTCATCAAGAGAAACGAAATCTTGCCATTTGCAACGACATGGATGAAATTAGAGGGTATTACGCTAAGCTAAATAAGTCAGTCAGAGAAAGACAATTATCACATGATCTGTCTGATATGAAGAATTTGAGAGGCAAGGCAAGGGGTCGTCGGGGTGGGGGAGGGAAATGAAACAAGATGGGATCGGGAAGGAGACAAACCATAAGAGACTCCTAAACCTGTGAAACAAACTGAGGGTAGCTGGGGGGTAGGGAGGGTAGGGATAGAGTGGCTGGGTTACGGACATTGGGGAGGGTATGTGCTATGGTAAGTGCTGTGAAATGTGTAAGCCTGATGATCACAGACATGTACCCTGGGTCAAATAATACATTATATGTTAAAAAAATGTTTTAAATTCTACATTGTAAATTATAAAACATAGCATACAGAAAAAAGATCCAAATAAGTGGAAAAATATTTATGCTATATTCATAGATTAGAAGTCTCAAAACTGTGGAAATGAAAATTCTCCCCATATTGATACACACACTCAGTGCAATATCAAACAATAATCCCAGCAAGCTCTTTTTTGAGAAATTAGCACATCCCTCACAACACTTACATAGATAAGCAAAGGAATTATTATAGACTATACAATTTTGAAAAAGAAGAACAAAATTGGAGGAATCACACTATCTGATTTCGAGACTTATAAAGCTATATTAACGAGTATTGGTATAAGAAAAGATAGATAGATCCACAGAACCAAATAAAGTACCACAATAGACACACATATATACCATTAACTGAATTTGATAATGGCTTCTAGGAAAGTCTACAGGAAAGGATCTCAAAAATTTTTGCCAGAATAACTGGATATCTGTATGAAAACAAATATAAAGCAATGAAGCTCAACCACTACTTTGAATGATTCATAAAAATTTAATTGGGCACAGTCCATATACATAAACATAAAAGCTAAAAATGTAAAGCTTCTAGAATCAAACACAAGAGAATATATTTCGACCTTGGGGTAGACAACAATTGCTTAGAAGGTACTTAAAAAATTCATCACAAAAGAAAAATTTGGTAAATTGGACTTCATCAGAATTTAAAACTTCTGCTCCTCAAAGACACTCTTAAGGAAATGACAATTCAAACTGTAGACTGGAAAAAAAATCACAACACATTTATCTATCAAGCAAAGGACTTGTAACTAGAATATATAATGAACTTCTACAAATCAATAGGAGAAAGACAAACCAATTTAAAACAAAATAGGCAAAAGATTGAAAATATACTTCACCAATAAAGATTTAACAAATAGTAAAGCACATGTAAAGGTGTAAAATAGCAATTAAAAACACAGTTACTGGGTGCCTGGTGGTTCAGTTGTTAAGCGTCTGCATTCGGCTCAGGTCATGATCCCAGGATCCTGGGATCGAGGCTTACATTGCGCTCCCTGCTCAGCGGGAAGCCTGCTTCTCCCTCTCCCACTCCCTGTGCTTGTGTTCCCTCTCTGTGTCTCTCTCTGTCACTTAAAAAAATAAAATAAAATAAAAAATAATAAATAAATAAATAAATAGAATCTTTAAAAAAAAAGCATGATTATTACCACTAAGCACCTAATCAAAGCTAAAATTTTAAAAAGATGAGTGATGAAGATATGGAATAACCAGAGCACTCTTACTTTGCTGGCAGAAGTACAGTAATTTGGAAGTTTCCTATAAAGTTCAATATATATACATGCCTCATGGCCTAAGCAATTCCAGGCTTACATACTTATCCAAGAGAAATGAAAATTTCTATTTTATTTTTCTATTTCTGTGTAAAAAAACTGATTCTAAAACTTAGTGACTTCAAACAGTAACTGCTTATTGTCTCGGGATTATCTGGGTTGACTGAACTCATTTGGGTGGTCCTTTGGCTCTGGGAGGCTACAGTTGCAGTCCTCAGAAACCTGACTGGGTTGGCAGGTGCAGGATGATCACTCACGTGACAGTCAGTGGGTGCCTACTTGGGAGCTCAGCTGAGGAAATCAGTGTGCCTGGGGTCTCTTTCACATGGTCTCTGCATAGAGCTTAGGATTCTCACAGCACAGCAGTTGGGTTCCCAGAAGCAGGGTCCCAAGCCAGCAGAGGTTGAAGTAGTAGATACACTTTCAGAAGTTACACAGGATCATTTCTGGCAAATGATATGAATCAAAACCAGTCACAGAAGCAGCTCAGATTCAGAGAGATGCCACATTTCAATGAGAAGAAAAGGAATAAATTTATGGCTATCTTCATCCCACAATACACAAAAATATTTTATAATGTTTTTAGCTGCTTGATTCATAATAGTCAAATTGTTAACCCAAAACTGGAAAAGATTCAAATGTCCACTCACAAATGAATGGATAAATAAATTTTGGCAACTTTGTACAATTGAATACTTCATGTCAATTACTCAAGGAATATCGTACTGAGAAAAAAGGAGCGTGGTACTGATATTCATAGTAACGTGTGTGAATCTCACAGATGCTAAGTTTAGCAAAAGAAAGCAAACACAAAAAAGTACATATTGGATAATTCTCTTTATATGAAGTTCAAGTATAGACAAAACTACAAATCAGAATAGCAGTTTTCTCTGGAAAAAGATTGAGATAAATAAGATTGAATAATAGATAAATAAAATAAATAGAATAAATAATAGATAGATAAATAGATGGAATAAATACAGATCTTCTGGGAGGATGAAAATGTTCTCTATCTTGATTAATTGTTTACATTTTTCAAAACTCATTGACCTACACACTTAAGTATGCATTTCACTGTGCAAATTTTATCTCAATTAAAAACATAAAAATAAAAAATATTTTTAAAGTCTTGACAACTATTGTTCCTCTTGATATTTTTATGAAAAAAAAAAAGCTATTGGTACTATCACTTAAAAAAGTGATACATTGTTTAAGGTTACACAAAAAGTTAGTGGCATAGAAATAGAATCCAAATAAAGCAATGACGAATGGATGGGTGAAAAAAAGATCTTTTTTCTTTTTAGAAATTAATTTTTAAAATGTCAAAATTGGCTTTATTTTTAGAGCAGTTTTAGGTTCACAGCAAAACTAAGAAGGCACAGAGATTTCCTATGTATCCCCTGCTCTCACATATGCACAGCCTCCTCTGTTAGCAACATCCCCCATCAGAATGGTGCATTTGTTACAATCGCTGAACCTACATGGACACATCACTATCATCCAGAGTCCAAGGTTTACATCAATGTTTATTCTTGGTGTGGTACATTCTACTGGTTTGGACAAATGTATAGTGGCAGGTATCAACCATCATAATATCACACGGAATAATTATTGCTCTAAATATCTTCTGTGCTCCTTCTCCCTAGCCCTTAAACCTTAGCAACCACTCATCTTTTTACTGTTTCCATAGTTTTGCCTTTTCTAGAATGTCATATAGTTGGAATCGTATGGTTTTTCAGATTGGTTTAACTATGCATTTAGCTTCCTCCATGTCTTTTCTCAGCACTGAAGAATATTCCATTGTCTGGATGTACCACAGTTCATTTGAAGGGCATCTTGCTTGCTTCCAAGTTTTGGCAATTATGAATAAAGCTGCTTTAAACACCCATTTACAGATTTATGTGCAGACATAGTTTTCAACTCCTTTGGGTAAATACCAAGGAATATGACTGCTGGGCTGAAAGTTTAGTTTTATAAGAAACTGACATTTTGCATTCCCAGCAGCAGTGTATGGAAATTTCCGTTAATCCACATCCACACCAGCAATTGGTGTTATTGATATTTTAGATTTTTATTCATTTTAATATGTGTATAGTGATATTTCATTGTTTTTTAAACTTCATTTCCCTGTTGACATATGATGTGCACCATGTTTTCATATGTTTATTTGCCATCTGTATACATATATTTTTAGTAAAGCGTCTATTAAGGTCTTTGTGTGATTTTTAAATCATATTATTTGTGTTCTTATTGTTGAATTTTAAGCATTTTTTTGTATATTTTGGACAACAGTCCTTCACAGATGTATCTTTTACAAATTTTTAATCCTGGTCTGGTCTTTTGATTCTCTTGGTAGTGTTTTTGGCAGAACAGAAAATTTTAATGTTCATAAAGTTCAGCTTATTAATTTTTTCCTTCACCAACTTTACTGCCTAAATTTACATTATGATTTTATTTTCAAATATTCATAGAAAGCTAATTGGAAACACTTCATATAAAACTTTCATAACTTTCATTTATTACAAACAACTAATTTGTACATAATCATATTATGAGAGGAACCAACTTTGGTCTTTTTCTACTACATTATCCACTACTATTTTTCTCTTTTCTGTGACAACAACCCCTGGTCATAACATTCACCAGCCTGGTTCCCAAATTTAAATTAGGGAAAAATAAAGCTGTTTCCAAGAGACATTTTGTTCCAAAGAAAATGACTTGCAGTCTGATTTACTAATGCTGAATTTTTTGGAAACCAAAATGATTCAAAACAAAACATTTTACTGTGGTTTTGTCAATTTACTCCCCAGGGGAAGCATGCTTTAAAATCCCAACTAGTTAGGATGATACTCATAGCCCAGCTTTAGCCAGAATTTCTAGGATTCTGTGATTTTTGCTTCGGTATTACAACACCTCTTAAGTCAATGGGATCGATTTCTCAATTCTTAAAATTTTTTTTTCATTAACAATGGCCCAAGAGATCAGGGTTTTTTGTTTGGTTTGGTTTTTGTTTTTTTGCAATTTTTTAAATTAATTAAATGCTTTTAAATTGAAGTATAATTGACACACAATGGTACATTAGTTTCCAGTATATACCATATTGATTTCACAACTGTATACATTATGCTATACTCACCATAACTACCATCTGCCACCGTACAATGCTATTATAACATCATTGTTTATACCCCCTATCCATTTAGACTTTTCATTCCTTTCACTTATTCATGCCATAACTGGAAGCCTGTGTCTCCCATTTCCTTCACCCATTTTGCCCATCCCCCCACCCCCTCTTATGGCAATGTTTAAAAAATGTATAAAAGTAATGATTCCTAAGAATTACTAATTAGATTTTGAAAAAATTTTGTGGCAAGAAATCAACTATAAGATACATTCTATTCTTATTTTTCTCTTGATCTTATATTGCTCATAGTTCTTGATACTGGGAAGTTCAAGTATAAAATATCTAGTGAGGACCTATTTCCTGGTTCATAGATGGCACCTTCTTGCTCTATCTTCACTTGGTAAGAAGGGGTGTGGGACCTCAGTGGGGACTCTTATAAGGACACTAATGGCATTCATGAGGGATCTGCCCTCATGACTTAATTTCTTCCTAAAGGCCTGGCCTCCTAATACAGTCATACTGGGTATAAGGATTTCAACATATGAATTTGGGGGAGGGGAGCACAAATATTTGTACCATAGCATCGTTGTTGTTGTTGTTGGTGGTGGTGGTGGTGGTGGTGGTGTATGTGTGTGTGTTTGACCTTTAAGTTCATGAACTTCATCTTAGATACATGTCAAATGATGAGTCTTTGCTATTTGTTGACAAGGGAGGCTAACAGAGGGTTTTGATGATCTATAAAGCATATAAATCACACACATACAAACACATCACAATTATTCCTATTAAAACAGCAATCAATGAGGTTCTAATATATAGTAAATGAGAATGAAACATATTGTGAGCTCATGAAGAAGTGGATATTCTCCTAAACTAAAAGAGAAAAATTATGAAAGCAATCATAGACAAAAAATAGTACAGTATATGACAGTTATTAAGCACAGCATTAAAAGTCTAATTTTCATAAAGGACCTTTGCAGTATCAGATAAATGACTTCTCAAAAAACTTATTTAAAAGAGCTAACCCCTAAGAAGGTTTTTATTGTTGTTGTTTTGCTGAACCCAGACCAAATTTCTGAGAAGCCCAGGGCTTTTGGAAACATTTAAAATTTAATCCTCAGTTTTATATCTTCTCTTGTCAACAAAACATTTTTCAGCCTTTGCACAGATGAACTAAAATAACTAGCTACCCCATCCACCCAGGAGGTGGCAATAAAAAGTACATCTCTGTAATATGTACTTGGATGTAAGATGTAAAAGTACATCTCTGTATTACTTGGAGCCTTACTCAGTTTGGACTCAATTAAAGATCATTGATTTACTCCTTTCTCAAGCAGATTTCATCTGAAAGGGCAGCAAGGAAAATGAGAGAATGGGCAAGAGAAGGGAAGACCTTTCTGATATTTTGCAGTAGAGCTAGGGCAACTTTGAAGCAAAATTGTTCCCTAAATAATACTGTTTATTTGTTGGACTGACAATCCAATGTGGAATGAGACAGAGTGCATGGATATTGCAAAGCTAACCCATAAAAAGCTGGCTTTTTCCTTTTCTTTTGCATCCAAGCAGGTAACTCTACCCTCTCCTTAAACTCTTACTGATCAATAAATTCTTATACTGATATTTTTGATGTCCCTAACCTGACAATTATATGTCTACATCTTTTATTACTATGATCATATACCATTTCTTAAAATTAATGTAATATAAATAGAAACTTAGAAAATATTTAAAAGGCCTAGGTCATATACTTAATCACACAATTAAAGGCCTCTTTGATTTGTTGGAAGAGTTCAATTTAGAATAATAGTCCCAAACTGTTAACATTCAACACAGTATGACTTAACCAGAAGTTTTCCTTATCATTTATCTCCAACAATCTCTAAGCCTTAGAAAAATTTTAATTTGGTTGATACTGTAGTTGTATAATCATTTTCTTTTAATATCAAATATCCTGCTGGTTTTGGAACATTCTTTTGAGTAGTTCCAATTTCAAAGACTGAAAATATCATTTGAACTGTCCCTAAGAATAACCGAGAAATAATTTTCAACACATGGGAAAGTTAATTCAAAATTGAAGAATTCAAATGATTAATGGCTGCAAACCACCCTATTCTCTTCTCTTGACTTTAAAGTCCACTTGTAATTCAAAAAACATTGCAAGATAAAAAGTTATCATTATCTGTTATTAAATGTCCATAGACTGTTACTAAATCTGGAAATGTGAGAAATATAAGATGTTACCACTAATTTTATTTTTTTAAGTTTTTATCTAAATTCCAGTTAGTTAACATACAATGCAATATTAGTTTTGGGTGTACAATATTGTGATTTAACATTTCCATCACTCCCCACTTTAGAGAGTTTATAGTTGACTTGAGAGAGACAAAAGCAAAATTAAGGAATAAGTAAACTCTCTCTCATGAGATAGTTATTACAAGTACATTAGATATGCAAAGACTGAAGGTAAAAAGAATACATGATAATTGGCTTTGCCAGAATAAACCTTCTCTGGGAAGAGAGGATCTCACACTGGTCTTGAAGAAAGAGAGGAATTTGGAAAGCAGGTGACAGTTTCAGGCTGGTTAATCTGGAAATCTCTCAGTTGTTTGACATCACTCTTGCTTCAAAGGTCAGGAATACATAGACTGGGGATTTCAACAGCTTAAATATGTTCGTTGGGCAATACAAGTGGTTAACCAGATATGGTGAGCCACGGGGTATTTGCTAGTGACTATAAAGAATATGGTTTGTAATCTGAAAAAATATTAACATTTTTTTGTGAAAAGAAAAAATAAACAAATGGGATTATGTTAAACTAAAAAGCTTCTGCACAGCAAAAGAAGCCATCATCAACATACTGGATAGGAGATGACTTTTGAAAATCATATATTTGATAAGAGATTAATATCCAATATGTCTAAAGAGCTCATACAATTCAAAAACAAACAAAAAAAACAACTCAGTGAAAAAATGGGAAGGGGTTTAGAACAAGAAGACATATGGATGGCCAATAGACACATAAAAAGATGCTCAACATCACTCATCATCAGGGAAATGCAAATCAAAACCATAATTAGATATTGCCTCACTCCTGTTAGAATAGCTATTATCAAAAAGACAAGGAATAACTAACATTGGAGAGGATGTGAAGAAAAAGGCACACTTGTGCATTGTTGGTAGGAATGTAAAATGGTGCAGCCATTATGAAAAACAGTATGACAATTTCTTAAAAAATTAAGACTAGAACTACCACCATATGATCCAGTTATCTCATTTCTCGGTATTTATCTGAAGAGTACAAAAATGCTGATTCAAAGAGACATATGCACCCCTAGGTTCATTATTTCCAATAGGCAAGAAATGGAAACAGTCTAAATATCCATCAATAAGTGAATGGATAAAGAAGATGTGGTGTGTGTGTGTGTGTGTATGTATGGAATAATAATGGAATAATGATGGAATATTACTCAGCTCTAAAAAAGAATGAAGCCTTGTTGTTTGTGGCAACATAGATGAAACTTGAACCTTGAACCTTAGTATTATGCTAAGTAAAATAAGTCAACCAGAGAATGACAAATGTCATATGATTTCATTTACATGTAGAATCTAAAAAAACTAGACAAATGAGCAAACAAAATGAAAATAAAAACAAACTCATAGATAAAGAAAACAAACCAGTGGTTACCAGAGGGAAAGAGAGGAAGGAAGCAAAATGGATGAAGGGAGTCAATTATAGGGTTATGGATGGTATCTAGACCTCTAGTGGTGATCCCTTTGTTGTGCACAGATACTGAATTACAGTGAACTAAATGTTGTATACCTGGAACTTATATAATATTATGTACAGATTTTATCCAATTAAAAAATTCTTGTGACTGATTTTCTAGTGCTTCACTTCTAGTCATTGCTTTTCTACTTAACTCTCTGGCCTTAGTTTTATGATTTAAAAAAAATTTATTATTGTTAAAAAATATATTTTGCTTAGCCCAGACCAAATGGATGGTTCTATTTCTGAGAAGCTCAGGGCTTTTGGAAACATCTAACACTTGAATTCTCAACTTCTTTTTTTCTGTGTATCTTCCCCTGTCAACAGGAGAAGCTGCTCCTAAAATGAGGATAGGAGAATTTTTCTTATCTGCTTCAAAGTATTGATATGAGTCTCAAAATATAACGAGCAAGAAAGTGGTTCGGAAGCCACAAACCATTAAGAATGTTTTAATTCCTATTACATGAGTCTGTGGTATTATGACTAAAATTCTATTGCTTCTGACAAACAAGTCGGTCTTTCAGGCTATCAGAATGTCAATGTCATTTTGTGGATTGTTTTATTATAGTTTGAGACAAAATCGTTATTTTGTCCAGTGCCTTTCACCACTACCTAGACAGAGTGCAGGTAAGGCAAATGGCCTCCCTTTAAAAAGGCAAGAAAGAAACAACTGCTTTTAAAGAGCTCTGTCTCCTATGTTCCTTGGTGCTGTCATTCTCAACTGCAGGGAGTCTTTGGACCATCCACAGTCTTACCTGTCTTTGCAGAAGGCCCACACCAGTGATGCCTAGACAGGAGCTAGGCATGGGCAGTAAGCCAGAATGATTTCAATGAGAACCCAGGTTAAATTACACATTGTTTCCTGGTTAGGTTGGGCAACCCAACAGCCTACATCTACTGGGGACTTTCTATTACCTGCCTGCCAGCTGAAGAAACTAAATTTTTTTTTTTTGCCTTATATTCTGTAAATAATCCATGGCTGAGGTTGATTTTTAATGCAAACCAGGTGAACCATGCACATCTCTAAAGTGTCAGGAGGAACTAGAAATCATGTCTCATAACCCTTCTCTGATCTTACCACTTAGTGCCAAAACAACTCATATGTTCATTTATATTTAAATATGTTTTTTGGAACTAATCTAAACACACATACACACACCCCTAAATAACCTACGTCATTAAGCTTTTTTACAAAATCTTATTATATTGTGGTTTGTTCACTGTGATTAACCTGACTTTAATTGCCCACGATTTGTAGTCACATTTTTGAAGTTTTGTTTTATTCACATCAGTGAGGCTTACCTTTTGTCTTTAGATGGATTCTAATCTCTAAAAAGTCAATATAATAAATCCGCAGGCAGGCTGTTTTCCCAGATTACCACTCCCTTGAAGGATGAAGGATTATATTAACTGAGTCAGGTATGATGCTGATGGTATCAGGAAGCTATACTGAATAGAGAACTTTCCATTTAGCTTCCCACAAAGTGAGGTCAAATCTCCCAGTCTTCCTTGATTTCTTAAGTTTCCTTCCAGGCTAAAAGTTCTAAAAGGTTTATGAGATGAACTATGAGATACTATGGACTCTAAGTAACAAACTGAGAGTTTTGGATGGGAGGGGTGAGGGGGGATGGGTAAGCCTGGTGGTGGGTATTAAGGAGGGCATGTATTGCATGGAGCACTGGGTGTTGTACATAAACAATCTTGGAACATTGCATCAAAGACTAATGTATTTTATGGTGACTAACATAACACAATAAAATTTTTTTAAAAAATAAAAGGTTTATGAGATGTCCTCCTTATTCACCAATGGAGGTGATGTTCTGCCAAGGAATATATGTGGAAGAGTCAAAAAAAATCCCCCAGGGTCTTCAGGGACAAGGAAAGTAATTTCTTTCCATGACTGGCTTCTAGTTGCTATTGTGTTTACCCATTGCCTTTGCTGACCTACTGTGAGGACAAGGGTATTGAGAACAATCCAGAAGATGATTTAGCTAGATTTCCATGAAAAAAAAGTCCCTGTGTCATCCCAATATCCTACTCTTGCCTTCCATAGTGTTAGACATAAGAAAGACCTGCCATTCAAATTTCTGTGTTCTATTTCCACAGTTAAAAAAAGAAGAGAGACCTGTGAGGTAGTCCTCACCCCTTAAGGTCAGGAAGCAGCTCTGAGCTTACTTGGATTCAAACAGGCCTGTGGATTAAAGCAGCCACTGACCATGAAGCTAAATCACTCCAGAAGCTTGTGGTTCTTCCCTCCCAGGAAACTGAGAGAAACCAGAGTGATGCTGTCTTGCTGCCAGATTGACTAAAATACCCAGACTAAACTTCCAGAATTGCTCTTCAAACTCCCTAGCCTCCCACAGCTTGTCCAAATTGGGTCAAGGACACACCTGGCTAGAGTCTGGAGCCACAGCTGGAACAGGCGCAGCTTGGACTCTGCTTTAGTCTGCACTCACGGCACCCCACCACTTCTCCCCCAAATGACCGTATCTCTTCTAATTCACCAGTGTATTGAACTGCAGAAAGCAAGGCATCGTCTTCCAGGACAATCTGGCTGAGTAATTTTTGAAGATTTTGGAAGACCACTCCGACACGCAGATTCTTGCTAAACGACAAGGACAGCATTTCCAGTTAGCGGAATTGCTTTTGGAGTCCCTTCCTGCCTCTGACTTCAAGCGGGAAGAGAGAGATTTTCATCAAAGTATCTTGGCCTCTAAAGCTAGCCAGTCCAAAGAATCATGAATTAATTTGAGAAACCTAGAATGACCTGCCTGCAAGCAGAGGAGGAAGGCCCTTCTGTTCCGTGCAGTTTTAATCACAGCTTACATTTCCTGAATTGTGACGATGATGATGATTATGATGCTGATGATGATGATGATAAATGATAAGTTAGGACGGTCGTTCAGAAATTTTTCTAAAATCAAACCTATCGGTTTGGTTCCAGTCTTCCTCCTTAAATGGGAACGAAGAGATTCTCCCAAAGGGTTCTGTCCCGGGGAGAAGCTGGCCTTCGCTAGCCCTGGCCGCTCTAGGGGGATGAAATCCCTACAGGATTTCTCCCCACCACCTCCCCGAGCAGCAGCACCACACGTGGTGGGGCCAGGCTACCAAGTCCACAGTGCCGCCAGCCAAGGAGGAGGCAGCTCCTCCCAGCCACCCTCCTCCTCAATTCCCTCTGCTCAGCCCCCTCCACCCACTGCCTCCTCCTCCGCCGCCGCCCCCCTCCTCCAGGGAATTTCCCAAGCATCCCAAAGCTTGAGTTTCCTGCCTGGGGGAAGGGACCCGTGCAGATAAAAGTGATGCAAAGGACTTGGGGTAAGCCACAGTGCACTGGAGCTTCAACTCTCGGCTCCTCTCTTGCCTCTAAAACCCGCGCCCCTTAGCGCCCTCCTTGCAGCAATGAGCCTCCCGCCCAGCCGCGCAGCCCGCGCCCCAGGCCTCTCCGGCTCGCTGTGCGCGCTGCTCCTGCTGCTGCTGCTGACGCCGCCGGGGCCCCTTGCCAGCGGTGAGAGTGCACAGCACGCGGCAGGCACCCGGGCCGAGCGGCGCGCCCAGCGTCCGTGGAGGTTGCGGCGTGGGGAGGTGTCCCGGGAGGGCTCGCCGGGGAAGAGCTCTACGCCAACCAGCCCTATAACGGTGTCTCTTTTTGTGCCCCAGCCGGTCCGGTCTCAACCATAGTGAGGGAGCTGCGTTGCATGTGTTTAACCACCACGCCGGGGATTCATCCCAAAATGATCGCTAAGATGGAGGTGATCGCCGCTGGCCCTCAGTGCTCCAAGGTGGAAGTTGTGTAAGTCCTCTGTGGGCTGCGCTCCTGTGGCCGCTGTGACCTTGAGGAGAGAAGTGCCTCAGCAATGAGTCTTCAGCCCCTGTGGCTCACGGGCTCATCGTTTTTTGTTTGTTTGTTTGTTTCTGCAGAGCCACCCTGAAGAACAAGAAGGAAGTCTGTCTGGACCCAGAAACCCCAGTGATGAAGAAAGTCATCCAGAAAATGTTGGACAGGTACCCTGTCGCTTTAAACTTTGTGCTTTTTAATTTCTTTTGAGAGTGCGGACTTCTCAAAGTCCTTATTCTCTGCCCGGGATTTGCCTAACACATTCCAGACCACGCTTAGAATAAAAATAAAAGATCATTCCGGAGAAAGGGGAAAAGTTGTTCTGGAATGTCCTGGGGAAACTCTTATCACCAATTTCACGTGTAATGGCCTAAGGGGTTCCGTAGAGCTCATTACTGAGCTGTATTTTGTTGTTGTTGTTGTTATTAGTATAGTCCTTGAGGCCACCCTTTGCTTTTTTTCATTGATCTTAAGCTCTGTTTGGAAAACAGGTGGGAGTAGACAGGAGTGTGGAAACTTGGTTAAACTAATATGATTCTTTTCTCAACAGTGGAAGAAAAACTGATTAAGAGAAAGGACCATGCATTGGAAAAATTGCCCAGTTCCTTAGCAGAGCAGTTTTCTGAGTGTCTCAGGACCCAGTGAAGACAAGAAGGACGAATTACTTTTCTTCAATGAGTTAGGCTTCTTCATAAATTTCCCACTTTGAGAGAAAGGTGGTGGAGAGGCACCTATGTTTGTCCCTCAAGCTTAATGCTCAGCTCATGAAGTATTTAACATGTATTTCCTGCTATTTATTTGCTGTTATTTTATCTGTTGTGCTATTGAAATCTTTGGCAATTGACTAAATTGTGAGTCAAGAACCAGTGGTTGTTAAGCTTTCAAGGTGACTATTGTATTTTTAGAATATATTCTTTACAGTGTCCTGAGAAAGCTGAGGGTTTAATATGCGAATGTTATTTCATTAGAATGCTGGATGTGGAGATAAATTGTTATCTTGACGCCTCATGAAATAGGAAATATTTTGGTATCGTTTCTTGGGGAATATGTTAAGTTTCCTTGCTTTTGACTCTGGGATGCTGAGTTATATTGCCTTAAAAAGCTGGTGTAACATGCAGTTATCTGTATAAACTGTATTTCTTTACTTAGAATTTGTAAATGTTTAAGTTCCATAAGGACGAATATGTTCTTTTCCTATAATTTTAGACATTTGATGTCTTATCAGTATGGCATAATGTCATGACTTACTCATTAGACTTTGATTTTATGGGGGTATTAACCATTTTACTAGGACTACTATACTTCTAGTCACTAAATATATGTTTTGGACAGATGAAGAAGCTAGCATATAGGCAAGTTCCCTATTTCTAGTTTTTTACAGAAATGCATTGTTTGCATTTTTTAGGAATAAAAGCAAACTTCACAATGATTTGTACTCACAAAGTTTTGAAAAGATATTTGAGCTATTTAAATATAGATTCACACTTTGTTTTCCAAAAATATACACAGGTTAAGGTTTTGACCATTTTGTGATAAAGAATTATCTATGCATCACACTTACATTGTGAAAATTACTCTTGGTTTGTAGCACTTCTTTTGTACTTTGGGGAAAAAATAAAAGATTTATAAAATTTATGTGGTTTCTCCTTTCTCATACTGTTTCAAAATTTCTACTTATTTTTAATTCCACATTATCTTAAAAATAAGTATGCTAGTCTCTGACTAGCAGAGAGGACTCTCATTTCCCAGGGCCATTGCATTC
>CM052800.1:51906100-51934049 GCA_028533885.1 Nasua narica
TCCAGAGCACCAACAGCCTTGGGGTTGTTAGAAAACACAAACTTTAACTGGCTCCCTTTTTCTTAGATATGACATCAAAGTCGCAAGGCAGGACAGATTAGGTTCTGTCTCATCCGACCTCTGATTGCTGCTTCAACATCCCTTTCCCCTTGAATCAATGCAGTCAGGAGCTTAGTTCCCCAACTGGGCGTGTTCTTTCCTGCGTCCACGCCTTTGTATTTGATAGAGCCTCTACCTGGAAGGGCCTTACCACTTCCTGCCTATAGGAGGAAGCTTATTCATCCTTTAGAACTCAGCTCAAACAATACTTCTTTCAGGAAATTTTTCCTCACACTCCCAGAGGAATTCATGGTTTCCATTTTGATGTTCTGCTAGCATCTTCTAGATATTCAATTTCTTTGAATAGCAAATATTGTATTGGGTGTTTTATTCTACTGAGTTCTCCCAGATCATCAATCATATGTTATACATCTCTGCATCCCCAATACCTGACACATATTGGCTTAATGAATTAATAAAGTATCCTGAACCTCAGGTAATCAGATAGTGCCCTAACATCAATAACCTGCTCCATGTGGTGTTGAAGAAATCCTAATGCTTTCACTCTCTTTACTTCTTCTTATCTACAAGTAATCCAACAAGAGCTTTGGCATGTGCAGTCCCCTCAACCTATAACATCTACATCTACTCGCTTTTTTTTTAAAAGAATTTATTTATTTATTTATTTATTTATTTATTTATTTATTTATTTATCTGACAGAGAGACCACAAGCAGGCAGAGAGGCAGGCAGAGAGAGAGGAGGAAGCAGGCTCCCCGCCTGCAGAGACCCTGACGCGGGACTCGATCCCAGGACCCTGAGATCACGACCCGAGCCAGAGGCAGAGACTCCAACCCACTGAGCCATCCAGGCGCTCCTACTCTTCACTTTTACCTGGCTAACCCCAGCCTCCTCTGAGGTCGGTTTACCTGTCACTTAGGGCCTCCACTGGTCCTTGCCCTTACCAGATGAAGGCCTCTTTCATATCCTCTTATAGAACTTTGTTCTTTTCCTTTCTAATATTTTGTCACTGACATGATTACAGAATCTATAGAGATGATATACATGCAGTCATTTATTTAGTGTCTATCCAACCTCACTGTAAGCTCCATGAGTTCAGGGATATATTTGTCACATTATTCTCTAAGACCCTACCAAGCACATAATAGGTGCTTAAGCAGAAGAGTGGTCCAGGCTAAATGAGTCCCACTCTCTCTAAGTATCAAAACAGCAATTTCATCTAAATAGCTCATTCTTAGGGAAAGTAAGAAAATGGAAGGAAGGAGACTAATCCAATTGATATCCATATATACACATACCCCAACTGGATTAGTATATATGCTCATATTGACCCATGTATTTAGTAGTAAAGGCTAATGTAGTTTTAGTATATCTATATCTAACTTAAGTTATTCTACATATTTTCATCTCTCTCCTTATAGGTAAAATACCAATTAGATTCATATATGTAGTAACATTATTAATATAGTGTATTAATTATAGTAATACATTATGATTATTAGTATATCTATAGGACACAGAAAAGGACAAAAGACAGGAAGGTACAAAGATACGAAAAAATTCAGAGATGATTTGCTGAAAAATTTTTTTAACATTAGAGAAAAGCACAAAATACCTCAAATTTTTTTAAAAAATCATTAAACTTCTGAGGCACCTGAGTGGCTCAGTCAGTTAAGTGTCTGCCTTCAGCTCAGGTCATGATCTCAGGGTCCTGGGATGGAGGCCCGAATTGTTGGAGCCTGCTTCTCCCTTTGCCTCTGCCTCTGCTCCTCCCTGCACTTACTCTTTCTCTCTCTCTCTTTCTCAAATAACTAAAATCTTTAAAAACCATTGAACTTCTGTGATATCTTTTAGTCTCTCAAACTGTATTTTTTCCCTTTGAACCTATATCATATACAAGTATTAGATAAACATTAAGAAAGCAAGCCAAATTACCATAGATGTGCAAACTATGAATTTCAGTGTTTTAAACAATCTCTGATTTGTCATATCAGCCCCCAAAATATTCATTGCATAAGTGCTTGAAAATAATAAAGGAAAGCATATTACATGTCCTTTTTTTTTTTTTTAAAGATTTTATTTATTTATTTATTAGGAGAGAGAGAGAGTGAGAGAGAGAAGGTCAGAGTGAGAAGCAGACTCCCCATGGAGCTGGGAGCCCGATGTGGGACTCGATCCCGGGACTCCGGGATCATGACCTGAGGTGAAGGCAGTCGCTCAACCAACTGCGCCACCCAGGGGCCCTATTACATGTCCTTTGAATAGGACAAATGTATGTTAAGAAATAAACGTTACTGATTACTTTTTTCTTTGTCATCATTCAAGATGTTTGTTTTTTCCAGAAGCAAGATTTGTAAATCTAGCTTGTCTATAGACTGTAGAATAAGACCTCATTTGTAACATCCTTACAATTCTGTTTGTCATGCTTACACTATAATTGATTGTTCTATAAAGAAAATAGATTATGTCACTGACATATGTAACCTATACAAGAACCTCAGTGATAGCTATGACTCACTAATCCTACTATTACTATTGATCCTGCCACTAGTGATTTCAAGGACTAACATATCTAGGGAAAATTAACCCACTGAAGCTCTTCTAGGGATATACTTATATTTTCCTCATACAAACTCCTAAATACTACACTCCCTCTGTTACCCATCTAAAATCCACTCTCAGTTATGAAATCACAAGGACTCAAACAAGAGGTCAGCTAAAATATCTATGTTACGCTCCCAAACTAGACAATTTTCCATGTTTAATTAATGCCTTTCATTTTACCACATTTTCCTGCTTGCCTCTGGGTGTGACACCTTCACATAATCCTTCAATTCCTGAAGGTATGACGAGATCTATGATAAAATCTGACTAGTGGCTTTGTTTTTCTATCATACGTTTAATTCCTGCATAAGGAAAAGAATTGCTGTGGGTAACTGTCATATTGTACATCATAACTTCAAGTCCTTCCTGGATGTTACAAATTGAGAAATTTACCACAGAGAATGAGCACCTGGAGATTTTGATTTGCCTCCCTGATTAAATCATGAAAGACAAGGAGAGGGCACATGATTCTGATTTTGGCTGACGGTCCCGGTTTGTTTTTAGTCAGCAAAATTAGTATTATATTCCCGAAAAGGATTGTTCATACTTCAAATATGTGCAGCGAAATAGTGACATAGAAAGACCTAGAGTTTTTGTGTAAAATTTTGTTTCTACAAAGTCTAGAGTCCCATTTTTTAAATATTGAGAAATTACAAGAACCCTTCCTCCTCTGAAAAATCCACATTCTTAATAGAGGTGATTCAGCTGCCCCATAAATGTGGAGTGATTGTTTCTGACCTACCTCTAGGTTGAACAAAGAGAAAAATGACTAACTCATTTCCAGCATGAGAAGCCAGTGATAGTTCCTTACCCTTTGTGGTACAATACAAAGTCAGGCTTTGGCTTTTTGACCTTGGCAATTTATTCAACATCTCTATCTCTCTGTTTTCTCATCTGTAAAATCAGTACACAAATATCCATCGCACAGGCACTAAGGGCTAATCCTGAAACAAAGTAGATACTTGACAAATATTGGTTCCTTTCTCCTAATTCAAACTCAGAAAACTGAGAGCTCCATAGTTGAAGTGCCATCATCTTTTCCCCAAATGTATCTATATTCTTTCTATCTATGCATGAATGATTGGTTTAGTACACCTAAAAATTTGTTTCCACAAGTCTTTTTAGGAAGCTTCTGGAAACAATGTATTCATATTCTCTTTATATTTTCCGTCATTCGTATGTTAGCATTATCAACATGTATGGCATGCTTTCCTTCTTACAAATATTCATCCATCAACACCCATTTATTGATAATCTTTTTACACACGAGAAGAAGCACAGGACCCTTATGATGTAGAGATGACAAAAATGAGCTTTCAGACTAAGTTAAGGCCTTTTGATGGTCAGAGTTCTCTTTGACAAAGCTTTACTTGAAATCTGAATGAAAAGGGACTAGATATTTTTAAAGAGGGAGAAAGAGTCTCTTCGTTGGGATTCCCTAGAATTAAACTTGAGAGGACATTTGTGTGCCAGAAGTTTACTGAAGAGTGTTCTAAGAATTCCCATCGGTCAGGAAGTAAAGAGAGGGTCGGGTAGAGGGAGAACTGCTACTATAACAGAAGATTCAGGTGATGGTTCTGAGAAGCTCTGGAGTTGGGGTAGACCTTCCCAGCGATTCTGAATCGTGGGAAGGGAGCAGACCTCTGTATTCCCTCTGCTGACCTGTCATGGGCTATCTCTGGGATGCGGGTACAAATATGGGTGAGACATTCCCCTTAGGCCCTGGGCTGTGCCCAGAGAGGGCCTCCGTTGAGAGCTGACTGCAGCCATCATTGGCAGCAGCGGAACATAGCTGTGTAGTGCCACCCGGAGGGAGGCTCCTGAAAGGGAATGAATCTGGGAGGTACATCCGGGTTTCAGGGGCAGGGGAGAGGCAAGGACCAAAGGAGAGGAGGTGGAGAAAGACAGGAGAGCAGAGGGGAAAAGGTGGAGAGGATGGGAGGGGAAGGAAGGAAAGGGAGGAGAGTAGAGAGCTTGTGTCTTCACTTTTCTTTTCTTTTTCTTTTTCCTTTTTTCTTCCTTCCTTTCCCTTCCCAACTCTCCTGTGTCCTCACTCTCTCCTTCTCACCTTTCCCCCCTTCCGACCCCCCTTCCGTTCTTCAGGTATTCCTGAGTAGTAAAATAACGCTACTGGAAAGAGGAGGAGCAGGAGTTGAGGGTGTCCCAGCAGGCACCCCTACCAGGCCCTTCCAGGGGGGTAAGGCAGGGGTGGAGGTCTCAGCCCTCTAGTCGTGCTCTGCCTACGCCCACCTAAATGAGGTCCAAGCGCCACTCATTCACATACAGAATTATTAGAAATAACGAATTGTTGTTGTAGGCCACTACATTTGGGATTGGCTTGTTCCACAAGAGTATCATTACACGTTTGATGTTCAGTGGATGGTATTCATCAACATAAAATTAAAGTGAAAATTCTCAGGCCTGCCAAACTTTTCAGTGAATGCTTCTAACAGCTCCCAGGAAGACATCTCAATTCCTTCACCCTCTCCCCCTTTCCCCTCCACTACCACCTCCCCTCTCACTTCACTTCTGGGCAGTATCCAGCCTCAACTGACTTGTGTGCTAGAGTAATTAAGGTCTGGATCATTCTTTTTTTTTTTTTTTTTTTTTTTTTAGGATTTTTTTATTTACTTGACAGAGAGGAGAGAGATCACATGTAGGCAGAGAGGCAGGCAGAGAGAGAGGGGGAAGCAGGCTCCCTGCTGAACAGAGAGCCCAATGCGGGGCTCAATCCCAGGACCCTGAGATCATGACCTGAGCCCAAGGCAGAGGCTTTAACACGCTGAGCCACCCGTGCACCCCTGGATCATTCTTATCAACTCATAATTACCCAGAAAATGTATTTGGTTTCATCACATATAGGAAATCTTTTACTGGCTAGTATTTCAATATATTGCTTAAAGTGCTTTAACAAGACCCAACATTGTATTAGCCCTAAGATTTTCTGCACCTAATGCTTTTATGACTAATTTGTTTTTTTTAAAGATTTTATTTATTTATTTGACAGAGAGAGAACACAAGTATAGGCAGAGCAGCAGCCAAAGGGAGAGGGAGAAGCAGGCTCTCGGCTGAGAGCTTGGGCTTGATCCCAGGACCCTGGGATCACAACCTGAGTTGAAGGCAGCTGCCCAACCAACGGAGCCACCCAGGCACCCCTATGAGTAATTCGTAAGTGATAGCTTATTTCCTACATACTTGGAAGATGTCAGTTTAAAATCTTTTATGTAAGAAAGAGTTAATATGTGTCTTAATTTTCATGGATAATGCTCCTCCAATGTCTCTAGATATTTTCTTTTAAAATAGCTAACAGATAAGTTGTTTTGAGTGTTAGAAAACTTGCTAGTTTCCTGAATGACTCTATGACTCTGCAATTTATACAATGACTCAAAGGAAAAAGAGATAAAATAACTTACTACAAAATAAAATAAAATAAAATAAACAGCATGACAATGTCAGATCAATGAAAATGCTGTCAAGTTATTTTAAAACCCAAGATCCCAGGCAACTAATTTCCTAGCATTCATTTAAATATACTATTTTGTGGGACGCCTGGGTGGCTCAGTTGGTTGGGCGGCTGCCTTCGGCTCAGGTCATGATCCCAGTGTCCTGGGATCGAGTCCCACATTGGGGTCCTTGCTCAGCAGGGAGCCTGCTCCTCTCTCTGCCTCTGCCTGCCTCTCTGCCTGCTTGTGTTCTCTCTCTGTTAAAATAAATAAAAAATAAAAAATATATATATATACTATTTTGTATAAGCTGACTTCTTTTGGTTGAATAACTGATTTCAAAGTATCTTTTCTAGTAGTAGCAGATTAGTATTGATGTCCCAATTGCTTTGCACAAATATTTGAGGTCTCACTTTTAAAAATAGTTCAGTGGCCAAGTCACAAAGGAAGAACTTTTAAATACCTGACACATAGTAGATACTTAATATTTTATTCAATCAACAAAAACTAACAAAACTTTATTTACCTCAGATGCCAAGTAATAAGCTTGTGAAATTCTAGTGACTCAAGAAATTTGTTAATGCTTCCTCATGAACCTTGCTGACGATGTGTCTTTTGTGACAAATTTGTTGATTAAGACAATGACTTAATGATACTCTGCTACGTGCCTACCTTTTCCTGGTACTAAATGAACCAGGAAAGAAAGTTGATAGTTTATGTATGGGGAGAAAGGGTCCAGTGAAGCCAATAAATACAGTGAACAATCTGTGTTGGGAGTTATGATGGATGGAAAAAGAAAGATACTATGATGCTTAAAAAAAAAATCTTGCTCTGGAAGCAAGATTTTGTATCTTGCTCTGGAAATGGTTTTGTTTACATTTGAATAAAAATATATCTGACTGGAGAATTAATAACATTTCAATCACAATAATGAGGAAAGATAATAAGGTCATTGCTCAGGGAGAACTAGAAAGAAGTTAATTCTCCTTACTCCACTTCTGCTGAGAATCTCTCGGCAATTCGTTCCACATCTCAGGTTTTTCTTGAGCTTGTTTCTTAGACGATGAATTTCTGAATTGGGAGAGGTTGAAAATCACTTTAAGATGTTCTACTGCCAGGAGCGCCTGGGTGGCTCAGTGGGTTAAAGACTCTGCCTTCAGCTCAGGTCATGATCTTAGGGTCCTGGGATGGAGCCCTGCATCAGGCTTTCTGCTCTCTCTCTTCTCTCTCTGCCTGCCTCTCTGCCTACTTGTGATTTTTCTCTCTGTCAAATAAATGAATAAAATCTTTAAAAAAAAAAAAAGATGTTCTACTGCTAGACTGGAAGTTACAAGAGGAAAACAAATGAGGTGAGAAAAATAAGAAATGCTCTTAGAAGACAGGGCCTACTTACTTGAGTAAGTGTAGTCAGTCACTGTTGAACAACAGGGGACATTGGCTTAAAAGTTAAAATGAGGGGTGCCCGGGTGGCTCAATGTGTTAAGTAGCTGCCTTGAACTCTGATCCTGAGGTCCTGGGATTGGGACCTGCATCAGGCTCTCTGCTGCTTGGGAGCCTGCTTCTCCTCTCTCTCTGCTGCTCCCCTTGCTTGTGCTTGCTCTCTCACTGTCAAATAAATAAAAGCTTTAAAAAATATTGGAAAAAATAATTTACTGTATTTATTCTCTTGATTAAAAAAGTAATTTTGTACATTTGAATATTTTGAAAGTTTATTCCAGAATTTTAAAGTTATAAAAAGTAGGCCAAAAAATGGGAAGCTTAAATAAGAATGTGTAAAGTTTGTACGTAGTTGTAATAGGAAGACAGCTTGTGACCCAAAATTTATCCTTTATTCCCAGCCTTCTAAATCATCTTTTTTATATCATAGGTACTCGGGACCGCATGGAGTTTAATCTGGGGATTGTGTCTGATTAAAATGGAAAGAAAAACTTTCCTTCATGTGATACACAGGCATTGATTTACTCACTAATACTGTTTTGGGCCCACTGTATATTGCATTATCGTACACACCGAAGGGTACCTAAAGCATTCAAAGAAACCTAGGACATGCCTTGGCTTTGAAAAGTTTACAGTCCAGTTGAGGAAGTAAGTCCTATAGAAGAAACAGAGATCCAGACAATAATACACACGAGCCAGCATGTGATGTGTAGGTCCACCCTGCATCTCTGCGGAGATGTGGATATCATGTAGGGTTTGAGATCAAGACCCATAATTAGGGTCTGAGAATTGAGGAAGAGAGATTTTACTGGTATCTGTAATACTGCACAACTGGAAACACCCTCGAGATCACCAATAGGACAGAGGCTGGACAAAGGATTGTCCATGCCATAGAATGTCATGTAGCCATTAAAAAGGATATAACACTGTATATTAACTATACTCAAATTAAAATTTTTTAGAAGACTTTTTTTTTTGACATAGCATGTGATCTGTCCTAGAGAAAGATTTATGTGCATTTAAATAGAATGTGTACTATGATGCTGTTGGATGGAATGTTCCTAATGTGTCTTGTAGGGCCACTTAGTCTATAGTGTCAGTAAAGTCCTGTTTCATTATGGGAAAAAAAGAAAGGATGGGGCAAAACTACATGGGGTAGCATGAAAGGATGCTGAAGACAAATGTTTGAAGGACAAAAGTAAGCTATATAATGATCCCATTTCTATTAAAAATTCTGTGTCTACCTCTATATATATATGCACTTCTTTATCTAGGAGTGATGTGTGTGTGTCTCTGTGTATATATATATGTGTGTATATAAATACAGGTGGAATAGAAAACTAATGCCAGCGATGCTTGGGTGGCTAAATTGGTTAAGATGCTCCCTCTGCTTGTGCTCTTTCTCTCTATCTCTTTCTGGCAAATAAATAAAATCTTAAAAAAGAAGGAAAGAAAGGAAGAAAGGAAGAAAGGAAGAAAGGAAGAAAGGAAGAAAGGAAGAAAGGAAGAAAGGAAGAAAGGAAGAAAGGAAGAAAGGAAGAAAGGAAGAAAGGAAGAAAGGAAGAAAGGAAGAAAGAAAGAAAGAAAGAAAGAAAGAAAGAAAGAAAGAAAGAAAGAAAACTAATGCCAAATTGTTACCAAAGCTTACCCCTGGAGAGTGAGGATATAGAATAATGATGAATAGAAACTTACACCTTTTATTCTACATACATCTGCAGTGTATGAGTCTTTTACAATAAATTATATTACATATTTCCCTGTAATATCAGAAATAAAAGAAAAAATAAATATGATTGGGCTTATTTTTTAGGATAGACTAAGGTGTTAGAAACAAGCAGTTTATTTTATAACACAAGAGGGGGTGAGTTTTTCTTCTAGTTTCTGGATGAAAAGATAAAAAATACTACATTTGGAAAATAGAAAGTAGCCCATAAACTAGTACACAGAGTGAGCCTTTTATGGTTATTGGCTCATATTTTATCCACATACTACAAACAAATCCTAACACTTGTCAACAACCAAGTTGGGAACAACGGCTTTCCTTGGTAACCAGAAAGGGTGGCATATTTGTGTTTTCACATACTCGTAAAGTGTCTTTTAAGCCTATAAATTGCCTTATCAGGTCATTATCACATAGTTATATATATATATATATATATATAGAGAGAGAGAGAGAGAGAGAGAGAAAATATGTATAATACTTCAGCCTTGTTCTTACCTCCCTAAGCTATATTTGTCTAAAGGAGATGGGGACTGAGAAAAGTAGGGGGGTGGTGTGAAGGGAAGTAAAAATGAAATTTAGCAGGAGCTCTGACCCTCCTGGTGTTTATCTGGGTTGGGCACAGCTTGACCACCCTTCCGCATATATTTCTATATGCCCTCATCTCTCCTTCCCTATCTTTTTCCTCCTTACTGGCCTTGAGGAAGCTTGTATAAAAGGCATCAGGAGAGCATGAAAACCACATTGCTGCAAACTTCTAGGTAACCACACACGCTCACACTGCGGTCTCCTGTCTCCAGGAATGATTCTAGCTTAATCTTCTCCACCATGAGCCTCAGACTTAAGGCCAGCTCCTCCTGTCTCGGCACCAGCCCGTTCCGGGTCCTACAGAGGCTGCTACTGCTATCCCTGCTCCTGACCATGCTGGTTCCCTTGAAGGCTGGAAAAAGTAAGAGAAACTCAGGGAAAACTGAGAGTCGAGTGTCTGCTGCCCTGCAGCGGTGACTGGGGGAGAGCCTGCCCTGGTTCTCCTGGGGGGGGGGGGGGAGACCAGCATTACACTCAAAACTCAGAAGTGAAGAGGGGATGTTTCGTGGGCACTTAAGATGTGCCTGGTACTCTGCTGAGATACTTTATGGAAGGTTTGAGGATGATCGTATACACAGTGGCTTTATGAGAGAGGTAGAGTTAACTAATAGGGGGACTAAGGAAACAAGTCAAGAGATAAGATCTCTGCAATAATCGCGACCACTAATTGAGCTCCACTTTCTACTCTAGTTCCAAGTGTGGACAGGAAGCGGTTCATTGAACTTCGCTGCATGTGCTTGAATACCGTCTCTGGCATTCATCCAAGTAACATCCAAAATTTGAAGGTGCTCAGAGCAGGACCTCATTGCGCCAACGTCGAAGTAATGTAAGTCCCTGCTTCTGTATCATTGCCTCATTGAGTGTGAGGGTAACTCTCCACTTCTATACTTGTATCCAGCCCTGTGGTTCCCTTCTAAGAATCATGCCAATGCACTCAGAGAACATTCCATTCCTTCTTGCAGAGCCACACTGAAGAATGGGAAGGAAATCTGCCTGGACCCAGACGCTCCCCAAATCAAGAAAATAGTCCAGAAAATTATGGAAAGTGGTGGGTCAACGGCTTAATCTGTTCACCTTCTGTCAAACCTTTTAATCTCCCAAGAACAGTAGGAGTTTGAAGACTTGACTTGCTGGAGTTCTTATTTATCCAAAATACCCATTCATATTGTATTAAACTTTGAATATGTTTTCCATTCTGCCTCAAAAATTCGCATGGTATTCTGAGAAGGCTGGTTAATAGATGACAGAGAGAAGGTGACAATAAGCTAACTTACTTTCAAAATATAATGTATTTTGGTTAAATGTGGCACTCTGCTTTGCATCCCTTTATTTAAAATTTTTTCTTTTCAATACTTAGATGTGCATTAAACCTATCTTGCTCTACCTTACTGTTAGACTCGCTACGCCCATGATGATTAAAAAATTTCATAATGGTCAACGATTTTCAAAATCACACAGAGTGAGAAAAGAGCTGTTGCTCAAGAAATGTTTGTTAATTTATTTAGGCACTTAATAGAGTTTTTCATTGTCTTAGTTTTAGGATGTCTTGTTTCAAAGCATTTTCTGAGAACATTTTCTGAAAGATTTTTCTAATGTTTATTTTAGCCTTCAAACCGTAAAAATAATAAAGTTGTAGAATGTGAGTCTTGTAAGCAGTGGTTATTTATTTTAAAGAGAATATATTTCCTATGAGTAGAGTAAAAACATCTGATGAGGGGCACCTGGGTGGCTCATTGATTCAGCATCTGCCTTTGATTCAGGTCATGATCCCAGAGTCCTGGGATGGAGCCCCACCTTCGGCTCCCTGCTCAGCAGGGAGTTTGCCTCTCCCTCTCCTTCTGCTGCTTTTCTCTCTCTGTCTCTCTCTCTGTCAAATAAATAAATAAATAAACCTTTAAAAAATATGATGAAAAGCATTAACATTTTCTATTAAAAAAATTCCAGTATTTTCAATAATAATAATAATAATAACAATGCAGGTTTTATATAGTGTTAAATGTTTTAACCTGGCATGTTGTATATATTTGCATTTACTTAATATCGTCATGGTTACAACTTTGGTATTAGAATCAACCTTGTGAATAAGCAAAATAAAAAATGTAAACTTTATCAAACTTTTAATTGTTGTTTTATAATCAACAGAACTTTCATTCTTTTTAAAATTGTTTTTATTTGAATATAGTTGTAACCCAATGTTGCATTATTTCAGCATTCAGTGATTAAACTTCCCGATACCTTATGCTGTGCCCACCAGAACTGTAGATGTCTCATTTCAACATTATTACAACATCATTTACTATCTTCCTTATGCTGTGCCTTTTATCCCCATGATCTCCTCATTCCATAAGAGGAAGCTAGTACTTCCTATCCCCCTTCACCCATTTTGCCCACTCTCTTCCCCCTCCCTCTGGTATTTCTTAGTCCCTGAAATTTACACCCACACTATTCTTACACAAGTATTAACATGAAATCAAAATTTGTTATTGCTTTGTTGTCATATATTACTAATCTTAATCAAATTCTTGGGGGGAAATGCCTTAATTACTTTTTTATTATTTTTTTAATACTTCAGTATGCCACAATATAGCAAACAAAATCACTAGTTAACAATTTGTGTCATTTTAATTTATTATAATAATAGCTAAGCTTTATTGATAAATTTTAATATACCAGACATATTGAGTGTTTTGTAGGCATGCATTCAATCATTCTCACAAGATAGCTACTATCTGGTTAAGAGGACATCCTCTGCAGAGAGAATAATTGGGAAAAACAATTCTATCACTTGCTAGCTGCATAACTTTGGGCAGGTTGCATAACTTCTTTGTGCCTTAGTTTCTTCATCTCTAAAATGGGATAATAATATCGCTTATCTCCCAGAGTTGATGTGCAAATTAAAAGTTAATAAATTCAAAGGACTAGAAGTAGTGCCTGTCACACAAAGACCCATATATAAATGTGAGTGACTATTTGTTATTGTTACTATTAGCATCCCCAGCATTATAGAGAAGAAAACTGAAGTTCAGAGACTAGGAAGCTTGCTCCAAGATCAGATAACTAAGTGTCAGGTTTGAATCCATGGTGGAAAAGAGGAGCCAGGCGAGTAGAATCGAGGCAAGCTTTAATGGAAGCGCTTTTGGGCGAGGTTCCTCGATCCCGGTTAGGACAGGGCCAAGGAAGTCAGGCTGTGGAGTAGGGCTGAGGGGGTTTTTAATTAGGGCCTTAGGATGTGGAGGGTTTGCTGGGTATCTGATTGGCTGCGGTTTATGTATATGAGGGATACAAAATACACCAATCAATTGCCAGCTCATTATACAGAAAAAGGAATGCAAGGTCGACCAGTCAGATTGTTTGTCAACGTTGTGGGGTGATCTGGAAAGTCTCTGAGACAGGAAGCTCCATGGCGGAAAGTCCTGAGCCATCTTGTGAAACTCTGTGGCCATCTTTTCTGCTCTCAGCGTCTCTGGGCCCGCTGGCCTAACACTAAGTAGGTGACAGAGTGGGGATTTGAAACTGCTTTTAACCAACGCACTACTTTCCTTGATTCTTCTTTCTCTAATAAAGAGATTACATTATATATCACACAATGTTATTGGAACACAAAATACAACCTGATCATAAGTAGTATACTGTGATGGTTATAAGGAGAAGTAAGTTCATCAACCCCAACCTGTACATGGACTTTGGGGAACACTCATGTATTAAGCATTCAGGTCACAAATTTTGTATATCACAATCTCCTTTTATTATCTCCTCATCATAGACTCAGTGCCTTGAAATGTTTTATCTACAAAATAAATGCATTTATTAAGTAATAGTTAACAACTATATATATAAATATATACATGCAGTAAATGCAGTCATTTTCATTGGCTTTTCTCCAATAATTAAAAATGGCTCAGACATCTCATTTATTTCTCTAGTGGTTTCCTACTAAAATACAACAGTGCCAGCTCCTGAGACATGACACAGTTTTTTCACTAAGCTATACCTCCTTAGAGGCAGATGTCTTTTATTTTTCTGTATGGATGTTAAACTATTTCATTTGATGCAGAGAAAGAATCATTTAATGGCCACATACTACTTCCTGCAAATATTGAAATCCAGGGGTAAGTTTGCAGAAGTCAAGAGTACTGCCCATTCATACCCCAAACCATCCCTTCTATCCATTCCCTCTGTCACTAACCCTATTGGGGATCTCAAGTTTTAATGCAAAAAATTTGTGTAAGTTACAACATATTCTGTATCAGTCATTGCATTGGATGCTGGATATTAAAAAAAATGTAAGTCACACAGAACTGTCCTTGAAGAGATCATTGTCCAGGAGGAGAGGCAGATAGGTTGACGAATCATCATAACCATATGGGACACACACTAATATAGAGGCATGTTCTGTGTAAAGAAATGATACATGAATAAGTCAAAGCCTCAGAATCATTATTTTCAACATTGATTATTTTCTTGAATATAGTACTTTATATCAAGTCCCTACTCATGTGCTAGAATAATGATAAATGTCATGATGTACCACCTTGTAGACCTTTCCATTTGGGGAGAGAAAAAATTTTAAACACTTTCAAATACACACACACGTGTGTGTGTATATATCTGTGTGTCTAATGTATATGTGTGTGGGGAGCCTGGGTGGCTGTCGGTTTAGCGTCTCTTGATTGACTCTTGATTTTGCTCAGGTCATGATCTCAGGGTCTTGGGATGGAACCCCATGTCAGGGTCCATGCTCAGTGGGGAGTCTGCTTGAGATTCTCTCTCCCTCTGCCCTTCCTCCCACTCACGTGTGCCCTCTTTCTTTCTCTCTCTCTCTCAAATAAATAAATAAATAAATAAATAAATAAATAAATAAATAAAATCTTTACCAAAAAATGTACATGTGTGCATGTTTGGAAGATCTGTGGGAAACTGCAAAGGCAGAGGGTGCTATAAAACCCAACAGCGAACACAATTAGCTATAGGCATCAGGAAAGGCCTCTCTGAGGAAGTGATATTAGGCTAACAGCAGAAATTTGAATAGAACTTAGTCAGCTGAAAGGCAAGTGCTGTGATCCTAAGAGAAAGAAGCTTGGAGGCCCAGGAAGTGAACTGCACACCCCTGCAGAGGTCTGGTCCGGCTGAGTATTCAGAACCAGCTAGCTCCCTGCAGTGGGCTACTGATGCCCTTCACTGCTGTTAATCAGTGTGATGGAAAGCCTCTTGGCTTTGAGATGAGGGCATCCTTTGCCCTAATCAAGAGCCCAAGTCATCCTTTTTCTGGAAAGGGAGGATCGTCCCTATTGACCTCTTGACCTTTCCTGTGTGGGATTCTGTTGTATGCCCTCCACACACTCTTCCACATCTTGTCCACACTCTGCTCCAGATGCTCTGTGTCCTCCTGAGAGCATCACTGCTCTGGCGACAGGACAGCCTGCCTTAAACTGGCTCTGGGCCAGGTCACAGAAGGCTCTGGGACCTGCTGCCTGGAAACTCTCCTTCTTCACCTCATTTATGGGCCCAACCCCATGGAGAAACATCTAGGCATCTAGTTTTCACAGAAAGAATGTGTTCAAATATTACTTTTACGATTTTTCTCAGAGGAAGAGGATAGCTGAGGATAACACACTTTGCTCCCTAAAGTATGTAGGATGAAGGCTGGTAGGGTGGGAGAGATCAAGACACTGAAGAAACCTTCCACATTCGGGTGAAATTCCAAACTGAGTCATCATCTAAAGATCTAAAGACCTCTGTCAACTTTTTATCAGCAAGAAAACAATTACTAAGGACACACTTTGAACACCCACAGCCACTCAACTCCACTGATAATCTATAACTGGAAATCTGTAGGAAAGACAAGTGGAAACATGCAGTGCTTGGAAAGTTGGGAATTGGGAAGAAACAGAAACTGCCTCAGGTCTGAAGGTACCAGCCCTGTGAACTGCAACATGGTGACCACAGAGAAGTTTACGGTAACACGTGACAAAGGCAATATGCACGTAAGGTTCAAGTACTGTTTCTAACTGCGCCCATATGCATGTATATGAATTCATGTTGGGGGTATGGATCCTGCTCTCAGCTCCAGCCGAGACAGTTGACCTCAGGCTTTTTTTTTTTCCCCCCTAATCTTGGCTGGTCAGGGCCTAGCTCTTCCCAGAAGTATCTCAGCTTCCCCAAGCTTCCGGACCCTGGGGATAAAACAGGCCTGGAGAATCTTGGGAGCCACAGGCCTGCATAAGTCCCAACCGCTCTTGCATTGTCGGCTTCTGCTTGCACCTGCTGGACATGAGCGGTGGAGGGCGTTCCCATGCCCCCAGCCCCCGGAGGGGCCCTGGGCTTCTGCTCCTGGGGCTGCTGCTCCTGCCAGCTGTGGTCGCCCTCCCCACAGGTGAGAGCTGAAGTAAGGCATTGGGGGGACAGGGGGAAGCAGAGCGAGCGTCGGGGAACCCCTAGGGTTGGGGCGGAATCTTTCATCCTTTGAGTTCTTTCCAGGTTTGCAGGCACTGTGCCAAGCGCTGCCAGGTGCACTTTACTATCTAGCAAATAAGGCTTCTCTGAGGGAGGTATGATTTGTGGGGGAGGAAATGAAAGCCAAACACTTTCTTAAGGTTTCCCAAAGTTTCCTAAGAAAGATCCCTAAGGTAAATTTGGTGGTTCCCTGAGTCACCACTCTCTCTTCCACTGTCGTCTCCCCAACCCAACCCCCAGTGGATCTGGAAGGAGGAGATGAGGACCTGCGTTGTGTGTGTATGAAGACCACCTCCCAAGTCCATCCCAAGCACATCAGCAGCCTGGAAGTGATTGGCGTCTCAGGCCACTGCCCCACCCCCCAGATAATGTGAGTCCTGCCACCTGCTTCTACGATCCTGTCCACCTTCTGCGCCTCTGCCTTACCCTCAGTACCTCCTTGCCCTCCTTCACCCCGCCTCTCCTCGCCCGCCTGCACCCTGCCCTGCCTCTGCTCCCCCTTCTCTCCACCTCTAATCAATCCCATGTTCAAATCCGAAGCCCTGAAAGGCACATCTTTTCTTTCCCTGGCAGAGCTTCGCTGAAGGATGGGAGGAAATTATGCCTGGACCCGAATGCCCTCCTGTATAAGAAAATAATCAAGAAGCTTTTGAAGAGCTAATTACTAGTTGCCTGACTCTGTACCTTTTCGACAGAGCATGTTTTTTTTATTTTTGTTTATCTATTTTCAACTTAACTGTGAAAAAATCTTCTGATGTGTTTATGATCCTTCAAATTCTAAATAAATAAAATAAATCGACTTGTGGTATAGTCGAATTCTTTCTTTTTTTTTTTAAGATCTTATTTATTTGAGAGAGAGAGACAAAGTGAGAGAGAGCATGAGAGGGGAGAAGGTCAGAGGGAGAAGCAGACTCCCCACAGAGCCGGGATCCCAATGCGGGATTCGATTCCTGGTTTCCGGGATCATGACCTGAGCCGAAAGCCGTTGCTTAACCAACTGAGCCACTCAGGCGCCCTAGTCAAATTATTTCTTAATGGAGCAAAGAAATAGCGTCCACACGTCAAGTTTCATTTAAAAAAATGTCCAGAATTTTAAGCAAAAATATAGTTGAAGGAAAGTTTGGCTTAGTAAAGACTGGCTTCACTTAGTGTTATGTCTTGACTGATACAGATTTGCATATTCACATACTGCGCTACTTCATTTATTTACATATTAATGTTGTAATTAGCTTTGCCAGTAAAAATTAATCACACTTAACTGTTATTGGCTTTTTAAATTAGAGAAAGACAACTATCATATGGTTTCACTCTTGTGGAATATAAGAAACGGCGCAGAGGATCATAGGGAAAGAGAGGGAAAACTGAATGGGAAGAAATCAGAGAGGGAGACAAGCCATGAGAGACTCTTGACTCTGGGAAAACAGAGGGTTGCTGGAGGGGAGATGGTTGTGGGGGTGGGGTAACTTGGTGATGGGCATTAAGAAGGGCACATGATGTAATAAGCATGGGGAGTCTATGCAATTGATGATTGTTGAACACTACATCTGAAACTAATAATGTACTATATGATGGTTATTTGAATTTAAATTTAAAAAATGTTTGGTAGATGGGCGCCTGGGTGGCTCAGTTGGTTGAGCAACTTTGACTCGGGTCGTGATCCTGGAGTCCTGGGATCGAGTTCCATATCAGACTCCCGGCTCTGCGGGAAGTCTGCTTCTCCCTCTGACTTTCTCCCCTCTCATTCTCAGTCTCTCGCTCTCTAATAAATAAATAAAAATCTTTAAAAAAAAAAAGTTTGGTAGAAAAAGAAGTTACTGGTTTTTTTTAACTCAATCAATCAGATTCTGCTTTTATCCTCTTAAGATTTCTACTCTACCCTAGTATTAGAAAAATTAATAAAAATGAAACTAAAATTCTCTAGTACTTAAAAGAAATATGTGTATACTTTCCAAAGAATTACATTAAAATATTTTACTCTTTATTTGTGCTTTGATAACGTTGACATTTCACGAAGGTGAAATGTTAAAAAATAGTTCTTTTTTTAAATTTAAATTTTATTTTTTCAGTGTTCCAAGATTCATTGTTCTTATACCCACATTACTATCTTCAGTGAATTCCATATTTGGCAAACCTGCAGAATTGGCTCTTATTACGTTCCATTTATATACTGTGAGTGTTGTTCTAACCCTGAAAATGTTTTGAATGGATTTTTTTTCCTTGGTATTCTCATGTTCAGTAACACTTTATTTGTAGTCAACCACTGTTCCATGAATCCCTTAACATTGGAGAAAACAAGATTGTATGTTAAACAGCTGTGGAAAGTAGGAGAGGTACCAAGTTGTATTTTTCATGCTTCAGGAAGACACTACTATATTTTGGGGAGAAAGGAGGATGCTGCAAGATGGGCATCTTAGTTACCTATTGCTTCTGTCACGAAGTACCATGAACATCATGGCTTCAACAACACAGATGTATTATCTTCTGGTCTTGGAAGTCACAGATCCAAAATGGGTCTTACAGGCTAAACTCAGGGTGTCCTCAGAGCTGCCTTCCTTCTGCAGGCATATAATGTAACATTTTCACAGTTCCAGGGATTAGGGCATGAAAATTTCTGGCAAAGGGCGGCACTATTCAGCCTACCGTTGTGGGCAAAGATTCCCAGTTATAGATTATCAGTGGAGTTGAGTGGCTTTGGGTGTTCGAAATGTGTCCTTAGTAATTGTTTTCTTGCTGGTAAAAAGTTGACTGTGGTCTTTAGATCTTTAGATGATGCCTCAGTTTTGAATTTCACCCGAATGTGGAAGGTTTCTTCAGTCTCTTGATCTCTCCCACCCTACCAGCCTTCATCCAGTATACTCTAGGGAACAAAGTGTGTTATCCTCAGCTATCCTCTTCCTCTGAGAAAAATTGTAAAAGTAATATTTGAATGCATTCTTTCTATAAAAACTTGGTGCCTAGAATCTGGTTGAGGTAAGAGAACATTACAGACCCTTGCTTATGATTTCATGTCCTTTCAACCTAGTACAAATATATGTAGAGGTAGGATTGGTCTGCTAAGAGAAAATGGAGCTGGAACAATTCATTCTCTTTGAGGGCGGTGGAGGGGCTCTGGGATGACAAACTATTTAAATAAACACTATTTATAGAGGCTTTTGAAGTGCCAAAGTATCATCTAAATTTCCACACCCACTTTGCATGATGGGTAATATTATTCCCATTGCAGAGTTGAGGTAAGTCTCTCTCAGAAAGGCTCAGGAAACTCCCAAAGTCACAGCTGGGGAGAGGTGAGCAGATGGTTTGACCCTCAACTCCCTGTATGCTGCCCTTCACCCAGGCCATTGACCTTTTTGCTCATTCTTCAGAGAAGAACTGTCCCATGAACTGCCCTTGGAGGTGGAGTCAGAATGAGCTCTGGGGGCAAAGGGAAGAATAGAACTGCCACGAGATAAAAAATGAGTAGAAAGATACAAGACCATTAACTCCTCAGCACAACTGGAGGGTAGTTTATCGTTCTTGAGAGCTGAGGTGTCTATTGGGAGCAAAGGATGATCTTCCAGCTAGTTTTCATCCATGTGCTCTTTTTCACCTTCAGTCCACCATATGAAGGTCACCTGAATTCCCTTTCTGAAAATACAGATACTTCCTTGCCTAAAACCTTCAAGGTCCAAAATCCTTAGCATGGCTCCCAATGCTGGGCCACACTTAACTTCCCCTTTGTGCCTGAGTCTCTTCATTTCATTTGTGAAGTGAGAATAATATGAGCATCTACTTCATTAGTGCCCATGAGGGCTTAAATAGATGATTCAGACAAAACACTTCCTCCTGCAAAGGCTGTGCTTAAGAATTAACAACCATAATTATTACTGTTGCTTTCAATATTGCTGTCAGTAACCCCCATCCCAGCCAGTCTGGAGTGCAAAGACATTTAATAGAGTGACTCTTGGTGCAAAGTAGCAAAATATTGGTGCAATAGGAATAAAAGTTCCTTAAATCCATGAACTTTGGGAGACCAAACATTGGGAGTGGAGTGTGGGTGGTAAGATTGTTTTTTTCTTTGTTTATTTTCTTTTTACGGCCTGCTTCAAACAACCTACTTAGTTAGAGTCCATAATCTAGGTGTGACTCAAATGGCCCAAGTGCATTTTGCAAAAGTTGACCCATGCTGGTGCTTTGCAAGTCTTTCCTTCAAAATTGCCAGAGAAGACTTTCAAGTGGCCACCTTTATCAGCAATTGCATTGGGAGAAAACTTTCCTGCCACGGGAAAGCCCAAATCAGAGAGCAACTTGCTGTAGCTTCCTGCTCTTGGAACATTTATGGAATGATAAAGTTTGAGTATACTTACATATTTTTTTTTTTCCCTACAGAAAGTATCTACACACCAGGGACTTGCTGCATAGTCATGGACCTTATCAACAAAACAAAACCACCACAGGATATTTGGCTCTTGGAAGTCATTCTGCATTTTTCTAAGTATTGTGTTTTCTTCTCCTGGGAAGGCTTTTGTGGTAAAAACTATTTCCTCTTCATTGTATAGATCATTGAGGGTTTAGTGGGCTTAAAAGATACATTCAAGTGTTTTCTTATTATAAAAGACAAGGAACACATGCTCATTATGGATAACATTGAAAACATAGTGGAAAATATAATGAAAAATTTGAAAATGACTGCAATTTTGCCACTCAAAAATAATCTGTTTTTTCAAAATATTAATTATTAGGTGTTGGTCGTAAGGTGAACTGCTAATTTTCAATAAATTGTCACCGTAATCACAGGAAATTAAAAGAAACAGTAATTACTTCATTGTTAGGGAGCATTCCTGTTCCAGTTTTGTAGGTAGGAAACCAAGTCCTGGGCTAATAAAATAAGTTATTCCTTGGTCAGAAAAAGAATGTCAAACTCAGGGGATCAAGCATTCCCTTGCTCATTTATAGGTATTGCGTATGTAGATATTCACAGTGTGTGTTACACACACCTCTAGAACAAGTTCACGATACAATACTTATACTCGTTTCATTCGGTGTATTTTGATATTTTCTTTTCTTTTTTTTAAAAAAGATTTTATTTATTTATTTGACAGAGAGAGACACAGCAAGAGAGGGAACATGGCAGGGGGAGTGGGAGAGGGAGAAGCAGGCTTTCTGCTGAGCAGGGAGCCCGATGCGGGGCTCGATCCCAGGACCCTGGGATCATGACCTGAGCCGAAGGCAGATGCTTAACGACTGAGCCACCCAGGCGTCCCTATATTTTATTTTCTATACTATCCTACTTTTTCCACTTTTTAGAAAATGTTGGCCACAAACTCATGAAGTATTTTATAACCCATTAATGGATCATAACATATAGTTTTAAAACACTGCTGTAGTTCTTTGATTAAACATTTCATGTTGGAGGCCATATTCCAGTTAGTGCTTCTCGAGATACTTGGTGAGCCAGTAGGGACGGGATGCTCAGGACCAGCTGGATAGTTAAGGCTCTTTGCTTGTGGTCTGTTTTCAATCTCAATCTGCAGGCATGACCTGGGGTTGGAGTCTTTGGGAACCCCATGAGGAGCCAGCTTTTGAGGGGAAGCTATACCACCAAACAGGGACTTGTCTTAACTGATGAGATTCTCCGTCTTTTTCAGCTTGGGACTCCCCCTTATACTTTATACTCACCGCCCACTCAGCTCCATTCACACACATCCTGTCTGGGTCCTACTGTAAACTGAATTGAGAGCAGAAAACATTGCTTTCTAGGGGTGCTTGGAGGAAGTAAACACATTCAGTACATTCAGTTGGTTGTTTTATGGCCATTTCTTATTTCTTTACAGTTCTTCTCCCTATCCCTGGAGTAGCTGGCTTTAGCCCAGTGGGCTTTTTGATAATGATAAGGAAAAAACTGTACTTTAAGCTGACCGACCAAACGAGCAAGGGAATTCCAGTCCCTGTCTCAAAGCCCTTCCGGTTTTTCTTTCCTACCCCGTTTCCCGCCTGCGCCAAAATACCGAGTATGCGCAAATAGGAGGGTATAAATTACCCTCCCTACTTGTGTTGGGGGCTCAGATCTTTAGAGAAGGGCCTCCTCTGAGCCCACTGGTGTTTAAATAAATCTCCAACCCTCCTTAGTCTCCGAGTGCCGCTTGGTTCTTCCACCAGGATCCAATCCAGGTTCTGCAACAATAAGGCAATCTTGGGTTACAGAGTTCTGACTCTGTGTGACCTGAGTATCCTAGTTTCCTCATCTGAAAAACCGTGGCAGTAAAATCCACCTCACAGCTTGCTGGAAAAGGGTAAATCACCCTTCGAACAGGACCCAGCAGGAGTCTGATTTGGAATTGGAAAATAATGACTGAGAGTTACTTTTCTTCTTTCTTTGGGAGTTTTACCCCAGAAAAGCACATATCATTTCCTATCAAGAGTGACCACATCCTTAAGCTAACAAGTGAGCATTAAAAACATGGCTGACCAGCCAAAACTTTTCCTGCACTGAACCACAACTCCAAGTGTGGGTACAGATAACTATAGTAGTCACCCTTTTCTGAAGTTTTGTGTTCCTTGGTTGCAATTACCCACCATCAACCATGATCTGAAAACTTTGAAAGCAGTTGGTCCTACAGATTCTCACTTAGTATCAGAGGGCCTGGAGTAGCCTAACACTAAGTCACAATGCATATACTATTCACCTTGCTTTGTCTCATTATGTAGCCATGTTATCATCTCACATCATCACAAGAAGTAGGATGAATACAATACAATATTTTGAGAGAGAGACCACATTCAGATAACTTCTATTACTATATACTGTTATAGTTGTTCTATTTTGTTAATTGTTGTTGATCTCCTACTGTGCCTAATTTATAAGTTAAACTTTATTACAGTTACGTCTGTATTGGAGAGAACATAGTGTATATAGGGTTCAGTACTATCTACCATTTCAAGCATCACTGATAGTCCTGGAACATAACCTTGGTGGTTAAGGGGGGGCTACTGTGGTTAAGAAAAAAAAATTTAGTGTGACAGATACAAGATGTGTTTTCCATTCATGATAAAAACTAAAAGAAAATCAAATAACAAAACCACAATGTTTATCACCCAGCATATCTATAAAATATTGAGGAGATCTGGTAATTGGAAGCCTGGCATAACTGTTTATCTAGTAAAGAAAACAAGGACAAGAAATAAACTTTGGATGTAACCTTGTGAAATATTTATGTCTTTGCTGAGGCAGTGGGAATTATGCTATTATTAGGCAGTGTTGTGATGAGAGGTAGTAAATCTTGAAGGCAAAGCAGTCATCAAGCAGGGTTGGAGCCGTCAGCTCTTACTTATCAGCTGTGTTGGAGAATTGGTGAATTATTTTTGCAATAATTCTAGGGACGAAGAAAGGATCAACTGAGGAAAAAGGGAATAAAGCAATTTATATCTCTCTCCAACAGAATAATGATTAGACTGCACTGTGATTATTTATCTGTTTCTTCCTTTAGATCAGGGAATAAGGGTCTTACTCTTCTTTTCATTCCCACTTCCAGAAAAATGCCTAACAGAGTGGGCACCAAATAAATGTTGGTTGATATTTATTAACTACATGAAGGGAGGCAGTAACACAGTTAGTACCATAATGCGATGGTGCAGTTGAGGGCTGGACAAGGCACCTTATCAACAGAAAGTGGGTTGAACATTGAAGACTCTGCTTTCCCACACCTGACTTTGTTAGGATCAAAGATTTTGCCAAATTATTCATAGACATTATAACATGTTCACGTCATTTACCCTACCGATGATATGTATGACTTTTTAGTTGGAGTCACATCTATAACTATTAGGGAATTTGCTAAGAGTTACCATCATCTGTCCATCCACAGTCTTCCATCACACACAGATGCTATAATATATACTCATTAAACATAATATGACTGCAGATACTCACATTCGATGTGCAACATACACACATGTAATATACAAGCAACCAAGTCATCCTTTCTCCACTTCTACCATAATTGCCACCATATTTAATTGGCTCTCATATTTCCTTAATGTCCTCAACTACTTCAGAAATGTCAATCAACAAACTATCTCAGTCATACACCAGCAGAGCCACCCTTTTGAAAGAAGTACCATGCAGAATCCTCTGCCTCCAAGATTATCTGAGTATATGGACAGAGTCTAGAAGGCAAAAATAAAAACATTTCTGGCCAAAAAGTTGGGAGATAATGAATATTGGAAAATACCGTGGACAGAATGCTCAGTATCCAGTTCTTAAGATGATTCATGCTTACTAGTTGAAATCTGTATCTTTATGCTATGCATTTTCTTTTGAAGTTTATACATTCATCTTTTGACTTCCTAAATTTGGTTTCCATAATATGATATGCCATAAGGGTGTTGTCATCTCCAAAACAGCTTTCTTATGTGATTATTTCTAAGAAAAGTTTTCTCATTTCCTTATTCTTTTGCAATTTTGGCAATCTTGTACTTCTTCCTATTACACTATATGATCATGATGCCATTGATTTAGTGAGCAGAAAGTTCAGGAAACAATTTGAAGAAAATGGAGATAAAAAGCAATTTATAAAACATTTAAAAAACCAATAAACCTCAAAAAAACTGATAAAAACTAACATATCAAATGGTTCTCAGTGCTAACTAAATGATTTTAAGTATTTGTAGACTGATTATATCAACAGATTATCATGCCAGAAACAGAAAATTAAATGATCTTCTATTGCAGAAGAACGCAGACAGGCTAAATAAATTTGTGCTAGAAACTGAACTTTTTCCAATTTCATATCTCCTACTATAGCTATCACTGTGCCTTACACACATAGATGAACCAAAAAATATATGAGTCTGCTATGTCCGATGACATAATATCCATGAATCAATCAGAGCCACCTGGAGGATATGGGTGCCCAAATAATGTCCTTTGTAATTTTTTCCCATTTCATGTGCTTTCCTCTGCACCCACTTCATCTTCAGGCAGACTTTCCCCAAACACTGGCTCACCTCTGGATCCCCCTTTACCAGTTTAGCAGCACTGGGAAGAATTAAGAACTTCTTTTTCAATTGTTTCAACAAAAATTCTAGGGACTGTTTCTCATTTGAACAGGCCGAGGTCACTTGTCCATCTCTAAATCAACCAGCAGGGCTGGCGGGGTGAACTAAGAAATAGTTCATCCCCTTGAACTTCATGGACTGAGAGGGGGCAATTCTAGGGTGTGATAGCAGGAAAAAGAGAAAGGGGAGCCCAACATGTAGTTCCTGGGGAGACTGGATAGAGAGGCTGACCTATTCCTGGTACACCCGAATGCCTTTGGCCTGTAGGGTAGATGAATCCAGGAATTTAGTGTCATGTTCAGACATCCTCACTATTTTCCCCTCAGAGCTGGAGTTATTACATCAGAAGAGATCATTCTGGACACGCTAGGAATAGAGCAGAGCTACTCTGCCCGTTCCCCCTTGCCAAACAGCATGGGTGGCTCTCAGGATGGAGCAGTGTCTCAGCTTCAGTGCCCCCCAAAAAGCAGAACCTGAGTCATCAGCCTGCCATACAGGCAGATTTATTTGGGGAAACGCTCCCAGGGTTGAGACTGGAGAACTGGGAAGAGTGAAATAGAGTGTAGGCATCGGGGTTTAGTCCTCTTGGGGATTCTGTGAGAAGTCATATAGAATATCTACCTAAGACATGACAGAGAAGGAAATAGTTACCATTGCTTCCTCTTCCTTATTGGCAAGAGATTTTCCATGGCAGTGATGGAGAAACTTGTTTTTTTCCAAATATGTTTATTTTATTTTTTCAGTGTTATAAGATTCATTGTTCATGTACCACACCCAGTGCTCCATGCAGTACGTGCCCTCCTTATTACCCACGACCAGGCTCACCCAACCCCCGACCCCCTCCCCTCCAAAACCCTCAGTTTGTTGCTCACAGTTCAATCTCTCATGCTTCATCTCCCCCTCCCATTTCCCCCAATTCACCCTTCCTTTCCTCCTCCCAATATCCTCCATATTTTCCCTTACACTCCACACGTAAGTGAAACCATATGATAATTGACTCTCTCTGCTTGACTTATTTCACTCAGCAAAATACTTTGGGGAAGGAAGTTACCTGGTGCGGCCCGCGGTGAGGAGGTATTAGTTTACACTGGCTTGTGGTTGGTTGCTGCCCCCATGACCAGGGCAAAGCAGTGAGCCTAGAGGGTGTGAACATCCTGCATTTTAATAACTGTCAATCCTGAAAGATTTCTAGTAATTACCGGGGGCAAATGGAATTTAACACCAGAGCATCTCTTCTAAAGACTCTTCCACTCTTTAAGAGTTGCTGCTTGTCCTGGCTTAAAGAATGTTCATAAAAACTTGGTGTTTAGGGGTGCCTGGGTGGCTCAGTTTGTTGGGCGACTGCCCATGTACCAGTCGTGATCCCAGAGTCCCAGGATCAAGTCCTGCATCGGGCTCCTTGTTCACCGTGGAGTCTGCTTCTCCCCCTGACCCTCTCTCTTCTTCTGCTCTCTCTCCCTCAAATAAATAAGTAAAACCTTAAAAACACACACACACACACAAAAACTCGGTGTTTAACTCTTGCAGAAGTAATTGGCTGGGAGAGGCACATGTTCAAACAAGAGAATGGACTTGTGTATTGTTGTAGGCTACAGCAGTCCTATGCCTGTAAACATTTCTGCATTTTGGTTGAGAAAGATTTCATGGATTTAAATGGCATATTAAAGAAAATATAACAAACAACCCTTTCCTTTTTACTCCATTTCTAAAAACAAGTCATGCGAGGTTATTCCTGGAAGTTAAACTCTACACAATCTGCAAGTGTTAACTGCTTCTTGATGTGCTTCATTTACTCCCATTTTTTGGCAGCTTCTAAGGACAAGAGTTCTGATCTCTCTGAACACTCTCATTTACGTCAGTTTTGGGTTGGGTGTGGAGATCATTTCTGTTTTTCTTTAATTACATGAAATTGAGAGATTTGTGCGGCATGATTAGTGCTGAAGTCAAACTCCTTAAGCCTCTAAAACATGACGAAGTGTCCAAACTGGAACAGCGGATATTTCATATTTTCATATCTGAGCAAATATGAACTCAACAAAAATTCATTTTTTTTTCTAGGAAGCTAGTAGTAAAGCACACACATCCACTGATTTCATTTGGGTGGTACTCTAAACAGATTTTAAAAGGGCAACTTTTTAAAAAACAGCCTTTTTGTTTTGAAGTAATTTTAAATTGACAAAATTGGTCAAAAATAGTAGTTCTCTGTACTCAGTTTCCCCTTTTGCAAACATTTTACCTTAACAGGGTACCCTTGCCAAAGCTAAGAAACCAACACTGGCACATTTTTATTAATGAGAACTCCAGGCTCTCCTGGACTTCACCAGGTTTTTCTCTCACTGTCTTCTTTCTGGTCCAGGCCGAACCCAGGAGACCACACTGCAGTTCGTTGTCACCTCTCATATTTCCCTCTGAACTGTGACCCTTCCTGAGTCTTTCCTTATTTTTCATGACCTTGACATTTTTGAAGAGCTCTCGTCAGCTCTTTGATATTCCTCAATTTAGGTTTGAAGGATGTTTTTTTTCCTGGTGAGACTGTAGTTATGAACTTTTGGGGAAAATACCGAAGAGCTGAAGTGCCACTTTCATCACTTTATATCAAGAGGCACATGATA
>CM052800.1:51934549-51956913 GCA_028533885.1 Nasua narica
CTGCTGCTGCTGCTGCTGCTGCTGCTGCTGCTGCTGCTGCTGCTCGAGTCCAGGCGGCCCCCACCGCCCGGCTGCCCCCCGCCCTGCCGCCCAGCCGCACCCCCGCCAACTCGGATTCTGCCTTCTCTCTCCGCAGAGCCACTCTCAAGAATGGGCAGGAGGTTTGTCTCAACCCCGAAGCCCCCATGGTCAAGAGAATCATCAACAAGATGCTGAACAAGTGAGTTGTGCTTTCTATTCACACGCGGGACTAGAGTCATAGGTCACCAATACTGGCAAATGCCCCCGGAAATTTTTATTAAGGAAACCCAGGGTTTAGCTGTAGGACTGAAAATCGTTATTATTTCACAATGAAATTTGCTATTAAGAATATTCATTTGCTCTGGTGCCAGAAGGATATTGCCAGTGCCGTCCCTCCTCATGCAAAGGAGTGTGGATAAACCTGCTTTCATTAAAATCCTTATTGGAGTTGGTCAATTATATTAAAAAGTTTTCCACCTGTTAAAAAACACAGGCGTCATCCCCCCCCCCCCCCCAATTCCTTCTAGGCTTCACATCTGAAAAGCAGAACTCTTGGTTTTCTGCAACATAGGCCCTGGAGCTTAGAGGTGAAGAGCAGACACTTTGTAGAGAAACCACTCTGGGAACAATTCTGGATTCTACCACCTGTTAGCCATGTGACTCAAGGACAATTACTGTATTTGTTGTTGTTGTTGTTGTTATCTAAAGCTTCAGTTAGGCCCTACAGGCCCCACCTGCATTCCTAGATAAAAGCACCCAAGAGCTTAGAGGTCTCTGCTGCACAGCCTAGGGAGTAGCCTTGGATGCCAGGCTTCGGGAACTAGATTCAGAAAACTCTGGAACCTGGGGGTCAGGACAGGAGAAGAGTGCTGTGCAGTCGTCTTCCCTTAGCAGCTACTAAGGATGACATTTCTCTTGTTATTGGGCAGCTCCGACTGACCAGAGGAAGGAGGAAGCTGGTTGGTGGAAATACCTGGACCAGCCCCGCTCTCACAGGAATCCAAGAGAGAAAATGCAATCATCAGCTCCCAGTGCCATCTGAATTGGGCTTAATGGGTTTGAGCATCTCCTAGGAGAGTTCTCCTATTTATTTATTTATTTATTGCTTGGTTGGCTTTCAAAGATTTCCACGTTAATATTTTACATATAAAATAATTAGAATGTAATTGAATCTATTTGTGCACTGTACCGCTATTTTTATTTATTTTATGGTAAACCCAACTTAGTTCAACCTTGATTCTTATTTAATTTGAAAGTAAAAGGCTTGCACATATTCTCCATTCCTTAAATTAATACTTCTGAGGGGCCCACGGCATGCCAGCCACTGTGACAGAGGCTGGGGAGAGAGGAGGGGTTCGAGCAAATAGAGAGCGAGTTCATTGTCAGTTGGGGGAATATATGTGTACATCTATTTTTGTAATTGTTTAAAAGAATGTCGGCTATTATTTATTGAAATAATTTCACAGTATGTGGTCAACATTTCTTATGTTGAAGCTTTAGGAACTACAGTGTTCTAAATATCCTTTGGACATTTTATGTCCTTCTTGTAAGGCATAATGCCTTGTTTAGTGTTAATTATACATTGTTTCTCTATGTCTTTTAACAGAGGGGTTCAAATATTTATTGCTGTTTTTGCAAAGAACTTGAAAATAAAGTATTTCCAAGTTAAAAAAAAAAACTGCTTGTTTCATTTAGGGGGAAAGGCTATCTTTACTGGATAATCTAATGATTTACACCAACATTTCTCAACCTTTTAAAAAATTTTTTCCTCCTGGGCATTCCATATGCTACACAGAGAAATGGAACTATAATCTATGCTTGACTTTATCTGTTGGTAGCTGTCACTTGCCTTGAGTTTCACATACCCAAGAATGTGCTTTTTCAAAGTGTGGGATTTCCTCTTTCCCTCAGTATGAGAGTCACGGGTATATATATTACTGGTTTTTGTTGTTATTGTTTAGAGAGACAGTGAGAGAGGGAACACAAGCAGGGGGAGAGGGAGAGGGAGAAGCAGGCTTCCTGCTGAGCAGGGAGCCCAAGGCAATGTTCTGGGTGCTTTATCCCAGAACACTGGGATCAAGACCAGAGCTGAAGGCAGATGCTTATTCACTGACCCAGCCAGTCGCCCCTATTGCTGTTTCTTAAAAAGGAGCTCCTTCCCACTCTACTACTCAATCTTCTCTCCTCTCTCTCCTCAAAAACATTTACATTCTTGTAGCAATCATAATAAGGACTTATATTTCATTGCCTTTGCTAAATGATTTTTCAAACAATTATTGACAAGTTAATGAAACTGGCAGTGAAATGGTGAAAAAGTGGATTTTTTCCTTCAAAACTCAAATAATTTGTGTCACCCATAGAAGCACAAAGAGTGAATGGTTGAGTACTTCATCTATGAAAAGATCTGACATTGGGGTTCAATTTTTAAATTTTCATTTATAAGTAACTACCACTGAGTTTAATATTATCCCAATTCTTTATACCAATTTGTCAAACAGAATAGTTTTAAGATTTGAGTGCCTTAGTTCCCATCCTTCTTAGTGCAATTTTTATGGAACCTAATAGATTGTCTAGCCTGAGAAAGTTCTCTGGAACTTGGTATTCTGTGAGCTTTTTTTCATGAAGTTAGAAATGGTAACCTCTTTATAACTCCAATGTTATTAGTTACTGATGAGATAAGAAGGAAGAAAATTTGTGAATGGTGCAGAAGTAAATAAATGTCAGCCATTCTAGAAGCTCCACCAATGGTAGCCTTCCCTAACTCCAAGTCAAGGGACATTGGAAATTATTTATAAGGGGAACCCCAAGGGCTTCAATAAAGCCTTCACACCCAAGACCAGTCCTTACATTCAAACACTGGCTTGAGCTTGTTGTACTGGCTACTGAGCTCTTTCTTGTCAATAAGGAACATGCAGGATAGAAAGGAGAAAAGGGATATTCTGTTCATATGGTGGTTAAGGACATAGTTTTCAAAGAATCAGATAGACTTTGGATAAATTCCAGCTCTATCATTTGACCGTGTGTTCTTGGGTACGTTTCTTGACCTTACCCAGCCTTGTTTCCCCTACTCTAGTATGGAGATAATAACATAATACACTTTCTAAAGTTTTTGCAGGGATTAAACATTATCAATGGCTCCAAAATCTGCCATTGGTCCTCAGGCGAATTTCATGGACATCGTCTCAGTGTCTGTCCTGGATCAAGGGAATATGCACTATACCTTTCAGACCATATTGCCCCAATGTTTTGCAAGCACAAGGCCATCTCCCATTCAGAGTGTTAGGGCAGGAAATAGGACAAAAGGGTGTGTGAGGTGGTGGTCATGAAGTGAAGTAGGGAAAGGATGTTGGGTGACACAGCACAGCTTCCAAAGGTCATCAGCAGGAAATAGCAATGGTGACATTGACTGAAGTTTCTAGAACAATGTTACCAAAGGAGCTAAACCCAGAAAGGAGGAAATATGGCTGATCCTATTATGTCATTATGAGTTCTTCTTTTGAATGCTATTGAGATATCCTCTCAGGACTTCCAGAGGTGACTGGAAAGGCATTGGGGGATAGTGAGGTAGCAAACCTCAGTAGTAAAATGGGGCAATCCAGAATAACAGGTGATACTGTTTCTCTCTCTCTCTCTCTTTTTTTTCTGACTACTCACACAAATAATAAGAGGAAGGTCTTATCCTACCTTCACCATTGATGCCCCACTCTGTATTTTCTTCACTTACCAACAACTTCCACAGTTGCAATGGGCAGCATCTGTACTTGTTGACAGCTTCCCGACTCAAACTCCCCTCTCCTTCTGATCCTCTTCCTAAAGGTTCTCTCCATTTGGGCTTGGGGAGTGGGGAATGGCAGAGAGAGTTTGCTCAGCTCAGAGACAGGATGGCCTGTGATTTACTGTCTTTGAGGCCAGTCTCATTGAGGGGCGGGAGTTAGTGGATGAATATTCTTTTCTCCAGTCCCTTAGCTGGACAGCTCCAGAAGTTACACTATGTGTGTGTGTGTATGCGTGCATGGGTGTGTGTGTGTATGTTTGATGAGGACTCCTTTCTACCTTGCTACTCAACTTTATCTCCTCAAAAACATGTACATTCTTATAACTACCTTAACAAGGACTCTCATTTCATTGCCTTGCTAAATGATTTATTTATAGATATATTTATTTTCTATATGCTTTCCACCTCTGTCTTCATTATGTTCACAATTTCTCTTATATCCTTGAGCATATTGGGGTGCCTGGGTGACTCAGTCGGTTAAGCATCTGACTCTTGATTTCAGTCTCAGATCATGGGATTCAGTCCCAGTCCCTCTGCACTCAGTGGAGAGTTGGCTTGAGGTTGTCTCCCTTTCCCACCCCCCACCAAGCTTTTCTGTCTTTCTATAAGATAAATAAATCTTTAAAAAATATTCTTGAGCATATTTATAATGGCTAGTTTAAAATCCTTGTCTATTAATTCTATCATTCTGTCATTTTTATTTCTATTGACTGATCTCCATCCCCCCATCCCATTATGGATCATGGTCTTCATCCTGGCATATGTAGCAATTTTTTTTGGATGCAGGAAATTTTCAATCTTATGTTGTTGCGTGTCAAGATTTTGTTTTCTTCCTTTAGAATCTTGGTCTCTGTTGTGTCAGGCTGTTAAGTTACCAGAGAATCAGCTTAATCTTTTGTAGGTTTGTTTAGAAGCTTGATGAGGATGATCTAGAGAGAGTTCTTTGACCCAAGGTTTGTTTCGCTGCCCTTTCTATGTCACTGCTGAATGCCCTGAGTGCTTACAACATCCCTCCACACTAACAAGTTCAACCTCAAATATCTCCCCACTCCAAGCAGTCTAAGAATTGCTCAGCTTACAGACTTGTGGCCACTATCAGGCTGACCATATGCATGAGACTTAGTGTTGATCTGAGAGACCCAATGGAACCTCAGTGCAGATTTCCAGAGCTCCAGTTTCCCCCGTGGATCTCTCCTTTCTACAACTCTACACCATAACTTGCAGTCACCTCAGTTTCCCTGAATTCAAATCTCTGTCTCCTTGACTTAGCAAAATTGCTGGGCTGTGCTTGGAATCTTCCTCCCTGTGCAATGATCCAGAATTGCTCCAGCAAAAAAAAAAAAAAAAACCAGGGGGATCATGAACCTAATCTTTGTTTCCTTTTCTCAGGGATCCGAGTCTTCTGCTGCTTGTTATGCCAATGTCTAAAAGCAGTTGTTCAGTGTCTTTCGTTGAATTTTCTAGTTGTTTATGGCAGGAGGTGAGGACTGTTCCTTTTTATTCTTATATGGCTGGAAATGAAAGTCTCAGTGAGACAATTCTGAGAAACATTTTACCACGTTTCTCAGAGGCTCCATAGCAAAATTGATCTCTAGATACTTATAGTGGTAGCACATTTATTACATAGACCTTATTAGTGTTTTTCTCTCCCCTACCCCACATTCTCCCATTCCCTTCCTTGCTCTTCTTATGATTCTTCCCAAGCTAAACTCCTACACATAAGTCTCAGTATCAGTATCTGCTCTCAGGGGAACTTGGTCACTTAGATTCCCCAGAAGTTAGATCTCAGTGCTAGGACTTGTGTACAACTATTTTATTAAGGGGTCTAATACCAAAGAATCAGGAAAGAGGAAAATGTGAAGTGGGGTAAGGAAAAATCAAAACATGGAAGTTGGATCCATAAGGCCCTAAAATGGGTCTGGGGAGAAAACAGTCTACCAAACCCACATTCAGAAGTTTATCTTCCCCTGTGAAGAGGATGGTGTGCCTATTGACATTCTGTCCTCAAAATTAAAATTGATAAATATTTTCCTTTTTAAGTGAGAAGTAGTTGGGATTATTTCTTTAGCTTTCAGTAGTTCCCTGGTAGGAGGGGGGGACGACACATAATTTGGAGAGGAATAGACAAGTCACACATTAAAACTGGGAACTGATCTTTTAGCAGCTAGGCAGGAGATTAGTTCAAAACCTGAGAGATCACACAAAAAAATCAACTCTCTCATTTTATAGATGGTGCTGCAGAGGCTCAGAGACCACCCAGAAATTACCAAGTGTCACAGAACAGTCCTATTTCAAAATGGACTAGGACTCAGCTTTCTGATATTTAGTACAGGACAATTTTCATTAGCTAGATCATTATTAAATTTATTTTGTTTTGGTTCTAGGGTTGGCTTTCTATACTTTGTAGAACCAGTCTCCGGTTACTAATTAATAACTAGCAGTCCATCCATGCCACAAGCTTCTGTAGGATATTCTAAAGGAAATACAATGAATATTGTAACCAAACAATTTGAAGTAAAAGATGGCTTCGGCCACATTGTGTGATCTGCAAAGTTACTCTCCAGTTGTCTATCACCTCCCTGAAATGTAGTGGCTTAAAGCAACAACCATTTTATCTTAGTTCCTGACCCTATAGGTCATCAGTTTGGGCTAAGTGGTTCTTCTGATGGTCTCTGCAGTCATCTGCAGCTTGAGCAGGACTGCCTTGCTCACTTGTCTGGCTGTTGGTGGAGCTTCATGTCTCCAGTAGATGAGCTCGGCCCTCTTCTAATGATGGCAGCAGCTTTCCAGGAGAGCAAGAGTGGAAGCTCCTAAGCTTCTTGTGTTTTCATTCCTCTCTATTTTTTTATTCAAATGTAATTAACATATAGTCTTATATTAGTTTTGGATATACAATAAAGTCATAAAGTAATTCAAAACTTCTATACATTCCTTAGTGCTCATCATGATGAATGTACTCTTTTAAGTAGGCTCCAGGTCTAGCATAGAGCCCAACACAAGGCTTGAACTTCACCCTGAGATCAAGACCTGAGCTGAGATCAAGAATCAAAAGCTTAACCGACTGAGCCACCCAGATGTGAGATGATATGTGTACTCTTAATTCCTGTTATCTATTTAGCCCTTCCCCCACTCACATTTCCTCAAGGATTCTGGCATTTTTGCTTTGAAATATCCGTATCATTTCTACCACATTCTACTGCCCAGAGCAGTATTAGCACAGGGTCAAGGAGTTTGGGGAATGAATTTCACTTCTTGAAGTGAGGAGCTGTTAAAAATTTATGGCTCTTTTTAATCTTTCATAATTATTTAATCTCTCTGGGATATTCGATTTTCTCATCTGTAAGATAGAAACATCCCTGGTAAAGTTTCCAGATAACATGCAAAAAGTCGTAGAGTTATGCTGACACAAAGCAGAACTCAGTAAATGGTTGTTGCTACGATTATATTATGTTGTATCTCTGTTAGGGTGGGTAAATATTTTGAAGAAAGAAACATAAGATTATGGTTAAAAATGGGATTTTTTTTGGTGACTTGCACGTGTGTATAGGTGTCAGGTTTGTGGGAAAATTCAACTAATGAAATAGATGTCTATAAAACTTAAGCTGACAATTTGAACATTTTAAACAATCTAGATCCAACTGTCCATTAATTCTGCTCCAGATCTGGCAGAGATTTTAGTAGGTCTAGAACAAGAGACCCACATTTGATAAGGAAGTTCTCAGTATCTTTTATCACTATCTCTTTAACAAACTTCTTAACAGCCATGATGTCCTAAGCCTGATTTTCGAAGTTTTGAAAAACTAAATTATTTTGAATCTTTCAATAGTTGATTATCTTTAGATTATCTTATCTTGTTCTCATCATAATCTCTAGATGCAGCATTTCACTTGGTGAAGATAGAAAATAAAACTCAAAGAAATCAAGATTGCATCTGAATGGTGTTTCTAACTGATCTGCAGCTTTTTGGTTTCTATAAAGGCCAATATCTGATCAGTCCCTTGAATGTGGTCAAGATATTAAAACTTACCTGATTTGGGGTGCCTGGGTGGCTCAGTTGGTTAAGCAACTGCCTTCGGCTCAAGTCATGATCCCGGAGTCCTGGGATCGAGTCCCGCATCGGGCTCCCAGCTCCATGGGGAGTCTGCTTCTCCCTCGGAACTTCTCCCCTCTCATGCTCTCTCTCACTGTCTCTATCTCAAATAAATAAATAAATACATACATACATACATACATAAATAAATAAAATCTTTAAAAAAAACCAAACTTACCTGATTTTGAGATTGGAATCACTTTTTTCTCTTCCTTAACTGTGCCAAGACCCTTGTCTTAGTCTGTCCAGGCTGCTGTTAAAAAATACCATGGACTTGTGGCTTATAAACAACAGAAATTTGTTTCTCACAATTCTGGAAACTGGAAGTCTGGGATCAAGGTGCCAACATGGTTAAGCAAGGGCCTCTTCTGTGTCCCAGACTGGTCTTGTCTCACCTGGCAGAAGGGGCAGGGGGGTTCTGGGTCTCTTTTACAAGGTCACTAATCTCATTCATCTGGGTTCCATCCTCATGACCTAATCACCCCACCTTCTAACACCGTCACCTTAGGGCTTAGGATTCAAACACAAATTTTGACGAGAAGCAAACATTCAGACATAGCCACCCTTTGTGAATCTGTGCTCTTGTACATTTCTCTGTCTAGAATGTTTGTCAATTTTTTGCTGTGAACTTCCTTTCATCTTGAATAACTCCAATGTGACTTTCCCAGTGAATTCCCCTCCTGTCCCACTCTCCCCTCCAAGTCCCCCCTCCTCTGCCTGCAGAGGGCCTCAAGTTTACATCAAATCACCTTCTAGATTCCTCCATTTGCATGTTTGTCTCCAAACAGGCTGTGAATTCCTCAAAAGCAGAAACTCAATTTTTATTCTTTGAATGTTTAATGTCCAGCAAAGGCCTTGGCAGGTAACAAATGTTCAATGATAACTGCCAAAAGAAAAGACCTTCTTATTTAAGCTTGTTTATTTAAATAAGTAAACTTGTTTACTTAAATAAGTAAACTTATTTAAGCTATATTAGCCCTTAAAGAAGCACAGATTCTCCAGTTAAATGCTATTATGGGTTGAATTGTGTGCCCCACAGCTACTCCTCAAATTTATAGGTTAAAGTCCAAACCTCCAGTACCTCATATGGAGGTCAGTTCTTTTTAGAGATCACCAAATTAAAATGAGGTCATTAGGGTGTTCCTCATCCAGCATGACTGGTGCCTTTATAATAAGGGGAAATTTGGAGAAAGCACACAGGGAGAACACCATGTGAAGAGGAAAACAACCATCTATCTATAAGCCAAAGAGAAAGGCTTGGAGAAGCTCCTTCCTTCCCTGCCCCCAGAAAGAACCAACTCTGCCAACACCATGATTGTGGGCTTCTAGCCTCCAGAACTTCAAGACAAAAATGTTTTCTTGTTTAAGCCACCCAGTCTGCGGTTCATTGTTATGACAGCATGAGGAGAGTAATGCCAATGCTTTAATACTTGATTCGTTAATGCAAAAAAAAAAAAAATGTGGTCAGTGTGGAATAATAATTAAGGTCATTTATAAGATTGCTTAAGGAAAAAGTTCATAGTTGACTGTTGCTTACTGTAGCTTCAAGTCCATTAAAACTGCTGCCTTCAAACCACAAGTAAACTGTAATTTTCTATTTTTTGATAGGACAAAGATGGTTGTAGTCTGAACTTCAGTTTCTTTGCAGGTTATTTAGAGATGTAGTTGGAGCTTAGCAGATTCTATTAACACCTTGAGTGGGATTATGCAAATAGGTACAAATGCCAAAAGCAAATATTTGTGGAGGAAAAAGCATTTTAATTACTTACTTTGTACAAACATGACCTTTAGAAAGTGTATAGACATTTCTGACTCCATTCTGTCAGTCACTCTTAACTAACTCTTAGGGATTATGCAGTTCCCCTCCCCAGGAAATAATAGATTCATTTCTCCTTTCAATGAATTTGTATCCTGGCCATAAATCTTAGCCCTCCCCCAACTAAAACAATGCTTGAAAAACAAACCCTACTTCCTTATTGGCTTGTGACAAGCAAACTACTTAATAAGGTGCTCCTTTCATTCTTTAATGGGGAGAGAGCGCATGAACAACATAAAATTCTCAGAGCTTCAGAAGGCACAGAAAAGAGGGCTTCTGTGTTGATTCCACCATTCAGACCAAGGTCAAGATCGAGCACAGACATGGCTGCCGAGAGCCCACAGACATTCCTCCTGCTGGCTGTCCTTGGCTTGAGCATCTTTGGTAAAACAACTATAGCTTTTATATTCTCCATTGCAAAATTTAGAAAAGATCTCAGATCTAATTAGATTGTATTTAGCATTGAGCAAAATGTAGACACTATAAGATTAAAACCTAAGTAGAACATATGTTTAGATTGTGGGGTGTCAAAGAATTTCTTGCAGAATTAATTTAAAAAATTTTAACTTTCTAGAAAATATTTAACTGTAGGGGTCTGTGCTTGTCTTACTAGAGATAACAGCAGGAGGATTACTGCAAATATCATTCTAATGATGATAGACAAATGGGAATTGCCACCTTCAATAGAAAGGTAGAATTCACCTAAAATATTTGTTTACAACTTTTCATAGGAGGAAATCAAGTTGATTTTACCACAAAATAAGTTATTTTATTGACCAGGCATAATTTGATACAGTGAATTATTTGGTCTAGCGTACTTAACCATTCCTCAAACATAGTAGATACTCCGTAAATGTGTGCTGATCATAAATAGAGCACACGATTAGATTTGTATGATTGTCTGTCTAAATAACCCGATGGGTACTTATTTTGTGAATTGAGGGTCCTGCTGCATTGATAAGTAAAGGATAAGCATAGTGGCTGTCTCTGTTCTCACTCAGGGCTTTGCCATTCTTTTCTTACACAGCCGATCCCTGCGAGGGCCAAGAGTTGCGATGTCAGTGTATTCAGACACATTCTGACTTTATTTCTCCTAAATTCATCACAAATGTCCAGTTGATACCTGAAGGTGCTCACTGTAGCAGGAAAGAAATCATGTAAGTAGTAAATATATGGGGAGAACTGAAGCCTCTAGTGCAGGGCTTTTCAAAGCTGATGACATTTTCATTAAAAAGGTGCTAGTCTGAGAGTGCAGGAGACCAGGGCTCCGAGCATTATTCATGCAAAGCATGGGAAGATCATTGTCCAGTGTTTATGTTCTCCTTTCTGAAAGCATCATGTACCCTCTCCAGAAAGAAAAGGCTCTCAAATGGGAATGTGATTAGGGTAAACTCTTTTGAGTGGACTTTGAAGTCAATGAACATGTACAACAAGCAAAGATACATAGTCCTCAGTAAGAATACGTGGGTGAACCTTGATTGCCTAGAGAGTTCTCTATTAGACACTTGGGGAACACAATAAGTCCAGTATGGCCTAACAGCTCTCCCAGCTGACTTGACAACCTTTCTGAAGCATCAGCCTGCACTTAAAGTGCTTAGAGGCTATGGAGAGCACTTCTGAATTTTATTGAGACTTTTTAAAATTTTGAACTGTATCATACATACTGTTGGGTTCATCACTAAGTAACAAATTAACCACAACTTAGTCACATAAAATAAACCCATTTATTATCTCAAAGTTCTGTAAGTCAGTCGCCCAATGGCTTGCCTAGGTTCTTTGCCTAGGGTTTTCTAAGGCTTAAATTAAGGGGTCAGGAGGATTGAAGTCTTGTCTGGAGGTTCTGGGGGAAATCCACTTCCAAAATGTTTGTGTTGTTGGCTGAATTCAGTTCTTTGCAGTTGTAGCATTGAGGTATTCACATTCTTTCTGGCCATTGTTGACGGTCACCTGAAGCTCCTAGACACTAGTCTCAGTTCCTTCCACATAGCTCCTTCTGTATCAGCAGCTGAGAATCTGCCCCACACCGATCTGATCTCAAATCTCTCTCTTCTACTACCAGTCAGAGATAACTCTCTGCTTTTAGGACCCATGTGATTACATTGGGCCCACCCGAATCATCTTTCTCTGGATTAATGTACTCAACTCATCAGTAACCTTAACTGCATTTTCAAATCCCTTTGCCATGTAACGTGACATAATCATCATGTAATATCTCGTCATATTCCTGGAGACGAGGGAGGAAAACTTGGTGGTTCTTCTTAGGATTCTGCCTAACAAGCATACAAAAGAGTGTATAAATATATATACATACAGTTTAAAGATCGGTAATAAAACATACACCCACTCACTTGACATCTAGGCCAAAATCTGGAACATAATTAGTATATCAGAAGCCTGCACATGTAAAACACCTATGATGGGCTGAATTGTACCCTCTCTAAATTTTTATGTTGAAGTCCTAACACCCAAAAGCTCAGAGGGTGATTGTAATTAGAGATAGGACCTTTAAAGAAGTGCTTAAAGTTAAACGAGGTGACAAGATTGGGCACTAATCCGATAGGACTGCTGTCCTTGTAAGAGGGAAAGACATCAGGAAAGCACACACACAAGGAAGAGGCCTGTGAGGACACAGCAAGAAGATGGCCATCTGCAAGCTCAGGTGAGAGGTCTCAGAAGAAACCAAACCTGCCAATACTTTGACCTTAGAACTTCTAGCCTTCATAGTAGGAGGGTAGGTTTCTGTTTTTAGGCTACCCAGTCTGTGGTATATTGTTATGGCAGACCTGGCAAACTCATCATACTAATATACACCACCATCGTATACCCATCCCATGCTAAGAAATAACTACTATTTGAGCTATGGTTTCTTGCTTTTAAAAAATAGTTTTACCATCTAGGTTTGAAATCTAAAACAATTACAATTTTGCCTGTGTTGTGAATTGAATGTGTGTCCCTGCTCCCCAAATTATATGTTGAAATCCTCAGCCCCAATGTTACCATATTAGGAGGTGGGGCCTATGGGAGGTGTTTAGGTCATGAGGGTGAGGCCCTCATTACTCATCAGTGGGATTAGTGCCTTTAAGAAAGAGACCACAGAGAGCCTCCTAACCTTCCAACATGTGACCACACAGTAAGAAGGTGGCTTTCTATGAGCCAGGAAGTAGGTTCTCCCCGGACACCAGATCTGTGGCACTTTGATCATGGATTTCCCAGCCTCCAGAAATAATGTTTGTTGTTTAAACCACCTAGTTGATGGGGGGTTTTTGTTGTTTTTTGTTTTTTTATAGCAGCCCAAATGAACTAAGACAGCTTGCTTTTTTTTTTTTTAAGTTTGAATTCAAGTTAGTTAACATATAGTGTATTATTAGTTTCTGAGTAGAATTTAGTGATTCATCAGTGACGCATAACATCCCCTGCTCATCACATCAAGTGCCCTCCTAATGCTCATCACCCAATTACTCCATCCCCCCACCCACCTCCCCTCCATCAACCCTCAGTTTGTTCCCTAGAGTTAAGAGTCTCTCATGGTTTTCCTCTCTCTCATAAGGCAGCCTGCTTTTGAACTTCAGGATACCATGCTGAATATATTCTTCTGTGACTTGCTTCTATTATTCAACATTTTATTCCGTAATACATGCACTCTGATATGTGTAGCTGTAATTTATTCAATTTAAATGACACTTAGCATCCCATCATAGGAATACTAAATCAATAAATACCGAATTTGCTTATCTAATCCACTGTTGGTGCACATTGGGGTTCTTTCCAGAGTTTTGCTATTATCAACATTCTCTATATATGGTTCATGTATATGAGAGTTTCTCTAGGAATTACCTCCTGGGTTTAAGGTTTGCACACCTTTGACCTTACTAGATTATGCCACACTGTATTAATGTATTAAAATACCAATGAACGCTCCGTCCTACATAAAACCATCTGTTGCTTTGCATGTTGGCCAATATCTGGCAGTGTTAACATGATGTGTTATATAATGGTATCTTTTAATTGTTATTTTCATTTGCATTTTTCCATTATTAGTGAGGTTGAATAGTTTTTCATTTGTGTTCTTTATATAGAACACAAGCATTTGTGTTCTATAAGCATTTGTTCTATAAGCATTTGTGTTCTTCCTTGTGTGAAATTTCTGTTCATTTCTTTGCTTCTTTTCCAACTTGGATACTATCTTTTCCCTATCAGTTCATAGGTATTCTTTATATATTCTGGATATTGATCTCTTGTCAGATTTATGGATAGCAGAGCCCAATTTGCCAATCTGTGGCTCATATTTTCCTCCTTTCTAGTGTGTCCTTTCAATTAATGTAAGTTCGTGTTTTTAATATACTGAGTTAGGCAATACGCTTTTTTTCCTTCTGATTAGCACATTCAGTATCTTGTTTCAAAAAACTTTCTTCCACAGACTCAACAGAAATATTTTATATTGTCTTTTATATCGTCTTCTAAAGTTTTTACAGTTTTTTTATTTTGTATTTAAGACTTTAACCCAAGTGGAACTGATTTTGTATGCGATATGAGGGAATTGCGTAATTTTATTTAATTTTTCTATACGGTTCACCGATTATTCCAGCACTGCTACTACTGTCATAAACTGAGTTCCCATCAATGTGCAAGGATATTTCTGACCTCTCTATTCTGCCTTATAAATCAAATTGTCTACACTTGGACATCATCTTCATTAACATTTGATTCTAATTTCTTGACATCGAGAAAGGAAAATTCTCCCATCATCTTCGGAGCAGATTTTCTTAGATTTCTTCTTGCTCTTCCACATAAATGTTAGAAACAGCTTGCAAATTTGTACTAATTTAATTATAATTTTAAGTGAATTTCTTTGAGATTGTAGATTGATTTGTGAATTATTAACATCTTTATGGTTTTGAGTTATTTCAAGAACATAAAATAGCTCTCAATTTAACTAAACATTTAATGTCTTTAAACAAAGTTTCCTAATTTTCCCCATAAATTCCATGTCTTTTTATTACTAAAAAAAAGCACATTTCTAGTCACCTTATATTTTTTGATGCTATTGTAAAAAATAGTTTTATAAAATTTTATGTTCCAGTTATTAAGATTTAGACATAAAATTTTGTATTGATTTTGTGACTGTCAGTTCTTTACCTGGGTGGTCCCATCATCTGGCAGTAATGTCCATTTACTTTCCTTCTTTAGAACTTCATGCCTTTTATCTCTCTTGCTTTGTGGAGATGGCAGACCCTCTATTCTTCTTTCTGCATACAGAGGGAACACCTTCAAGTTTTCACTTTTATGCTTGCTGTTTTGTGGCTATCTTTGTATTGGTAATTTGTTCAAAGGTTATTATTACATTATTATCATTATTTTTATTATGATCCGGTCTTCATGTAAGGAACTTCAAAGAGGTAGAGATTTGTGGTTCTGTGAAGTACAGTTGAAAATTAAAGCAATTTAAACTATAGAATTAATTTAAATAAGCAATTTATTCTCCTTCCCTCTCCCAATAATAAATGAGGCTTTGCTGAGGTCCTAAAAGCTAACACAATTAGCACAGGTATGATGATAAAGAATATGTAGTAAGTGGTTGATAACTGGAAGCTCAGAAGATATTACTTTTATGTAGATTTTCCAGAGTCTAACACTTGTGTAGCATAAGTCCAATAAATGCTAACACCTGTGTAGTAGAAGTCCAAATAAGAAAAATTTTTTTAGTTGATTTTTAAGATTTCTTTATGTATAATGGTATGACTATTAGTCATATTCCAATAATATGATTAATGTAGTTTGAAAAATAAATCCATATATTCATTTTAAGCTTAAAATTTCATGTTGCTGAAATTTTAATCAATAAACTTAAAGTATTACTGAATTACATACAATTATCATTTAACCAAAATGCTCTTTTTTTTTTTCAGAGTCACACTGAAAGATGGGACATTAATTTGTTTGGATCCTGAGGCTGAATGGGTGATGATTATTATCAAAAAGATTATCAACAGGTAAAATTAATGCCAAGGATTTTCATATTCATACTCTCTCTTTTCTTTTAATTAAAGATATTTTTTAAAATATATGAACTCTTCTATATGTTAGAATAAAATTACAGTACGATCAGAATGAGTCTATGCCAGAAAATCCGGAAGTGAAGTTCCCAAGACTGGCAGAATTACCATCACCTAGGAACTTGTTAGAAATCTGAATTCTTAAGCCTCAACTCAGATTTACTGGATCAGAAACTCTGGAGGTGGGGCCCAACAGTTTATGTTTTAACAAGCATCCCAGATGATTCTGATGCATGACCAAGTTTGAGAACCATTGGTTCATACATTCTATTTAACATATTATCCAAGTTGACCTGTGTTATAAACATCCCCAATAAATATAAAAATTATCTAAAATTGCTAGAAACTGCCTTATGCAAACTAGCTAGCCAGGCATTGGATGAAAGAAATTTTAAGAAAAAAATAATTCCCCTGTGAAAAAAATATATCTCCAGCACAACATTTCTAGAAACTAGACTCCAAATAGAATTTCCAAATTGGTGAATGGAGAAGATACACTAAGGACAGGCAGGTGATAATGGGAGTATATTTGGATTAACTTCTAGGAAAAAAAATCAAAATAGGATGGGGGGGATTTTTAAGACATAGCAGTGCATAAGAAGGTGACCAGTCATAATGGAAAAACTAAATTTTGTGGGTTTTTTAGTTAAAAAATGAACAGGAAAACAAATTAATAGTATGTGGAGCTATGATTCACCAGAGGATCACCTTGGCGATTGAGTGGTATAATGTGGTAGGAAGAACTTGGTTCTGTGAATCACATAGCTACAACTTAGTGTTCCAGATCCATAGCTAAAAGTTACACCATTTTGGTTAATTCACTTAACATTGGGATTCACATGATTTCATTCCTTCTTACTTTGCTCTATCATGGGAGAAGTAGAGATACTACATGTAAAGTAGTTAATTATGGCTGTTATTAGTTTTTAGCTGACCAAATACATGGGCTTTTGTCTTTATTCCTTAGGATTTTTTCTTTTTTCTTACAAGGCACCGCACATGGGTAATCCTGTGTATCTGTATAGTTACATGCCCCTCTGATTGTATTGTAGTGCTTCTAACTGATGGCCACACAAGGAACGTCACATCCTATGGGTGTCGAGAGCCTTGGTATCATCGTAAGCTTGGACATCCTCCAGAGTTTTCTTTGAAAGTAGCATGAATTGGGGTGCCCTGGGTGGCTCAGAGGGTTAAGCATCTGCCTTCGACTCAGGTCATGATCTCAGAGACCTAGAATCGAGCCCCGAACCAAGGCTCCCTGTTCAGCAGGGAGCCTGCTTCTCCCTCTCCCTCTACTATTCCCTCTGCTTGTGCTCTCTCGCTCTCTCTGTCAAATAAATAATCTTTTTTTTTTTTTAAAGAAAGTAGCAACAACTTATGCTAATTTATGACTACAATGAACTGCCTTCTTTGCTCATTCTGACAACCTAAACATTGTTTTCAGGCAGATGATTGACTACTTGTGTGGGAATAATGGAAGGAGAGATAATGAAGTTTCTATAATGTTAGGAGAATAAGCTCCCAAATCCACTTGTGGGTGAGAGGTTTCCCTATCATGCTCAATATACCTTAACAGAGTCTATCTGTTCCATGTTGTACCCTATCACTTAACTTCCCTTGGTTCCCCTTGCCCTGCCTCCTTCCCCTGCACCTGACCTAACATACAAAGGAACTAAGATTTGAGGAATGGTCTTTGTGTATCACCTCCTCCAGGAGGCCTTCCCATACCTCTCAAGTCTGGGTTATTGGCTCCATGTCTGTATAAACTGTCAAAATTACATTTGCTTCTCATTTTATCTCATTTCACAGGGGAAGCTTTTAAATCAACACGAACAACTGACTTGCTAAAGATTATAAAACCAGATAGCGGCAGAGAAAAGGCAGGATGCCAGGAATCCTGATTTTTATCCTCCATTACTCTATTATCTCCATTACTTCTGCTTTAGTTAGCAAAACCAGCTCCACCCTGGTTACGCCCAGATTGTGGGATGCTGAGACTCTAGAAAGAGACCCTCTGTGGGTTTCTGGGTGAGGTTTATTTCTTCCCCATGACACAGTAACTCGTCAAGCTGTTTAAGACATGCTGATGGCTACTTCCTCCAGCAATACCAGCCTTTCCTCGCTGGATCGTCAAATGCTATCATCTTGGTCTGGACTGATGATATCTGTTTCCGCATTTTCTTCTTGGTGCCAACAAAAATACGGTATCTTTTTAATTTAGTCGAACCTCCTTCCAAAACTCACCATTCACCCAGGGATTTTTCTCTTCTCTTGAGATTTAATTATTGTCACTAATGAAAAGAACTCTCCCCCTACCTTGCACTCCCCTCCTACCCTTAAACACACATTAATTACCCATGACTATGCCCTACCCTGGGACAAGGAGTTCAGAGTGAAGGAGAGACATTTGTTATTTTCTCCAAACTCAAACTCACGGTTCCTTTATTTTTCTATTTTATTACACTATTTCTATTACATCATTCATCCAGTTGCCTAAGCCAGGGATTTAGGGATCATCATAGACTGACCTTCCCTTTCTGCCCCACATCCAGCCAGACTCCGGGTCCTGACACTTCACCATTTTCCACCCTCATTCAGCCCTCTTCCTTCTTCCTTCTGCCGCTGTCTTAGTTCTGGCCTTCTGAAACTCTCAACAGTTTCCCTGACATATACTCCTAACTAGTATCCATGACTCCAGTCTGTTTCTACTCCTATCAGTCTGATTCACCACAAAGTGACTGTTCTAAAACACATGAGTATCAGCACGTAAGAAGAATCCCTCGTCTATGAGGCAGGCCAATCATTAAGAACAACCATTAATCAGATCCTTCCTGAAAATTATCCATTGTTCTTAAGATTTGTCTCAAAATACATTAGATGGACCCAATTCTGACCCATTTTTCTTGGAGTCATTCAAATTTTGATAATCCTAGGGCCATCTGGTCAAAAAGGACCCATATTTCTACTATCATTTCATTTTATTTAATTTGCTGTTTTTTACCCATGGGTCAAAGCTTACATCAGCAAATAGGTGCATATGTTATAGTTATTGAAAGAAAATATGTATGGTAAGAATTTAAATGGTGTAAGAGGTTATATATATCTTTTTTTTCAAAAGAAAAAATAAATTTCCCCCCACCCCAAATCCTGAGTTGTCTGGTTTCCATCTCTAGGAGTGATCATGATTTTTATCAATTTTGGTGGGTATATATTCCCAGAAATGTTCTCTACATGTACCAGCATATTTGATGACATAAATGAGAGCATTGTCTCATTTCAATACATTTATTTACTTATTTATTTACTTGCTCAGGAGTAAATACAATTTACTCAATTGTTCTGCTTACCTATCTATTCTGATGGACATTTAGGTCTTTGTTCTTTTTTAAAGATTTTTTTTTTTATTTATGAGACAGAGAGTGAGCAAGAGGGAGAGAGCTTGAGCAGGGGGAGGAGCAGAGGGAGAGGGAGAAGCACGCTCCCCACTGAGCAGGAACCCAGTGGGGAGGTGGGGGCTTGATGATCATGGACCTAAGCCTAAGGTAGACGATTAAGGGACTGAGCTACCCAGGCACCCCTAGAGCCTCTAGACTCTGTTTTATGCGAGTAATAATGCTTTAGTGAACATTTATGTATTCCTTTTTGTGTATACAACTTATGCAAGTATACCTATAGTATAAATATATAGAATAAGAATGTCTGAATAAAAAAAAAAAGAATGTCTGAATCAAAGGGTACGTGCATTTTACATTTTGATAAACATGGCCCAAACAGTTCCAAAGAATTGGCACTAATTTAAACTCCTTCTATTAGACTATGAAAATGAAATGCCCTGGTGATAGTGCTTTGTCAAACTTTTTGATCTTTGCCCGACTGATACATGAAAACTACTATCTCATGTTTGAGTCTATATTTCTCTAATGGGTGATGTTGGGCTTCACTTCTTTTCTTTTCTTTCTCTTTTCTTTTCTTTCTTTTTTGCAGCTATTTATATTTTGCTCTCTGGACTTTTCTTTTCATTATTGGTCTTATCATGTATTTGTAAGCTACATGTACACATTAAGAAAATAAACATTTTTCTCAAAATAAATTGCAAAATATTTATTTTGTATTTTCCATTTGTGTTTTTATTTTATTTTGGCTTTTCCCCCATGGAAAAAGTATTATTTTCATGTAGTTAATTCACTAAATTTGTTCCTAATGGTACTTGGAGTTTGCGTTTTGCTGTCACAGTACTTCTCTATCTCAAAAGTCAGTTTGTTCATACTGAGAGGTTTGAACCAACCACTCTCCAAGATCAATATTCCCTAAATTAGGACTGCTGGAAAACAAGCTTCTTAATGAATGGGTCACGTACATCATATCTAAGAATAATGAACTTACATTTAAAAGATCTTTTCAATCTAGAATGTTTAAAAGTAGGTCATGTCTTAAAATGAATCACTACATTATAGCAACGTCATCTTCTGGAAAGAACAAAGGTAAGTTTAAGCTTAAAACATAGATATGTGTGTGTGCACGTTGATATACATACACAGAGGTATACGTGTGTGCCTATATAAATATTCAGTAAAAACTATATAGTATTTTTGTATTGAATATATATACATAAATATTTTGTATATTATAAAAATACTATATACATACTTATATACAAAATATACTAATATATATTTGCATATAAAAATTACATGTACATATATTGTTTTTTACTGAAAAAGAAATTTAACCATATTATAATATATGTTGGATAATAGATGAGAAAATAGTTACCCAAGTCCCCCTATATCAATATAATTACTGCCATTATTTTAGTACATCTCCTTTCAGTCTGTTTTCCCATGTGTTTATAGTTATAAGTATAATGGCTAAGTCATCTTTAAGGGACTCTATAAAGGAGTCTCCTGTTAGATCTAAGAAACACCAACAGAAAGAAACTAGAGGTATAGTGCCTTGGAAGCAGAAGTTAAGGAGAAGGGTTCATAAGAAGTTAGGTGAGGTCTGCATCCTGTCCTTGCCCACTCCCCCATCAGGGAACAGAAAGCTACAGAGTATCTATGTAAAAATAGTTGGAGAACTAACCCACATGTCCATAAAAAGGTAGCACGTGTAGCCTGCTATAAAATAATGCATAACCAGCCAGTCAGCCAAGAAAGAACCACAAACAGTACCTTAATTGGTAACTTAATTGTTAGAAAAAAAATTGCCCTGTATCCTTCTACCCTTGTTCTAACCTTAGAAAACGCAGAAGCAGTACAATGAGTAGGGAAGGCGAAAAAGAACTGCTAAGTAGGAAGGGAGAAAAGAACAGACCCTGGTGATTTCATCCGGTCTTATGAGTAAATGTCAGCTATGTGCCAATGATTCCCAGGCTTCAGGCTCCACCCTTGAACTCTCTCCTGAACTCCAGACTTGTGCATCTTCCTACTGAACATCACTGCTTCAGGTTCTAACAGCCATTTCACAGTTACCAGATCCAAAATGGAACTCTTGGTCATCCCCAACAATCTGGTCTACCTGCAAGTCTCCATTATAATGGATGGCAACTTTATCCTTCCAATGGTCCAGGCCAAAAAACTTGGAGTTTTTCTTGACTTTTCTTTTCTTTTTTTTTTTCTTTTTTTTTTACCTACGCCTTAGATACTATTTTTGTCAGAAAATCCTGTTGAATCCACCTACAAAGTGTATCTAGACTCTGACCATTTCTCACCACCTCAGTGACTACCTCCCTAGTTTGAGCCAGGCTTCTCTCTCACCCAGGGATGCTGTCATGTCCAAACTGACTTTTGCTTCTATAGTTGTCACACTCACCTCCACAGTTTGTTTCATAGCCATAGCAGTGTTTTTAAAACATAGATCAGATAATGCCTTTCTTTTATTCAAAATTTTCCTTTCAATCACTTCCCATCTCACTTGCAGAAAAGCCCTAGTTCTTAGAAATGCCAACAAAACCTTATGTCTGCTATACCACCACCACCCCCCGCCACCCCCTGATTCAGTCTGCTTGAGCTTCTATAACAAAACATAGACTAGGTGGCTTAAACAATGGACAGGTCTTCTCTCGAGGCCCAGCATGGTCAGCTTCTGGTGAGGACTCTCTTCCTGGCTTACAGACAAACACCTTCACACTGTGTGCTCACACGGCAGGGGGAGAGGGAGAGAGAGGGAATGCGCTCTCTGATGTCTCTTCTCACAAAGACACTAATCCTATTGGATCAGAGTTCTACTCTTATGTCTTCATCTAACCCTAATCACTTCCATAAAGATCTTATTTCTAAACACACATTGAAGGTTAGGGCTTGAACATTTGAGTGTTGGGAAGATACAAACATTCAGTCCATAATACTGTCACTAACAATAAAACCTCCTTCTAGGTGTCTTTACTCCTCTCTTCCTGCACACTGATCTGCTTAATGACCCTTGAACAACTCATACATATGCCTGCCTTAGCACATATAAATATATAATGCTAATATTAATTGCATACATATATTGTGCTAATTTCTCTGCCTGGAATATATTATTTCCAGATAACCCTGTGGATAACTTTCTCACTTCTTCAAATCTTTGTTCGAATATCAGCTTCTCAATGCAGACCATCCCAATCAG
>CM052800.1:51957413-51974836 GCA_028533885.1 Nasua narica
GATTAAAAGTATCTTAAGACCAAAAAATTCCTGGTCTAGAATAATGCTGTTCAATAGAATTTATTACAATAACGGACATGTCTATGAATTTGCACTGCTGCATACTAGACACATGTGACTGTTGAGCATCTAAAACGTGGCTAGTGTGACTGAGGAACCAAGTCTTTAATTTTTATTTAATTTATATTTAAATGCAAATGGCTACCATGTGGGCAGTACAGACCTAGATCCTCAGCACCTTGACTCCTGACTTAATACCATTCTCAATTTTCTACACCAGTCTTTATAGTTAGAAATTTTTCTTGTGCTAACTACTAAATTCTTGGCTTGGCTGGTGTGTGGGGGCTTTACCAGCAAATATGCAATAAGAAAATATCATGTATAACTCTAAAATATTAATCAACTCCTGATCAAATCCCGGACTCAAAGAAAGAAAAAAATAATCTAAAAATCTTGTAGTTGTCTCTTTGGGAGTTCTAAAGAATGTTTCTTCGTGACTTAGCTTGAATTAAATATACAGGCTTTAGAGAATATTTTTAATTATAAACAGCATTTAGGCTTTGTTCCTTTTGTAGGTACATAGAGACAAGAATATAAGTGTTACGGTTGTGTAGAAAAGTCCGCTGGGTTTTCAGGCATGTTCAGACCAAACCAATCTGCTTTGGTGTGGTCATAATTCACTAGGATTTAAATTTCAATTAGTAGAAGTCTTGGATTTCTCAATTTGCAGAACTGTCTGAATCTTGTGCGCACAACTCTTGCTAACCATAATCTCAAGAGATATAGGACAGAGGAAAGTCTCAACTTGAAAATATAAGCTCTGAACTATGTGAACCTGTATGAGTTATTGAACCTCCTTAAACCTCTGTTTTCCTAGTAAACTGGGATTCTGATATTATCAGTGGCTTCTCTATAAGTTGTTGGGAGGATTGAATGAAATAATGTATGTAAAACACTTAGTACAATTCTGAAAAATTGTAAATATTACATAAGTGACCGTTATTGCCCAAATTATTACTACTAGCTGTATTTTACTCCACAAATCTTTTTTGGGAGCCAACTATGTGCCTGATAATGTATTAGTGCTGGTGAATGAGCAAATGTAGTCCTTGCGCTCATAGAGCTGACAATCCAGTAAGGGGGAGAGATCAACAATCACATCAATAAAAAGAGCTCTAGATGGCCCTGATCTTTCTAAAAGAAAAAAGCTGGATTGAAAGACAGGACAGGTAAGGGAAAACTATTTAGATTGAGAGGCTGGGAAAGACTTCTTTGAGAACAGAATATTTAAGCTGAGAGCTGAAAAACCAGTAGAATTTACTACTGATAGAAAGGTGTTCTGGGGCATATTAGTTGGGGTTAACGGTTAATAAATAGATTCTAAAATTTAATGACTAAACAAAACAAAAGTTTCTCTTTCATATCAGAGTCCAGGGTTGGTAGTCAAGCTCTGTTCTGTAAAGTCATCCAGGGATCTAGCTTGAGAAGGGCAGTTCTATCATCCTCTACGGTGACTTCTACAGTTGCTTCTAGCTAGCAGGAAGGAAGGAAGGAGAGATGGCCATCTTGGAAGAACTTCTTTAAACAGATGACTGGAACATTGCACCTGTACAGGAAGTTTGGCTGGATGTTCAGATATCTGGATAGGCGATCATGGAACTAACTGGCTTGCCTTGGTGTGGTCATCACTCACTAGGGCTTGGATGCCAAACCGACTCTTGCAAACCAAACACCACAGATACATGAGTGTAGAAGTGTCTCAACTTGAAAGTATAAGCTTTTAATTAGTGGAGTTACTGAACTTCTGTAAGCCTATGTCTTCCCTGTGAAATTGAATAATGATAATATTAGTGCCTTCTCTATATGTTGGAGATAATTACTTACACTCATATCCTGTTGGTCTCATATCATTTTGTAATATGGCTACACTTAGATGAAAGTCCAAGTAAGAAATGTAGTCTCTTACTCGGTAGTCATATTCTGCGTCAAAGAGAAAAGAAATTGCAATTTCTCCTAGGTGTCTACCACACAGGCAGAGAAAACCAAAACTTTAAAGTCCTAAATTGGAAAGAGTTTGGCACGCTAAGGAGGTGGACGGAGGCTAGGATAGCTTGGAGGAAGTGGTATAACATGACACTAAATGCGAGGATCCCCACCTGCAATTAGCTTATAAGCCACTAGGAGAGAGACACAGAAGTAAGCAAACATGATTAATGATATTATAATTGCAAAAAAACGCCATGTTTTCGTAAAAGAGAATAAGAGTAGATTAATTTTTCTCTAGAAAGTTTATGGTGAATGGAACGTTTTAGATGGACCTTTGTGACTAAGAACTTGGGCATGAGGGGATGGGTGGGAGCAGGGTGAGGAAAATGAATATTTGGAAAGAGCAAAGGCAAGGAGCCAGGAAATTTATAGGGTATTTCCTAAGAGTGGTAAGAGCTATGGCTTAAAGTATTATCAGAAAGAGTTTGCCTCTGCCATTCTTAAATCGTCCCTAAAGATAAATCCTATACCATTAGTAAGACAGTCAGAAAGGTAGTATAACAAAAAATTATCAGATTAAAATATAATATCAACTTCTTGAGTATATTTTTAAAAAGCTTGAAAAAACAGTGCTCTCTACCTTCACCTAACATCAGAGGACCAACTCTATTCATCCCTCCAACTAAGAAACAACTCCTTTGCGTTAAAATCTTGTTAAGCAAGTTAACAATTCTGATGTGTTGGTTCTATCAAAATCAGAAAATATTGCTGTACTCTTATCTTAAAAATGCATGGAATACAGAAATAATTTTTATTAACTCTGAAAGTTAATCTAGTTTCACAGAACCTAGAAATTCTCATGTTTTTTCTTCAAAGTTTAAAATATGTTCAACGCTTTCATTCACTTACACATATACTCATTCATTCAGCAGTATTCACGAATGCCAACAATCTGCACTAAATACTAGGAACTGTTATGGGCATGATAATAAGACAGAGTTCTTGACTTAAAGGGATCCAGAGTCTCATCGGAATGGGAGAAGAACAAATATCACAGTATAATAGGAAGACAGCATGAAAGATACAATATTATGTAGGTATACATAAGTCCAGAAGGCAGCAAGTATCACTCTGTGAAGAGGAAAAAAGGAAAGCTTAGTAGGAAGAGATTTATTGAGAGGATCCGAACATTGATTTTGAAAAGCAAAGAAGAAACTCCCAGCCTGAGAAGAAAATCATGAGTAACTAAATATGATTGGGTAGGCTAGTATAAGGGTGGCAATTGGTCTAGCGTAGATGGCACAAGCTAATCAAAAGTAGAAATGAAGGTGGAATGGCAAAAGAGAGCCAAATTGTGAAGAGCCTTGAGGGCCAAGTAAAATATTTTTGAATTTGTATCATAAATTATGGGAAGTTGCCAGTCTTTAAGAGAGGGATGGATAAGACTGGCTCTAAGCTCTGGCGACAATATGAATGATAACAAGCAGCTGAGGTCAGTGAGCATGAAAGCATGATCTCTGAAGAGAGTCCTGTCCCTTGATAACTGTGTGACATTGGGCAAATGACTTACCCACATCGTGCCTTATTTTCCTCATCCGTAAAACCGAGATGATAATGATAGCTACTTTCCAGGATTTTTGTGAATATTAAATTAAGAAATTCCCACCCAGAGTTTAGAACAGTGCTTGACATCTAATAAGCACTACGTAAATATTTATATACACACAACAGCATATATCTCTGAGAGAAAGGTGACAAGGTGGTAAACAAAACATCTAGTTTGTGCTATGCCTATAAAGGACCCTTGGGAGATGGGAGTAAGATGTTCAGGACCAGATTACCTGGTGTGCAATCCCAGGTAAAGTACTTTTCAATGTTCCTAAGGCTCTTTTTCCTTCTCCATAAATTAGAAATAACAACAGTACCCATTTCATAAAGTTGTGAGGAATTAATTTAGATAACACTTGGAAATTGCTCAGCAAAGAACCTGGCACTAGTGATCACTCACAAAAAGATAGTTACATTATCAAGAAGTATGCACAAGGAGTTTGTAATCCCATACCTGTTTATTGGGGTAACTCCCAGCAGGGAGTCGCAACTGACATAGTGCAGAAAGGTTGAAACTGACATAGTGTAGAAAGCAGACTTTGGAATCAGGTGAACCTAAAATGAATTCATGTTTTGTCATTTACAGCAATGTGAATGTGAGCATTTTTCTACAACTAAGGCCACCCAGTTTCCTCCTGAGATAATCAGAATGCTTCCCATCTCAAAAGGTTGCTGTGAAGATCAGAAATAATTTACGTAAAGTAGCTAGACTTGTGCACACTAGGTACATACCAGCCGTTGCCACCCTCCCTCCCCTGCCCCCTCTTTTTGTAGCTCCCTCCCACATCTGCTCTGAAAGAGGAAAAGCCATACTCCCTGACCTCTGCTTCATGCTTGGCCTCAAAGACAATCATGGCAACAAGCCAGGCCAAGGATTAGCCACTATTCTGGATCATGAATTATGGGTTCCAGAGAAAGACAAAGTAGAACCAAACTAACCCAACCTCTTCACTTGCCAGACCTCTTGCTATCTGATTCCCACTGATGTCTAACCAAAATTAACCACAGACCGCTAATGAGCCAATGAACCATTGTGCAATGTTTTCAACTCGATACAGTGTGGAGAATCCGGAAAGAAGGAAGGACCAACAGATACTTGGGGGTTGAAAGTAGAAGGGATGATCATAATGGCGCTGGGACAGAAGATAACATATATATTGGTTTGGAGGAAGGGGTATTTTTTTTTCATATCAAAAGACACAGAATTAGACCACCCCAAGTGAATAAGCTTTCTTCATATTTGGGGGCATTATAGTTAAGAGGTGTTAAGTGGTGGGCGCCTGGGTGGCTCAATTGGTTAAGCGACTGCCTTCAGCTCAGGTCATGATCCCGGAGTCCCCGGATCGAGTCCCCGGATCGAGTCCCGCATAGGACTCCCAGCTCCATGGGGAGTCTTCTTCTCCCTCTGACCTTCTCCCCTCTCATGTTCTCTCTCACTCTCTCTCTCAAATAAAAAAATAAAATCTTTAAAAAAAAAAAAGAGGTGTTAAGTGGTTAAGAGAGCTGTTTAAGAATAGTGATTGTTGAATTTAACCCTTGGACCTACAACTTGTGAGCAGTGTAAGCCAGTGTAATTCGGTACTTCAGTGGGCAAGTTATTTAACACTTCCGGGTTGAAGTTTCCCCAGTAGTCCTAAATCATTACATTAATGCAATAATTAAATATGATAATCTACTTAAAGCAGGTGAGATAGATTTGGCATATAGTACATGTTAAAAATATTTGCTATTTGTAATCATGATTTAATCTTTTAGCAGAGTCAACACAATTCAAAATAAGGAAGGCAGATGCAATTATCTATCTATTGTAGGCTTTGCAAACAACAAGATGAGTTAGACACCTACCTGGCAGCCTGAACCATCTAATTCTGTAGATTTATTTCATATACCATTAACCTAAAATTACTCTTCTGAAAATTATTTTCCTCCTCAATTTCATCTTCTTTTCCCATTTTTTAAAAGATTCTCTTCTTCTAAACTTTTGACAAGTGGAACTTCTTTGTTTCTTGTGAAATTACTATTACTAAAAATTTGTATCAAGTGACTTGCTTCTTGAGTGCCTTCAGGCTTGAATAGTGCTCATAGATGATATTTTATCTAGTTCTTTCCACTCCTCCCTGTGGTTTGCATCTTTCTGCCTTTCCTTCTTTCTCAATGTGGTCATTATAATCTAGATAATACCCATTAAAGACAACAAGGCCATTTACCTTCTGGCTTTATGATAGCATTCTCGTCACCTGGAAAATCCCTCCTGTTCTTTACTTAGCATTTGCCAAGTACCAGTTTTGTGCCCAGAGTTGTGCTGGATACTCTGATCTGTAGATACGAAGATGGGTCTTGCCTCCCAGTGGTTCGGAATAACTGAAGAAACAAATTTCATATCCATGAAATAACTAGACAGTAGAGAACTATGAAACTTTCATAAGTTTTAATGGAAGTTATGAAAATAAGGAAGATAATGTAAACACAGGACAAGGGCCCACCAAAGGAGGGAGAATAGACAGACGTTGCTTTCTGGGAAGCAGCGATCACTACAGCTGGGAAAGGGAGGGGAGACAGTGAAGAAATATTTTTGTTGGCCAGATGGCTGGCTGGCAACGCCACAGCTGGGGGAGTTAGTTTCCTGACCTACTATAGCCTATCTTGACACACTACGCACTTTCCTCTATAGAAACATTTTAAATAGCATTTGTTTTCCACATCATTTATAAAGGGTGATTTAATCCAGAGAGTAGCTGAACCATAGAGCACTAGAGTACATTAATAAGCAACATTTCGTAGGATATTGCAATGTAAAAACAACTTTTGCTTACCTTGCCTGACATCATGCTCACAACTAACCACCCTATAAGGAAATTAACCAACCACCTCTATGAGGAAGTTATAATTATTTTTCCTTCTCCTTTCTTTTTTTTTTTTTTTGAGAGAAAGAGAGAGCATGCATGAGTGGGGGGCAAGGGAGGGACAGAAGGAGAGAGAATCCTAAGCAGGCTCCATACTCAGCACAGAGCTGGACTCGGGGCTTGATCCCATGACCCTAAGACCATAACTGGAACTGAAATCAAGAGTCAGACACTTAACTGATTGAGCCACAAAGGTGCCCCTAGTTTTATGTTCAAATGAATAAAATGAAAATAATAGAAATTAAGAAGGTTTTGTAAGGCCACTAATTCCTCCCATAATAATTACTGATGGGTTATTACCATGCTCCGTTAATCAAAGCCTGTGCTGCATCATGTTGCCTCATATTTGAAAGAGTGTGGATTTGTGTGTGTATGTATTGGGAGTGTGCTGAGACAGGGGCTATTCTATGAAGTATAATCCACCATTCAGAATATCATTTCTATATATAAAATGGAATATTATGCATCCATCAGAAAAGATGAATACCCAACCTTTGTATCAACATGGACAGGACTGGAGGAGATTATGCTGAGTGAAATAAGTCAAGCAGAGAAAGCCAATTATCATATGGTTTCACTTACTTGTAGAGCATAAGGAATAACATGGAGGATGTTAGGGGAAGCAAAGGAAAAGTGCATTGAGGGAAATCGGAGGGGGAGATGAAGCATGAGAGACTGTGGACTCTGAGAAACAAACTGAGGATTTCGGACAGAAGGGAGGTGGGGGGATGGGTGAGCCTGGAAGTGGGTATTAGGAGGACATGTATTGCATGGAGCACTGGGTGTGGTGCATAAACAATGAATCTTGGAATACTGAAAAAAATAAAATAAAATTAAGGTATTTTAAAAAAAGAACATCATTTCTAGAGAAAAAACATTCCAAATACTAACAAAACAACTTGGTTCAAAATTTTTAGAACATAATCTAGGAGAGGGAGAAGCAGGCTCTCCACTGAGCATGGAGCCTGCCTGGATCCCAGGACCCTGGGATCATGACCTGAGCCGAAGGCAGACACTTAACTGACTGAGACACTCAGGCACCCTGGGTCTAGTTTGTCTTATCTAAGATTGAGTGTTTGGTCCTAGACACTCAAGCCATGTTTGTTTCAGTGATTTTTAAGTCTTCCAAGCCCTTGGCTGTCTGTCTCTAAAATATTCCATCACCTCTCTGCTGTGCTCCCTGAGCCCTCGTGTAGCTAAGATAACTTTCTTTGCTAAGAAATTTTATTAACCATGAGAGATAAATATTAAAAAGTGTTTTGAAAAAGATGTACTCTCTTTTGTCCACATTTCTAAAAATCCGCCAACATGTAGTTGATAGAATGAGCCTGTACTTTTCTTCTTTTGGGAAATGAAAAAATCTAAGATGCATTTTTACAAGGCTTTGATTTTTGTCACTGCCTCTACCACTTGGCCAACATTTTAGGATGGTTTCAATTGTTATATGCTAGTATTATTTTATTATTTCAAAAACCTTGTAAATATGAATGTTGCAGCACACCCACTCAAAAGATGTCATGGGCTGCAGGTTGAGCAGTGACTTCTGTCTAGTCCTACTTCTCTAGATGAAGAATTCACTAGGTGGGTTGTTTTATAATTTTCCTCACAGTTCACATTTGGCATTGTAATGCTATCTCCCTCATATTAGCTCTTACTGTTGAGAAACAAAAGTCAAAATCACTTGCCCAAATATGTGAAGTCATTGTCATGGCTGGGATTAGACCCCAAATTTTCTGATTTCTATCTCCTAGTCCTCAGCTATTTACATGGGACTCTACTCACCTGACCTCTATTTCTATAAGGCTAATACCAGTACTCATCAAAATAGAAAGATGTCGTGGACAAAAGAGTTAGTCCTTCATGGTCTTCTGCAGGCTCCCATGGTCATCTTTGCAACTCACAGAGCACTTCTTTTTTTTTAACTAATTAATTTTTTAATTAACATATAATGTATTATTTGCCCCAGGGTACATGTCTTCACAGAGCACTTCTTGATTCTTTCATTAAAAAGATGGGATTTGTTTACCAGCTAATTAACTTGTGTTAACCTATGTTTGGTTTGCAATGTGAAATTGGTCCCAAGTGTGCAAATGAAAAGTAGAGCTTATTTCTTCATAGTGAATTTGGTAAGTGTTGACTTACAGTGTTGAGAATAATCACAGTTCTACTTATGTCCAGGATCTTCAATTCTTCTTAGGTCATGCCTAAGAGACATTTTGTGGATTGGAAGATTATCCCTTTTCCTTCCTGCCTAGAGATGATACGCTACACAATCCTAAGTAAAAGCCTGGCCACAGAGCCCAGCACCCAGAGGAAGTCAGGGGACTTGGGAGGATGGGCAGCTGTCCTCAAATGCAAGATCTGGTGGCTCAAAAAAGCACACAAAGTATAAAAAGCTTCCAGCCATCAGAGAAACTAGGAAAGCAATATATCTGGCTGAAAAGAGGAAGTAGAAGCCAACTTTGAATAATATTGTGAGGCAGGGAGAATATGAAAGCTTGGAGGAGAGAGACTGGAAAGACTCCAAGAAGACCTGGATATTTGAGAGTAAGTGGCAGCACAGACAAAATTCTCCAGAACTTTCTGGAAAGCAATAAAAACTCCAAAGCCTGTGTTTAAGGAGTAAAATGGTTGACTTGGGAGAAAAAACACTGTAAGAGTTGCAAACACTACTTTAACTTGTTAAACTAACATCTATTGAAGTACATAGCTGGCTCCCGTTTGGAAAACAACTTGTCCTCTAAATGACTAGAAATTTGGAATTCTTAGGGGGTAAGAGCCACTATGGAGAAGTAAATAAGGAGTCAACAGGTAGAGAGAGAGAATGGAAACTCCCATGAGAATTTCTAAATAAATTTTCATTCAATGGACTCTGGAGCTTTAAAACAAAATCATGTCTTTGACATGGGAATTACACTTCTAGGAATATACCCCAAAAGACAATCTTAAATAATTGAATAAAAAACATTAAACACAAAAATGTCAATGAAATGCTTTTATGGTTAAAAATGAGAGCTATGTGAATTCTTAAAAACAGGGAAATCATTAAAAAAATAATAGATACTACAGAAAATGAAGTCATAATATTCAAACAACTTAAAATATTTTAAATTGTGCATTATGATACATCAAATAAAAAATAAAAATTTTGCACTGGCATAATATTCTGTATGTGCACAAAAACATGAAAATATAGACAATGATTATCTCCTAACAATGTAATTATAAGTGACATTTATTTCTTAATTATTTCCAAAATTTTCTAAAGACCATGAGAAGCAGTCTGACATAATGCATGAAAACTAAGATCTGTATTTAGCTCTCTGGCTTCACATTTTTACTAGCTCTACAACCTCATATATTCTACTAGCTTTGCGATCTTGGGCATTTTACCTAAAATTCTTGGGGCATCAGTTTCCTCATCTGTGAAAATGGGATAATAATAATACCTACCTCATAGGGCTGCTTTAAAGATTAATGAAATAATGTAAATTTTTAAATGAAATTAATTAAATGAAATAATGTACTTCATGAACAGTCCTAGAAAATAGTTAACTGTTCAATGAATTTTAGCCATTCATTACCTTAAAAAAAAAAAGAATACACATGCAAGCTCGTGTGTGTGTGTGTGTGTGTGTGTGTGTGTGTGTGTGTGTGTGTACACACACCTACTCAAGCACATATATTCAAGTTTTAAAACAATAAAATTAGCACAGCTGATCACATAAAAGGCAGCTGAGTATTGTTTAAAACCCATTTTAATCATGCTTAGTTTGCTTAAGAAAGACCTAGGGAGGAGCCTGACACAGGGTAGGGTCCCCAGGGCAGTGAGTGTAGACTCTGCCCAAGCCAAGCGTGCCTCTCTCCTGTAACCTCCTTCATCCCTGTTCCTATGGATCACGTTTGTTTGGTCCTCTCCTGACTGCTCAGTGCTTTGGAATGAATGGGACATGATGGATGTCTTTCTTCTAGAAATAGAGGTTTTTCTACAAACCATTGAATATGGGAAGTCTAATGCTCAAATACTTTTCTTCATTCCCTGAGGGCCACAAACTCCCAACTTCTCTACAGGCCTGCTGTAGAAAGGGAGAAAATATTAGAACAATTCTTTGAATTCACTTTGTTTGTTTTTTCCAGAACCCTGCAAGTTATAGTAGATCTCTATCTCAACAGAAAGAGAGCAAAGGGTAGACGGGAAGGGCCTGTCCTCCAGACAATGGAACTACTGGAGACCTGAGCAGTATAATCCCAGTTCTCCATTAATGATCTTCGTCCATGGTGTGGTTTAGAAGTATAAATCAAATTTTAGCTCTGGATTTATTAGAGCTGAATCAAGCAAATTATTGAGTTTCTGAATGCTAAATTTCCCACCTATAAATTGGGATTATAAATAGTTACTTCAGAGAGTTATGGGAAAGACAAATGAAATTTTACTTGGGGTAAGATATGTGAGATAGGGGCTCCGGGGTGGCTCAGTTGATTAAATGTCTGCCTTCAGTTCAGGTCATGATCCCAGGGTCCTGGGATTGGGCCCACATCAGGGTTCCCTGTTCAGTGAGGAATCTGCTTCTCCTTCTCCCCTTCTCCCCCTCTTGTTCTTTCTCTTTCTCTCTCTCAAATAAACAAAAAGATCCTAAAAAAAAAAAAGATATTTGGTATACACCAAGCATCCATTAAATAACAGCTACTACTACAGAAACTAAAGAAGAAAAAAGAAAGTGTGGAGTTTCCTGATGATAACAAGTGCTAATAATTGCTAACATTTAATACGTGTCAAACACTAGTTTGAGCATCTTATCTATAATAATGCAGTTAATCCTCACAATAGCCTTGAGTTGGGTAATATTAATTTATCCAATATTAATTTGTACAATATTCTTTCTGTTTTTTTCAAAGATTTTATTTATTTATTTGTTTGTTTGTTTGTTTATTTATTTATTTATTTATTTGACAGAGAGAAATCACAAGTAGGCAGAGAGGCAGGCAGAGAGAGAGGGGTTAGCAGGTTCCTGCCAAGCAGAGAGCCTGATGCGGGGCTCGATCCCAAGACCCTGAGATCATGACCCGAACCGAAGGCAGAGGCTTTAACCCACTAAGCCACCCAGGCGCCCCAATTCTTTCTGTTTTATATACATGGAAGCTACTGAGTATAAAATGTAGTTTGGAGATACTTTGGAGCTCCTTGCAACTCTGTTAATATCTATATTATAAAACTTCTCTCTCACTCTAGACTCTGAACTCTCTATTTAATGACAGATCTCTATGTTCTCACGTTTGATTGGTTTATGGAAAATATACAATAAAGATATTTTAAAGAGAACCACTCTGCCTCCCCGGAGGGAACTTAGTTCTATACTCAGAGCAGAAATTAATTTCATTTAAGATTTCAGTGGCTACAAAGGAACAGACAAGTTGTATCTTTTTCATCTACAATATATATTTTGAGATAGAAGTTTTATAGTAGTGATCAAGATCATTCAACAGTTGAAATTAAATAACAATTCGGTAGAGATCATCTACTGGGTGTCAGGGATTATACTGCTACTTTGGACCTCCACTGCCCATGGTGTTTTGGGCACTTTCTGCTGTTTCCATGAGCTGACCGAAGCAACCACAATGTAGTTCAGTCCATTTATCTGGTTTTGCTCAAAACCTATGTCCACACAATTAATCAACTCAAATGTGTAGAAATTTGAACCAGCCATTAGACGATAGAAATAACCAGGGACCAGGCGACAATCTGAAGAATTTGGTTAAGTGACCACAAATATGGCTGAAGTCAAACACTTTGGAATAGGCACATCACTAAACTGCAAGCAATGCACTAGAATGTGCACTAGCAAAAAATCCTGATCTGAAATTCTCCTCTGCATCAGGACATCAAAGAAAGCAAATGGCAAAGAATGTTTGCTGTCATCATAATAAATCTGTTGGAACTCTATAATGTCCTTCAGCATAGTATTTTTTGAAATGAGTGACTTTCCTCGAGACACTTCAGGGAAGAGTGAGTGGTTAAATGACTTTTGCACAATTTATTTCTTTTCTAATTATATGAATATTTAAAAAATAGGACTTTTACAAAACTTTAAAACATTCATATGTAAGTGGTTTGTGGCTTGGGTTTTTAACTTTCTTAGTCATCATTTTACTGGCTTATGGAAATACTGTGGTTGTTCAGATATGTGTTTTTATATTCCAACAGGGACATGAAGTAGTTAGAAAAGCCTTTAATTTCCTTTGGACTTTTGTTCTTTAGTGATAAAAAAATGACCCTCATTTAAAGATGCAGCTACCATGCTAGTGACTGCCAGGAAACATCTCCTTTGAAATAAACATGAAATCATTCCATGTTTATTTGGAATAAATTTTGATTTTTTTTATTGTTTTGATTTGATTGTTATTTGCAATTTTGATTGCTATTTACAAGCACTGTTTGTTTTGATTGTTATTTGCAAGCACTGTTAATGTTTATATCACTTTCTTTTTGCTAAACTGTTTTATGGATACATAACTTTGAAATAAATGTTGGTCAAATGTTGATTCTGGTACTATAACAGAAAGATTGAGATCAGGGAGAATGAGGCTCTATAAAATATGTTACACATTTCATATTAGAATATTCCATAATAAATGCATCACTCTCCTGAGAACTTCGAAGAGAGATGCCATAGAGGTAGGAATATTATCCACTATAGGTCACCAATTTCACATTCTGAATCGAATGGTCAGAGATAATGGAATGTAGAAAGTCCTGCACATTTTAGCAAAGTATTATGATTTATAGAAGATGAGTTTAGACAAGTCAAGTTGATTGATAAGGATATAAATATGTAAATAAAGACTGTTATCTTGAATATAAATACCAGTTTCCTGGCAGTCTAAAGATACATATCCAGGGGCACCTGGGTGATTTAGTTGGTTAAGCATCTGACACTTGATCTCAGCTCAGGTCTTGATCTCAGGGTCATGGTTTCAAGCCTCACATTGGGTTACACACTGGGCTTGGAGCCTACTTTAAAAAACAAATGAATAAGGAGCCTGGGTGGCTCTGTCGATTAAGCATGAGCCTTCAGCTCAGGTCATGATCCCAGGGTCCTGGGATTGAGTCCCACATTGGATGGGGAGACTGCTTCTCCCTCTCTCTCTCTATCCTCCCCTTGCTCTCTCTCTAGCTCTCTCTCTCTCTCAAATAAATAAATAAATAAATAAATAAATCTTTTTAAAAAATTTTAAAAATAGATAAAGATACATATCCAGCTACTAGTAAATAAAATACCAAGAGATAAGTTAAGGTAGGTTAATGACCTACTTTGGAAGGGGAGATGCCTATATCTACATGATGAATAAAAAAATGGTATAGGGTCTCAGCCAGACAGATGCTGAAAGAGAAGTCATATATTCTGCAAAGACCTCTTTCAGAAAATATTCATCAGGTACTTGAGGGATAAACTTGAGCTTCCTAAAGCCGAGGATGACCTATGTCTTCCCGGGAGGTTTTTTTTTTTGTTTTTTGTTTTGTTAAGATTTTATTTATTTATTTGTCAGAGAGAGGGAGAGAGAGCACAAGCAAACAGAGTGGCAGGCAGAGGCAGAGGAGAAGCAGGCTCCCTGCTGAGCAAGGAGCCCGATGTGGGACTCGATCCCAGGACCCTGGGATCATGACCTGAGCCAAAGGCAGCAGCTTAACCAACTGAGCCACCCAGGCATCCCTTCCCGGGAGTTTTAATACAAAGTCTCAACCTAGCCTGGAGGTAATTGACAGATCACCTGTCAAGACTTCTGGGAGGTCAGCACAGATTTTGTAAAGACAGAGTCCGCTTGGCTCCACGGTCAGATGAAATCAGGTAATATAAGAGTCAAGGAAAATAGAATTTCCTCAAAGAAGGACTCCCACAGAACTGCTTGGGCCTGCAGAACTTCCACCCTCCACTCGTTACCTGGGGTGCACACACCCCTCCACACAGGCAGAGAACGGTAAGACCGGGCTCTCTGGAATACTAAAGAGGTGTAGGTAATGTTGGAGGGAATGCACATCATTTAACACTGGCTACATTTTCAATTAAAATCCCAATCAATAACATAATTTATAGTGAAGTGGATAAAAACTTCAGTTCATAATCATGGCTATACAAGAAATAAGGGATATATCTCTATTTTTCTGTAGTTCAGCTCAATTCTTATTTTTAATCCTATTCTACCTGGGCGGTGGACACACAATCACACTTGATTTTTGGTTGTTTCCTTTTGTAAAGATTGTTTCTAAATTAGGAGTTACATATAGAACTGAGATCATAGGGTATAGTGTAAGTCATGACAGGTGGTTTTTCCTTTTCCTTAAGCTTCAATTGCCCAGCACCCACTTCAGTGAAGCATCCTCTTCAAGGATCCTGTTTCCAATAAACACACTGCCAGCGGGACTAGATAAAGAGCCAGGCGCCCCCCCTTGAGGCCTTTTATTTTATTTTATTTTATTTATTTTATTTTATTTATTTTATTTTATTTTATATTTGTGAGAGAGAGAGTGCAGGAGCAGGAACAAGGCAGAGAGAGAGGGAGAGAGGGAATGTTAAGCAGTCTCCACACCCAGCAAGGAGCCTGCAGTGGGGCTCTATCTCAGGACCCTGAGATTATGACCTGAGCTGAAATCAAGAGTGGGTCGCTTAACCGACTGAGCCATCCAGGTGCCCCAAAGCTCTTTGTTTTAGATTTATTGGTTGACTTCATTAACTGACCATTTGGACTGCTTTTTTTCTTGTGCTTTAAATTCCTGATCTTATGCTTTAAATTTACCAATACAGAGCGAGCTCTTACCCTTGACCTCAATAAAAGCTCCAGGCCCATGTCCTGTGTGTGTGTGTGTGTGTGTGTGTGTGTGTGTGTGTAACAATACATCATTCTTGATAAATGCTTGCCAAATTTTTGCCGTCTACCTAAAGGTTGTGTAAAAGCTATTATGCATGGTAGGATTTATATGATAAATGTATTATGTATAAATGTATTAAAAATTATTATAAATAGTATGATTTACATTATAAATTCTGGAGACCAAATTTCATTTATTGGATTGGAATGCCCTGTTCAGATGTAATTGAGTTACCTTATCTGCCAAATTATCTCCCAAGGAACCAGCAGTATGTTGTGTGGCCCCAAGTACACCATGGAGTTTCCAGGAATTATAAGTAATAAAGCTTTTATTTCTTTTTTCCTAAGTTTCTTGATGGTTGTTACTGAGGATGTCTCGCAGTCATACTAAGAACCATAGGGCTGATCCGGCACAATATCGGTCACCAGCACTCAATGTAAGGTATCCCTCTGCACGTTAATGTCATTTGTCTACTTAACATTCACAGTTATGTTTACATAAGAATAATATAAGAATTCATTGAATACTTGGGAGTTCATTCAATGTAAATACATATGATAAGAACACGCATATATAGAAATAAGTACTCTTTGTGTTTCTTCCTCTTTCATCTAAGGATACAGCTAGCATGTTCCAGGAATTTTGTTCTGTTGGTTAGAGGGAGAACTACTTGGGAGGCTTAGAAGGAGATAAAAACCTAGATTTATTTTCATTAGAAAGAACAGTGAACTTAACCAAGGAAAGCCCACTGAACCTCAAAAGCTAAAAAGGGGAATGATCAAAGAATTGAGAAGAACGCTAAGTGAGCCAGCTCTAAAGGCTTTTTAATAAGGTTGCAATTGACAGAGAGAAGAGATCCAGGGGAAGGGAATATTAGGAGGGCTTTAGGGAGATAAATGAGTGGAATAGATTGCTAGGTTTTGCTCTGACCTAGGCCCTGTGATTCTCCTCTGTGACACTGTAGACAGATTTTGGTATATACTAACATCATTTTCTAGCTGGAATGTGCCAGCCCGGGGATGACATGCAAAGGCTGGGGCACTGGCCTTCAGGACCTGGTAAATACATACATGGATAGGGGAAATACGGAGGAGGAGGAGTTCCGACCTCTCCCACCACCAGGCCCAGCTTCCCGCTTGCAGATTTTGTCCTTCTGGAATTCATGAGGCTAACTAAACTCTGACAGCTCACTCTGTTTCCTGGATCAGCAGTTCACAGATGAACTGCCCGCATCCAAGGCCTTGTCTCGGGTTCTGATTTTAGGAGAGTGAAACTTCCAACGATTCTTTCAAAGAGGGAGTATGCGAAAAATTTCTTTGTCTATAGAAATATGTGTCTTTCTGAGTATTCTATAGATCATATCACCAGTTATCTGTTACTTAGTTGCTCACTGTGAAGTTCTTTGGTTTGCATTTGTTTGCTCCTATGTTGTCTTCTCTTTTTGGAAACAGCAAGTTAGCCCCAAACACTCATCTTTGTTTAATCACAGGATGGTGGTAGTTACCCCGGGTGCCCTGCCCCCAGTTGCCTTAGTTCTCTGTTATGGTACGCAAAGTTAAGAGAGCCTCAGAATTCTGGGATCTGTTTGACACTTGCTCAAGAGTTTACAGCATTTATATATTTTTCCCAAAAGGTCTGACTTCCTCACAGTCCCTGCGGTTGGTTGTGTTTGGAGATTTTTGGCTACAAATTTAAACATCTAAGTGCTGTCTGCCTTTAGAAAACACTGGACTGAGTCAGACACCCTTGATCCCTTTTTATGATTCTACTCAATATGTTGAGAAACCTCCCACCCTCTCCAGGAAAACCTTTCCATCTGTAATAGAGCCACCCAGCACTTAACTGTATTCCAGACTAAACGGAACAGAGTCAATAGACCTGGGAGCCTCTTGGATACTGAAATCAGGGATGCGCCTAATTCCACTGTACTTCCTGGTGTTTGTAATCTGAAGTATTTCTGTTAGTTACTTTTATTTTTATGTAGTTGGAAACATGCTTCATCTACAAAAGAAGAAAGAATTGATCTTTCATACTTTCATTTAATGATTGAATTCTGATACAAA
>CM052800.1:51975336-51992984 GCA_028533885.1 Nasua narica
TTTCCATTAAATTTCCACCTCCAAAATTCCATTACATTCTGGATTCCATTTGTTGTCGCAAATATTTTATTAAATTAATTTAAAAATAAGTACATTTATTTGTGTCTTCTTGATATTGCATTGTTTCCTGACATCTTGGATCATATCCTTTCACATTTGAAGCCCCAGATTTGGGTATAGTTTCCAGCACTTATTGAGTGTTTAATGAATATTTGATCTTATCCATTCTATCAACGATTTGGATAAAAGAACTGGAATGATACAATCTGCAGAAATCCTGTGGCCAGTGCCTGGCAAGTTGCAGGTTTATTGCAAGAGTAACCAAAGTAAAAGCTGAAGAGTTTTTTGTAATCTGCTAGTTCTGAGATATAAGCAGTAGGATTTTTTTGTGTAGTGTATTGTATTTTTGATATTCCCGTTGACAACATAATAAACCAGTTAAAGAATTATGAGAAAGTATACTTGATGTTATTCTTGTTCAAGCTCAAATTTTGGAGTTTCAAGAAAACTGTTTTTAAGTGTAATGCTAAATTGAATTTTCCTCACTGAATCAGTAAATGGTTGTCGAGAAATCATGCATAAATATGAAATGAAAACCACAACACCAACTGATGAATTCTGAGCAAGAAGTACAAAATCTGAGAATTACACTTACCATGTTTACATGAAATCAATGACTGCCAAAACATTGACGTACTTTTATACAAACTAAAAAATTTTACAAATAAATTAATGTCTAGACCGACTTTGGAAAATAGCTACACTTGTAACTGTAATAAAAAAGCAAAGTTTAGGATTGTAATTGACTCTAGAAGTAGAGCAACAGAAGAGTGGAGGAACGTAGATATATTTGATAATAGTGATAAAGCTCTAGATCCTATGCCCATGGTATGTAATCATGAGAGTCTGTTTTGATTATGCTTTTCATTATGCTTTAAACTTTATATCTTTGGTAACTGGTTGTATTTTGCATGTATCAATTATTACATAATAAAATAGTACATAGTCAATATTTTGAAAACTAGTGGTCTGGCATATTAAGTTTTTGGTTTTCTCATATGTCAAATGGGGATAATAATCCTCATTAGATTGTCTTTAAAGTTATATGAAATAATATACAAAGAATCTGCAACGTGGTGTCCATCATGTATGTATAAATTATTAACTCTGAATATATGTGTATAAGTGATCGTTTATGCTAATCTTTGTTCCAATTTTTAGTTTTTAAAAGTGCAATTTGGGGGATACCTGGGTGGCTCGATCAGTTAAACCTCTGCCTTTGGCTCAGGTCATGATCCCAGTGTCCTGGGATCAAGTCTCGCATTGGGCTCCCCGCAAAGCAGGGAGCTTGCTTCTCCCTCTGCCTGCCACTCCCCCTGCTTATGTTCTCTCTCTCCAATAAATAAATAAAATCTTTTTTTTTTTAAGTGCAATTTAGTTTTTGGTAAGTTTCAAAACATCATGTATAATAAATATTGCATTTGAATCCATCTTGAAATGTTTTAGGCGTAAAACTACTTGATGAAAGTGACTTTTTTTTTAAGATTTTATTATTTATTTATTTATTTGACAGAAGGAGAGAGATCACAAGTAGGCAGACAGGCAGTCAGAGAGAGAGAGAGGGAAGCAGGCTCCCTGCTGAGCAGAGAGACCGATGCGGGACTGGATCCCAGGACCGATCCCAGGACCCTGAGATCATGACCTGAGCCGAAGGCAGAGGCTTTAACCCACTGAGCCACCCAGGTGCCCTGAAAGTGACTCTCTTAATAACACATTTATCTTAGAAAATAAACACTGAACAGCCTTCTCTAAAATGTAGGAAGAATATCAAAATATGCCCTCTATCCAGTGTTACTGCTGTCCTGATGGCTAGCTGCAAAAGTCCTTGCCACAAATTAACTGACAATAGAACCTTAACAATTCATGTAATACATTAAGCTGGAAATTTTGGACATAAGATAAGTCACATTTGATCATGAATTGTGATTTATACATGCTACAATTAGACTGTCTAATTTTACCTTCTTACAAGACATTTGCAGGAAAGACTTTGCTAGAGTAAGTTCTGCAATTCTATCTTATTTCTACATCTGAGAATAAAAATCTTGAGATAAAAATCAAATATGTAATAGAGTGGACACAATCAAAATCAAGTCTCTCTCATTTACCTTGAAAAGTTTGTGAATTCACTCAAAATATAATTTGCTATATTTTAGTCAAAATACATACTCAGATCAATAAGCTAAAAATAAAAATAAAATAAAACAAAACAAAACAAAATTAAATAAATAAACAAGATAAAAATAGACATATACTCAGACCATCCAGTTGAATTTCAGGCTGCACTCTTTCAAGCAATGTTGGGCTCTCCACCCTTCTGATCACCTCTCCTTTTGCAAAAACAAACAAGGCAGATATTGTACCATTTAGAGCATGATTTTGAGGTTCAATTCAGAATCAGCTGAGAAAAATCAGCACAGATATGTTTAGATCTTTCTGTTGAAGATGAAATTAATTGTTGTCATCATCCCATACTGTGAGTAAAACCAGTGATGTTAATGAAAGTCACTATTATGTTCTTACCATATGTTCCAGACAAAATGTTCAGCACTTTACATATGATCTCATTTAATTCTCACAAAAACTTTCATTAAGGAAGTATGATTATCTGGAAGTGATTTATCCAAGCCACTGCTATTATGTTAAACTAGAATACCAAACTTCTGACTCTAGCTCTAAGACTCTTAACCATTAATACTACAATATGGCGGTTCTTATATGCTCTGTTCCACCATATTAATTCTTTTACCATTTATTCAAATATTAGGTATTGGTTGCAATCAATCTCCAAGAGTTTCTTCTAGCATTACATTGGGTAGCCTAGAAAGACTTTTTCATTGTCTGAAAGGAAATTTTTGAGGCTCCATTTGAAGACTTCAAGGATTCTGAGAAAAGAGGAAGAAATAATGAATTAGTCATGATATGACAAAACCTTTAATCTGACAGAATCTTTCCTGACAGGATCTTTGAGAATGTATAATCTGTAATTTTTCTCTGTGTTTCAGGTAGAAGAAGAGGAGGAAAGGGTTCTGTTTTGTAAGTACTCAGGTAGAGCCAAGAAATGAGTAATTGTTAACTAACCAATTTATAAAAGAGAGAAAAGGTAAAGATTAGAGATCTTTCTCAGCCTAGCATGCTAGGCCGTGTACTATTTGAAAATTTCAACATCAATAGGATGATTTTTTTACCTCTTTTATTCAGACTAGTCTTGAAGAAAAGTATCTTTTTTTTTTAAAGATATTATTTGTTTATTTGACAGAGAGAGAGAGAGATCACAAGTAGGCAGAGAGGCAGGCAGAGAAAGGGGGAAGCAGGCTCCCTGCTGAGCAGAGAACCCGATGTGGGGCTCAATCCCAGGACCCTGAGATCATGACCTCAGCCAAAGGCAGAGGCTTTAACCCACTGAGCCACCCATGCGCCCCAAAAAGTATCTTTCTTGCACATTTCAAACCTATGAAGCTTGCTTTTCTCTCTTCTAGCCAAAAGCACACTGATTATTAAATGGACCGTCTGCACTTTGCATTATTATCACCGGGGATTTTTGCTGCAGTCTTCTCACCGCCATTTGATTCATTTTCCGTGAATGCAGAGCCATTAAGGCTATGGATGTGGGGCCACCTGGTGACGGATGAAGAAAAGTCCTGGAAACTGAACACTGGGATTAGAATTTTGGTTTCCATTTCTAAATTGTTCGTTTTCAACAAATATCTTCTGCAGAAGAGTATCCTGTGGCAATAGCTAATTTGTGCTCCTGAAGGGATGGTTACCAGTATCACCATATACTCAGTTACAGTACCGACTTGTTTCTATGTGCCCGCCACTGCCATAAACCGTCTGCACATATTATATCATTTAATGCTCAGACAGATACTATTAAGTAAGTACCATCATATCTCCATTTTACAGATAAGGCAACTGAGGTTTTGAAGAAATAAGTAATTCATTTAAGAGATCATGAAGAGAGCAAGTGTGATCTTAGGAAGCCTCAAAATATTCCGGTTGAAAATGTGGAAAGAAATGTCACTCTGTATGAAAGTGCAAAATTACATGAAAATATTAAGAAGTTAATCTACATATTTACCCTTTTGTAACATTTTAGAGCTGCAAATTGCTTCTTTTTTTAAGATTTATTTATTTATTTGACACAGAAAGGGAGAGAGCGCACAAGCAGGGGGAGAGGGAGAAACAAACTCCCCACTGAGACTCCCCACTGAGAAACAGACTCTCCCAACTGGAGTTGATCCTGGGAGCCTGAGATCATGACCTGAGCCAAAGGCAGACGCTTAACTGACTGAGCCACACGTGTGCCCCTCAAATTGCATCTTATGAGTGTCTTTTGGACTTGAGACTCTGTTTTTATAAAAATACAAATTAATAGGAAAACATTAAAAATGTTAAAAGAACCATAAGAGCTGATAATATGAATAAACTCAATAGTATAGAAATTTAAAAAGCATAAATATATGTATGTGTGCTTGTGTGTGTGTGCGCATGTGTGTGTGTGAAAACAAAAAGCAGATATTTTGTAGCTAAAATGAATACTAAATACCCTTGGATTCTATTTTCAGTAATTTTCAGTGTGCTGAAATTATTAGTGAATCATGTGCTCTATTTTTATATTTCTATAGAAATTCCTTCAGGGCTTTCAGGTGATATCTTCAAAAATAAAGTCACTACTTTTCCCCTATGTTGTTGTCTGTATTTTCTGTCTCCAACCAGAGCAATAGACATGGAGTTCCCCTGCCCAGATCCCCCTTGAAGGAAGAACTTGCTATTTTAGTGGCAGACACTTGCCTTGACCAAAGTCAGACTCTTCCTGGGGAACACTGCCTCCAGTGGCTCAGGGAGGGTATAAAGGTCATTTCAACTCTAGGTGGGACGACAGTATTTGCACTGGGGCTTACCATGCTGGATATCTAAGTTTATATAGGGTTTGCATCAAAATGCAACTGTTCTCTTCAGCCCAATCCTGTTCTTTCCCCCTTCTTTTCGTAGGTCTTGATCCCTAAAATGTCTTTAAATTCAAAATCATTTCACAATCTGCTTCCTTTGTGTGTGTGTGTGTGTGTGTGTGTGTGTGTGTGTGGTCAAAAAGCACATAAAATCTATCACTTTAACCATGTCTAAGTGGACAGCACGATAGTGTTGACTATATGCACATTGTTGTACACCAGATCTCTAGAACATTTTCATCAGCATCTGCTTCTTGAGAAGCCAATCTGTGACAACACTTTAATGATCTAAATCCTCTTCAGATGTTTTGGTGTGCTGTTCTCATTTCTTGGTCATACCCTGGAACGTTTGCCATATGAAAATACAATGGTGAAAAACATGGCGGACAACATATCATGCAGAGTGTTTGCAATGAGTACATCCTTTTCTGTGGCATCTGTGAGAATTCCCCATACAGACTGAAGATTGGAGTGTTTCTTTTTCTAGCCCTCATGAGAAATAGGTAGAACTGGAAGGCTTTGTCCTGGGAAGCTCTAAGCAGCCTGATGAAGGTTTTTGTTTTGTTTTGTTTGTTTGTTTGTTTGTTTTTAATTAGAGAGAGGTCAAAAGCAACATGGCAGGTCTCAAATTTTTGACTTAAATCTTTCCTGAAGTCTTGAGAATGATATTTGGAGTTTTAGAGTAAATTTTATTTACTCAAAATTGAAGTCACATCAAAACTCCATGCTTTGGTATCTGTATCTGTAAAATGGGGAGTTTGGGCTATTATAATCATTTCAATTTCAGTGTGGTAATTTAAAGATGGTGGAAAATTTTTTGCTACTCCTTCCATTAAGAGGAGGAATCTAATTCTCCTCCTCTTGTTTCTGAGTTGATATTAGCGACTTGCTTAACAACTAGGATGCGGCACAAGAGATGTAGCATGAATTTCAAGCTAGATCAGACAAAGCCTGAGGCTGCACCTTGATCTCTAGGACCATTCTCTGTGGGAGCCTCTGAGCAAACTAGCATTTTTCTGGGAGAACAGACCAGCATTTTTCTGAGCAGCAGCGTTGGAGGGAGGAATTACAAAAGGGCAGGAGGAAACTTTTGAAGGTAATGGATATATATATTCATTATCTTGACTCTAATGGTGGTTTCAGGGCTGTATATATATATATCAAAGTTCGTTAGATTATAAATTTTAAATATATAAAATTTTTGTGGGGAAATTGTGCCTTAATAAAGCTATAAAATGAGAGAGAGACATTGGTGACCTCAGAGAATTTCCCTAGGAACCAGAAAGCTGGGTCTAGCAGATCCAGTGGCTGAAAAAAAGAAAAAGTCACCTGAATTTCACCGTAGAATGAGGCCGACAAAGGTAGTGCAACTGTCCCTCATTGGACAGGGACACCACAGATTGCATAGTTGACCTCTGGACTCCTGGTTACTTTTATGAGAGTGATCACTTTTGGTACTGCCTCTGACAAAGAGGCTTCTGCCCTCACCCATTGTCAGGTTAACTTAGCTCTTCCAGGTGGGTTTCACCACAGACCACCTTGTTTGTAGGTACTGAATCCTACTGGGACTTCTTAGATAAACCCAGAAGCATCTATTTAACTTCATGAAAGCCTCATTGAGCAAGTAAAAGTGGTTTCTCCTTATCTTCAACAGTTCTTAGGACCTGGTATTATCATCTCTCAAGCCAACCATGGAACCCTGGCTTCAAAGAAAGGTGAGCTGGTCATGAAAAGGCTTGGAAGTTAAATATTTGTCAGCCTGAGTTTACCAATAAGAGTAGGGAAACCCACAGTCAGCCGCATTTTTTTTTTTTCAGGACTTTTGCACTATGACAATCTGAAAGGCGCTCTGATAATAAGTAGAATAACTATACTGGCCAATAATGTTCTTTAATAGATGTCCTTAGACCATTAGTTTCTAATAGAACAATCCTCTGAGATTTTTTTATTAGCCTTGAGTTACTCAGTGTTATGGTTTCTTGCTTCCTTTATACATATCAAGTATCCTTTTTATTCAGAAAATATACCTTGACTCTAGCACAAAGCTTCTCTAATTTGTCTTTCTATTTCCCGGGTACTTGAGTTTCCCCTAAATAAAAGCTATTTGAATCCAACTCATGGGGTTTTCTGTAATGATGCCCAGGAGAGAAAAAAAAAGTATGCTTTATCTTCTTTTTTCCCTATCTCTATTCTACTGAGATAATGAATTCTCACTGGTCTACTGTGGCACTAATATGTCAGGACTTTAAAAAAAATAGAAATATTCTTAGCTAATGCTCTTTCTTCCTACCCTATTAGTCACATGACCAGAGTTACCAGCTCTGTCTTAGTCTTTCTTAAAAGAGATTCTTGTCTTACCTCATTGATTTGTTCATTCATTCATTCATGCATGGGCGCAAGACCATCAAGTATCTGGGACTAAACAAGCTGACTAGATTCAATCAGGTTATTTTTTACTTGAGTACATGCCTGATTTCTTTTCTACCCTGTTACTACTCAGATAAACTTTAACAAGTAATTAAGATTCTTTGAGCATCAATTTCCTTATTGATAAGATGAGAATGCCAACTACTTTGTGATGTTATCATCAATAGTCAGATGTAAACTATATGACACAAATTAGACATACAGTAAAAGTGGGTAAAATTATACCAGATCATGTAGTCAGAGGATTTTCTCTGCTTCATTTAGGTAAATTTCATTTCCTTATCCAATGGATTAAATCATTAATTGTATTTTTCTCCTTTCCACTGACAGCCTAGGAAGTCTAGTCTTGCTGTGCACAACCACTGGTCGATGGATAGTTAAAAGTCAGCCTCAGGAACAAGCACCTAAACTGTGAAGCACTAATACTGAGGACTTGAGAAAAAAATCCCAAACTAAGAGACTAAAAAACATAAATCTTCCCTTAATTGGTCCTGTTCAGTATTTGGAAACAAAGGTATAAAAGGTGTAAAAATTTCCACAGAAAATTTTAAACTTTCTAAGTCAAAATGTGATTGGTAAAATAAAAAGCTTTCTAGAAAAGTTTACATTGGCATATTAAGAAAAAAGGAAAAGCAGAAGAAAGGCAGGAAGGGAGGGAGCAAAGGAGAAAGGAAGAAGAGAGCAAACATGTATTTCCCAATTGCCAAATTGTAGAGAGAAAAGAATCCATCCTCGCAGCATATGAAGAAACATCTTTTTTAAAGTTAAATAAATAAAACCTGGTGTTGACAGAACACTTCATTTAAATAAAATAATAGCAACCTATGATACATAACAAATAATTTTGACCAACCAACAGTGACACTGGGTACATTGTCAAGTGAATCCTTTCTATTTTGTTTTTCAAATGTGATAAAGCCATAACAGGGATGCCTCTCTAGCACAAAAGTCTCATGGTCAGGCTATAAATGAGTAAAGACAGAAGGCAGGCTAAGCAGAGTACCAGGAAAGATGAGAGCAGCGGCAACAGAGCTCTGTAATATAACATCATTGAGTCTAAAATAAACAAGAACGTTCTACCAGATCCTCATATGATTGTCTTAATATTTTTTTCTTTATAATTTAGTTATATTTAACATTTGGTTAATCTATTCACCACCTATATATGTATATAATATTGTATTTGAACTAAATCACATTTGAAAGTAGTCTTTCATACGACTATTTAAAAGCTTAGAGCATCTTACATGACCTCACAACTCTGTGTGATAGGAAGTGGCATATTTTCACCCCACTTAGAAATTCAAGACACTAAACACTCTGGTTCCTTTTCAGCCCCACAGAGTACTCATGGCTCTTGCGTTAGTTAGGGTCTTCCTACGAACTGTCACTCAGATACAGATTTAAGTGTAAATAGTTTATTTTGAAAGTGATCCCTATAACCATGGGAGGGATAGAGAGAGAGTAGTGAAGGAAAGAGAAAACACTCAGTCAAGTGTTAGTTATCAAACAAGTTATTGCTATGGATTAATTGGAACTTCACTGGAAGCATGTGGAACATGGGCATTGGGGTTATCCCGCCTGAGGGGCGAGGGAGCTGGGATGTGTACGCTACTCTAGCAGGTCATTAGTTAGAGACTGCTTTCAGGGGCATTCATTTTCCAATATTTCCAGCCCTTGGCTCTGCTGGTTTAGTGGACTCTGGTGGCCAGAGAAAGCCCCCTGAAGATTAAGTACAGTGAGGGATGCAGTAGTGAAGATGGGATGACTAGGGGGAGGCATAGGGGAATCAATCCATCAAGATGGCTAAAGCTCTGACTTCATTTATTTGAAGTTTCATTAGCAGGTTCACTAAGAAATTTGCGGAAATCATGGAGGAATTAATCCTTTACTTTTTACATCATTGATTTTTCTTCATCTCTAAAAGCAATTAAAAACAATGAATTAAGAAAGGGTAAAGGAACTTTTTGTTGTTTTTTTTCAGAGAGATTAATATTCTTAGATTTACTGTTTTGCTCTACATTTTCAGTTATCAAAAAGGCAAAACTGATATTGCTAGTCTTCCCTATCACTGAAGAGGCAAAGACATGAAAGAAACCTTTTAAGGAGCAGGGAAAAAAAGGCTTAGTGCAATTCCATCAGGTGATTGAGCTGACTTCTGAAACCTCCTTATTAGTTGCATGAGAAATGAAGAATTTTAATTGAGAAAAATCAACTCACCTCCTCAAAACTATCTAGGAACTTCTGTATCCATTTCCACTGTAGAGCCAGGCAGAGATCTCTTCGTGAATAAGCTTCACATTAACATAATGAGATTTTAGAGATGAATTTTTTCTCTGCTTTTAGATAGTCCTTTGCAACGGTCCTTTGGGGTTCCCTGGTGAACTGAAATGATCCCAACATGATTTCCTCACAATTTTCCAGAAGCCATGGGCACCTCATTTATATTGCCAAAGGCTGTTGGACCCAGTTGTCATGGTGAAGGGAACTCTCAGCTTATGTGCAGTCAGATTGCTAGAGGTCAGCCAAGAGTTTGGGATTGGAGTTTGGAGTTTGGATTGGAGATTGGAGTTTCTTCAATCACACTAGCTCCAATTTAAATTTAATTCTTATTTCAGAAACTTTCTCCTGCTTCTCTAATTATTTTAACTCTGCAGAATGGACGTTAGCCAGCTCTCCAAACTGTGTTTTGGAATTTGCTTCTATCAAATAAATGAAACCTTCACTCTAGAATTCAGAAGTAAGGGGTCACAATAGCTAAAACAAAACTGACGTCTATAGCATGTGACCTTTCATGGGGACAGAGATTTTTTTTTTCTTGCTATTTTGTTTACCATGAATACCCAGTACTTAAAACATTCTACGTTTACAGAAGCAAAATAACTAGGCATTTTTAAAAGCATTTACAAGATTTCTCAATTTTTGTAATGTGAATTATTCTGAATCTTTCTTAATTCTTTGATACATTTGGGATGGAAAGGAGTGGACTGTGTCTTCACGCACTGGCATTGAGATGTTACACTCATACTCGGCCCGATAGAAGCAGCGGAAACAGTAAGGACATAGGGACTGGTTTCATCAAAGGGCACAACTCTGTTAGATACTCTTTAAAATCCAATGTGATGATCTTGAGGACTGTGGAAAATGTCTTAATTTTAAGAAAGAGCTTGCAGCAAATAAACATCTAATTTTTGGCCAGCCCTTAATATCATTTTCCTTTTTTAAAAAAAGTGATTCTCGAGGTGCTTGGGTGGCTCAGTGGGTTAAAGCCTCTGCCTTTGGCTCAGGTCATGATCTCAGGGTCCTGGGATCGAGCCCCGCATCGGGCTCTCTGCTCAGCGGGGAGCCTGCTTCTCCCTCTCTCTCTGCCTGCCTCTTCGCCTACTTGTGATCTCTCTCCTCTCTGTCAAATAAATAAATAAAATCTTTTTTAAAAAAGTGATTCTCACTGACTGTTTTGAATGCCTTTCTATATAAATACTAATATTTGTAGTTTTAAAAATTAACACGGAAGTTCCATATGGCATTTTTTCCTCCTATTTGATTTTCCAGAACCTTCTGGAACATCATAACACTACTTATAGGGGGTAAACTATGGTCTCATCAATAAAGAAATCACCTTCAGAAAAAATTAATAGAAACATATGGCTATATTACTATTTCACAGGGATATCATATATATGTATATATATAAATTAATGCAAATAAAAAAAAAAGAGCAAGGGCAGAAACCACAAGCTAAAAATACAATATTATTGGGATGCCTGGATGGCTCAGTTGGTTAAGACTCTGCCTTAAGCTCAGGTCATGATCTCAAGACCCTGAGATCTGATCGAGTCCTACATCAGGCTCCTTGATCAGGAAGGAGCCTGCTTCTCTAGCGGCCTGCTGCTCACCCTGCTTGTGGGCTCTCGCTCTCTGTCTCTCTCTTGCGAATAAATAAACAAATAAAATCTTAAAAAATATATATAATATTATTTTTTATAAGACAGGATCTCAGGAGGGTCTAGGATGTATCATGGATCCTCAAAGCAAGCAGGAGATGATAGTTTTCTGAGCCTTTGTTAACAGAATGCTGAGTGAACATACATGGGTTTAATATCTGGTTCAATATTAAGAGACAATTTTTATGAACTGTGGCTCTCTATGGAACACAAATTATATATGGATATAGATTATACATAGTGAGACATAGATCTATAAAATTCAACTAATATTCAGACATATAAATATATTTCTTATAGAACAAGATCTGATTTTTAGCAACCAGATGTCTACATCAATGCAAAACTTACTTTCCGTAGAGGTCTATAGATGAAGACTAAGAAATTCAAAATCTAGTTCAAATCAGGGCCTGCTGACTTATGCATTAGGTACAGTAGATACAGTGCCTAGCCCCTACAATAACATTTGTGATCCATAAAAATGTTTCAGTTTCTTTTAAGGTGAAAATAAAGAAGATTTAGAGTTAGACTTATTTTTTTCTCACAAGAGAGAAAGATGAAATTTCGGGAGCTCACAAAAATCTACTAAATTTTGCCTAAAACAAAAGAAAAGGTTGAAGTATTTCAAGTTATGTCAAAAATAGTTTTTACTGTTGAGATGATTAGGATGGGACAGCCCCATAAAGGTAAGAGTGTCCAGGGCCCATGAAAGTCTGTTTGCAACCCTGTCAACATTCAACGAATGTGAACAGAGGTTTTTTTTTTGTTTTTTTGTTTTTTTGGTTTGAATAATATTAACGTTTGTTATCAAAGCATTAGACAAGAGAAAACTCTGTTGATCAGAGAGTGTGCCTACCTTCACACAGTGCAACAGAAAGCAAGAAATTGCCAAGAGAGCAATAGAGCAATGGTCAGCTTGGAAGTAATATTTATACTGGATCTTTTCTTCCAATTCTCTGCTGCTCCTAGACACTGGTATGTTTAACTGTCTCTGAGGACTTGCACTGGCTGCAGTGGCTTTTTATATTATTGCAACACTAACCATGTGTGGGCCCTCATCCTTGCACTATGTTACTGGAAACAACACCAAATCCAATACCCCCTCCCCGCCCCCCCGCCCTTTGAAACAAACTCTGAGAGAAACAAACACTCCTAGGACTCTTTAACAAATTTTCAGCATGCTTAAATATTAACCTGAGTTAGTTTAAAAACTATTTTGTTTAATGTGTATGTCTTATTCTGTTTGGGTTGCTATAACAAAAACGTCACAGACTGGGTGGCTCGAACAACAAACATTTATTTCTCAGAGTTCTGGAGGCTGAGAAGTCCAAGAATAAAGCACTAGTAGATCCTGTGTCTGATGAGAAACTCTTCCTCGTTATAGATGGCCAGCTTCCTACCATGTCCTCACATGATAGAAGGTGCAAGAGGGCTCTCTGGGGTCTCTTTTATAGGAAAACTTGTTTTTTAAAATTTTCGTTTATGAGAGCTCCATCCTCATGACCTCATCACTTCCCAAAGACCCCACCTCCAACTACCATCACACTAGGGATTAGGTTCAACGTATGAATTGGGGGTGGGGGGGCACTAACATTCAACTCATAACAACACACGTCTCAATTTGATTATCTGTACTTATAGCCCCAAATTTTATAATATTTTATTTTGAAGTAACTTTAAAGTTACAGAGGGGCTGCAAGAAAAGTATAAAGAATTACAGAAAATTCTTCACCCAATTTCCCAGGATTTCCTAAAAACAAGAAAATGTTCTTACATAACCAGAGTTAAAATGATTCGATATCATTATTTAATCTATAGACTTTATTCAATTTATGACAATTGCCCCAATGATATTCTTCACATAGACGGATAGCTGGATAGATTGGTAGATGGATGGACAGAGAGTGAGATGCGGAGATAAAACTATTCAGGATTTAAATCTAAGATCGCATATAGCATTTAGTTGTCAATATCTAATGTCTAGTCTCCTCTATTCTGGAACAGAGTTCTATCAGTTTGGACTTGTCTGATATTTCTTCATGATTAGATTCATTCTGTGCAGCAATATTTCAGGGTGATATTGTGTACTTCTCAGTGCATCTTCTAAGAGCCTTATTTCCATATGCACAAGTAATAATTACAAGGATTTTGCACCCTAGCAAAAGTATCAATTTATGTCCTAGGGGGGAAAAAAAACGGTTGCTGAATGAAACTTCCTTGATCTGTTCCTACTGCTGTTCTTGTTTTATTAGAATCATGTCAGCTTCTGTGTATAATGAGCACTACCCAAGAGCCCTTGCAGGATTTATGATATAAATATGATTATAATTAATTAATACTTTATTTTGATAGTACTTTTCCTGTCTTCCAGAGCTTAATGCAGCAGTAAGCAGTTGCTCACAGAAGGTGCACGTGTGTGTGTGTGTGTGTGTGTGTGTGTGTGTGTGTGTGTGTTTGGGGGGAAGAGGGGTGAAGTTTATATTGAAGCACTCACTAATGAATCCAGGCAATTGTTATAAGTATTTGGTTTTTCACGTTTTTAATTTTTGTATTTTTTCTGAATTTAATCACTTATTAATTTAATAATGTCACTTAATAAAACCAGGGTTATTAATTATTTAGAAAGTGCTTTTTCATCATATTATGTGCCAGGCATTGCGGTACATTCTGTGACTACAATAGGAATAAGATAATCGCTTCCTCTATAGACCTTGCAATCTAGTGAGCGACCGGACATACGAGTCAAGTGCAGGGGTAGAGCGCTGTGATGGGGAAGTACGTCCACAGAAGCACAAGGACACGACCTTTCAACCATCTTGAGGGAACTGATATATGGACTGAGACCTTGGCCTGCATATGGAATCCATAAGGCAGATGCAGCATGGAGAAGAGAAGGGGCACTACCAGGGAGAGGAGAGGGCTTTCTTCTGCGTGCTCTCTGTCCTACCGAACCCGCCTGTCCAAAGAGGCAGCTCTCACAAGGGAAGTGACTGCAGAAAATTACAGCCACTTACTAACTCTCCTTAGAAAGAAACCACCCCCAAAATGTGAACCTTTGAACACTCAGTGAAGCTATTGATCCTCTGGTAAATATATTGTATTGCCCATTTTTAATCATCACTGTCACCAGTTTTATTAATATAATGATGGGAATTATGGTTCCTTTTCTTAAAGCTCAGAAAAGAATAAGCGGCTGCCAACACAGTTAATGAATGGATATGTACCACAACGTTCTGTTCTAGCACATTCAAATTCTCATCTCAACGAAGGGGAACAACCAGGGAGGGCATCAAGTGCTCTGAGTCAGGGAGGGGCTAGACAGAGACTGGGGAGAGCTGGGTAACCGGTACCTGGGTAAGCAGCTACCCAAGAAATTGGCCTCAAACACTGCTGCTCTCCTCAGCTCACATCTGGCTAGCCTCCCCAGCAGTCACACCTAAGCCAATGGCCAGTCAGGAAAACACAACTTCGTTAGCCTCCTACCCCGACTCCCATTCCGTGTTTACTATCCCATCTGCTATATATCAGCCTGGATGCCATCGTCTATAATGCTTGTCTTGTAGAAACTTCTAGAGTAGGTTAAAGTGAAGAAGCTCCTGTAGGAATCCTAACTCTATCTCTCCTCATGGAACCATTCTTACATCACATCCACCATGGAGGACATCTTCCCAGCTCTGAAATCTGCCTCTTTTCTTCTTTCCTCCTTTTTCCCCTTCCTTCCTTCCATCCTTTTCCTCTTGGCATTTGACATAGTTCTCCATTACAAACAGAATTCCTTCTGAGTATAGAAAAGTATGAAAAAGAAAATAAAAATGATCCCTCACCTCACTATCCAAAGATGAAGGCTGCTAAGGTTTTGATAGATTTCATTTCAATCTGGTGTGCTCTGTAGATGCTGCAATTTTATGCCCTGGTTATTTCATCTTCTATTGTGTCGTGTTTCTTAACATCAGTCAGTACTTAGGGGTGCCTGTGTGGTTCAGTCTGTTAGGCGTCTGCCTTTGGCCCAGGTCATGATCTCAGGGTCCTGGAATCGAGTCCCGCATCAGGCTCCCTGCTCCAAGAGGTCTGCTTGTCTCCCTCTCTTTCTGCACCCACCCCCCAACTCGCTCAAACACATGTGCATAAACTCTCTAAAGTAAATAAACCTTTAAAAAAAAATCAGTCAGTACCTCTACTGAATGGTTGTACCGTCAGTATTTCTACTTCTACTTTCACTTGCATTTGTGAAGTATTCCAACATGTGACTTTTTAAAATTTCATCGTGCCTCTCTTCTCCCTTCCTAGCCCTCCTGCACTAGACTGAGTCCTCCTTTCTCTCACCTAGATTACCATAGAAATCTCCTTAGTGGCCTAACCTCAAGCTTTCCTCCTCTCTACCTCACTCACTTTTGCCTAGTGAACTTTCTAAAATAGGACTCTGGTCATGTCCCTTCCCAGCTTTAGTCTCCAGTGTCCACCCTCTTGCTGTGGTCTTCGGGATAAGTTTATATTTTCACCCTGATGAAAGTGTTTCTCTGCTTGGCCCCTTCTAGTCAGCCTCTCCAGACTCCTCTTCAGAGCTGTCTCTCCTCCCTGCCTCAGCTTCCATCTTTTAAATTCTCATACCTCTGGGGCACCTGGGTGGCTCAGTGGGTGAAAGCCTCTGCCTTTGGCTCAGGTCATGATCTCAGGGTCCTGGGGTCAAGCCCTGCATCAGGCTCTCTGCTTCTCCCTCTCTCTCTGCCTGCCTCTCTGCCTACTTGTGATCTCTCTCTCTCTCTGTGTCAAATAAATAAATAAAATCTTTTAAAAAAATCTCATACTTCTGAGTCTTTGTTCATACTCTTCCGTTTGGTATACTTTTTCCATTTCTTTGCATGACAAGAAATTCTTTGCATCCTTTAAAATTCAACCCAGATGGCACCACTGCCTGGAAACTTCCTGAAAGTTCTTTCAACCTCCACCTCACCTAATGGGTTAAGATCTCAATGTCTTCCCTTCCCTGCCTGTGAGCAGTCAAATAGCTGACTGAACCGTAAGTGACTTCTTGGGGGTTTTTTCCCTTCTAGCAACAGGAGCTAGATTTGAATCACAAGCACCTCACACAGAGTGAACACTCTAGACAACTCTTCTGAAAAGAGGAAATCTTTCCAATTCTGCCTCAGCAGCCAAGAGTTCCTGTGCCTGAGGCCAATTTCCTTCTGTTGACCCCCATTACAATGTCGCATGCCTAACGCATGACTCATGGACTCTTGGACAATGTCATTTCTCCAAATGGCTATGAAGCCTTATCCACTTGTGGAATTTCCCAAGGATTTCAGAATCTCCCTTTAAAATCCCTTTCTCCAACATTTCTGTCACGGATGCCTCTAGAGAAATAGAGTAATAGGGCATTGTTATCCTAAGCATAAATCACCTATTGAAAAAAATCCCCCACATTAATTTTGCTTTAATTTTCCTTTAAAAAAGGAAACCAAATGAGTGTTTGTTTAAAAATATAATGATTTAAAATTTTAACATGCAAATTTTATTGTAGTAAATGTGAAAGTGGTTTGGGTGGAGATCCAGAGGGACAGATAGAAATCAAAATGCCACTTTAGTGACAAGAAAAAAAAATCTCTTTAAACCTAACCTGATGATAGTTTTTCATAAAATCATTCTGGTGACCTAGACCTGATTCACCCTTTTTTGAACATACAACAGAATCTTCTTATATTTGTTACTGTTATCAGTTACTAGGGGCACAGTTACTACCCTAAACATAAGGATGAACATTTGTACATCCTTCTTAAGGAATGATGTCACCGGGGTAGATGAGAACTTTATCGCAACCATAGGTGGATGTATCATGAAGCTACTTAGCTTGAACTCCAGGACCCATCACTAGGTCAGCCTTTTTTCAAGGCTTTGACAGGGGCCCTAGCAAGGCTTCTATATTTTTATAAAATGTCCTGTTGTATTTTAACCAATTGGTTAGGACTGCTTATTTTTCTCATTCCCACTTCCCTTTTCCCACCTCTTGTTTTAGAGAATGTTGATGTTTTATTTTTGATATCTGGCTAAAGGGAAGTTGAGATGAGGTTAGCTTAGATTTAGTGATATATTTTTACTGGTTAACAGTCAAGTTATAAATGGTTCTGCTTTTACTAGGCATCCTGGTATGAGCATAGCTTCTAGAAAAATCCCTCTGTTCACTGTGCCTATTCACCTGGACTCCCATAGTGAAGAGTGGGTCTTAAGGTACACAGCACCAAAACGGTGCAGGCATGGGAGAAACAATGTC
>CM052800.1:51993484-52020374 GCA_028533885.1 Nasua narica
TCTGCCTGTCTCTCTGCCTACTTGTGATCTCTCTCTCTCTGTCAAATTAATTAATTAGTTAATTAATTTAAAGATTTCTAAAACATTACTTATATTCAGAAATGAACCATGAATTTCACATCATGTTCCTACATTGTAATGAGCTGCCTTTGATAAACTATCTAGACACTGAGAATAAATGAGAGAACATACAGTGGATGGATTCCTTAGGGTTATTAACTGATCTCTGAATAAAAGGACAGGGAAATTATTGGTCGTAAGGGTACCTGGCCCTCTTGACTTCACCTAAGCTTCTTAAGTCAAGTCAGCTGTGAATATTCTAGGTTTGTTGTTGTTTTAAAGGGTTTTTTTTTTAAAGATTTTATTTATTTATTTGAGAGAGAGAGAGAGAATGAGAAAACACAGCAGGGAGGGGCAGAGGGAGAGGGAGAAGCAGGCTCCCCACTGAGCAGGGAGCCAGACATGGGGCTCAATCCTGGGACTCCAGGATCATGACCTGAGCCGAAGGCAGATGCTTAACCTACTGAGCCACCCAGGAGCCTCTTTTTGTTTTTTTAATACACCTCCAGCTCCTCATATATATTCCAGGACAGAAGAGACTAAAAGAAAGCCTAACTGCAACCTGTATTTTTCATTAGCCTCTTCAGTGCCTGGGACACTCAGCCTTGGATCTGAACTTTATTAGTCAAGAGATTAGATATTTAGGGTCAAGGATGTTTAAGATGTTAAAGGTCATTTGATGCTGACACAGATCTCTGGCTCCTCATGTGGCAGAGGCGCTCATAGTTCTCCAGTACATTTATTTTTCTATGTATTTGTAATAAGGAGGTCTTCTCACAATTTGGCTAAGGAGAGAGGGTCCTTCTTCCCTAAGTCTAAAGACATGTAGAATTTGCCTGATACACTTTTTTTTCTTTGCCTATCCTATGTTTTAGAATTTAAGCCCTGTGAGGATAGGGACAGTATTTTACTCCTCTTTCTATGCCTATTTCTCTACATACATAATATCTGGCATATGTATTGTGTTATTATTGCCTGTTGACATGCTTATAGCTCTTGAAAATGAAGGAATAGATATTTTAATTTCTGGATCTCAGCATGTTACCCAATCCTGGAAACATGGTCACTCTTTAATAAATGAGTCTACCAATTAATGTGTGTGTAACCTTAGAACTGTACCCTTACTCTGGAAAAAAGGAGACAGTATAGTCCATGTCCTGCATAGTCTTATTAGTTTGGAAACATCCAAAAGAGGCAAGAAGAAAATATAGAAGAAGGGCACTAGAATACAGAAGTGGCTCCTATTGCCATTCCACCATTTTGGCTACCCCCAATTTTATATTCTGTTTCATAGTCACCATTCCTGAATCTTTTATTCTCTTTTTCTTACCTTCTTTTTGAATTCATGATCAATCTTCCACCTCCACCTAGTTCCCTCCTAGATACCACAGAGATAGAAGAGTGGAAATGGAAAGGATTGTCACAGTGTTTTTCACACACTGCCAAGATCAACAATTTTGTTCCTTCTCTCAACTCTTTCCAGGAAGGTAAGAGGACTTTGGACGAATGCCTGTAATCTGTACTTGGAAGACTAGGAAGCCCTGGTATTACCAACTTTAGCAACAATTTCTGTGCTATAGAACAGAAAAAAAGCTACTCGGTGCTGCATCTCAAATGACCATGCCGATGTTTGTCTTTTTATAGAAAATAAGCTCAAGCCAAAGTCCAGAGGGACACTCTTAGATATTTTGCCTTGAATAAATCCTTCGCACTACAAAGAAGTATGGACATGGAGCAACAATAATAACTGATATTAAATAATTTTCTCCATTGTGGAATGAAGGCATAAGGTCACATTTAATCAGTTTTAAAGAAAAACAATTTAAATGCTCCTGAACATCTGAGTTTATAGAGCAAAATTGAGACTTATCGTCCAATATTTGAAGACTCAAAAAAGTTACTTGAAGGACAGTAGAAAGTAATTTTTTTGTATAAGAACAATTTGAAATTTAAAATATAACCACAGACTTGTTTTAATTGTGATTAACATAAGCATTCCACAGAGTAAATTGTCTCTTACCTCATAAAGATTTGCCCATTTTTATGATGGGTATACATGCAATTACAGGAAAAAATAGCTTAAAGACGTGACAGAAGGAAATTTCACCCTAAATAAACACCCTAAATAAATAAACATATTACCAAAGAAATTCTTCTGTTACCCCAAGATTTTCAACTTGTTTCCAATGACAATTTATGTATAATTATATTGACTTTAATAAATTTCTATAACAGAGAATATCAACATATTTATTATTTTATGGGATTAAAATTTGTCCTGAATAATTCAAAGCACACTTTAGGCACAAAAGTAGAATTCTCACAAGGGTATTGCCTCAGTGCTGGAGTCAGATTTCTAGCACTTTTTTAAAGATTTTATTTATTTGTCAGAGAGAAAGAGAGAGAGTGAGAGCACAGCAGGGGGGCAGCAGGCAGAGGCAGAGGGAGAAGCAGTCTCTTCACCAAACAAGGAGCCTGACACGAGACTCAATCCTAGGACCCCAGGATCATGACCCCTGCTGAAGGCAGATGCCCAACTGACTGAGCCACCCAGGTGTCCCACTAGGGTCAACCTTTTAATCCTTACTTAAAGAGTATTCTGGATCCATGCTAAGAAAGTCTAAAATAAAAAAATAGGGACGCCTGGGTGGCTCAGTTGGTTAAGCAACTGCCTCTGGCTCAGGTCATGATCCCAGCGTCTTGGGATCAAGTCCCGCATTGGGCTCCTTGCTCCGCAGGGACCCTGCTCCTCTCTCTGCCTCTGCCTGCCTCTCTGCCTGCTTGTGTTCTCTCTCTGTTAAATGAATAAATAAAATCTTTTAAAAAAATAAATAAAAAATTTTTTTAAAGTCTAAAATCAAGCCTTGAAAGCATCAAACTGATCCTATGTAGCCTAATTGCATCTCAGAGCAAAGTGCAAAAATATTTAAAGTAATATAAAAATACATCATTTAAAAATGCATCCCCAACATAAAATTCACAACATAAAAAACACAATATTTGACATCCAATCAAAAATTACTAAATAACCAAAGAAGCAGGAAACTATCACCATAACTAGTAGGGAAGTCACCATAACATAGTAGAGGAGAAAGACATGGGAATGGCACAGATAACAGATCAGTAGACAAAGGTGTTAACAGTTATTATTAATATAATCCATTTTTCAAGAAAATAGAGGGAAGGATGAGCAAGATGAGAAGAGAAATGGAAAAAATAAAAACAAAACAAAACAAACATTTAGACATTAAAAATCCATAGCTGAAATAAAAAACACACTGGATGAATTACCTGAAGATTAGACACTGCAGAAGAAAAAAATAGTGAACTTGAAAAGATAGCAAAAGAAACTACAAAATGAATTACAGAAAGGAAAGACTTATAAAAATAGACACCATCAGTGAGCTGTAGGACAATATCAAGCAGCCTAAAATACTTAGAATTGGAGTCTCAGAAAATGGTGAGAAGGAATGAGAGCCAGAAAAATTATTTGAAGAAATGATAACCAAAATTTTTCCAAATCTGATAAAATTTATATCAAGAATGTAATAACTCCCAAGAAGAAAAAACATGAAGAAAATCAAACTAAGATACATTATAATCAAATTGTTCAAAAAAAAATAAATAAATGACACAGTCAATTTTAAAGCAACCAGAGGAAAAAGAGTGACATTATGAACAGAAGAACAAAGGTAATATGACAGCAAACCTCTCATCAGAAACCTTGCAGCCTAGAAGAGCACAAAATACCATCTTTATAATTCTGAAAGATAGTTATTAATCTAAAATTGTAAACTCAAAGAAGACTTTTAAAAATGATGAAATATGGGGCACCTGGGTAGTCCAGTGATCTGGGCGTCTGCCTTCAGCTCAGGTCATGATCCCACCATCCTGGAATTGACGCCCCTGACAGGCTCCCTGCTCAACAAGGAGCCTGCTTCTCCCCCTCTCACTGTTGTTCCCCCTGCTTGTGCGCGCTCTCTCTCTCTCTCAAATAAACAAATAAATAAAATATTTTTAAAGATAATGAAATAAAGATTTTTTTCAGACATACAAAAAATGAAAAAAAATTATCACCAGCAGATCAGCAATGTTAAAAAAAGTCCTGCAAGCAGAAATAAAATAATGCCAGATAAAAACTTGATTTATACAAAGAATGAACAACTGGAATAGAAAATATGTACATGAATACAAAATCTGTTATTTAAAAGTCTATCCAATAGAAAATTGACTAAAGCAAAATAGCAACAACATATTGTAGAGTTTATAACATATGAAGAAGAAAAATGTATGACAACAATAGCATAAAGGCAAGGGGAGGGAAATGGACCTATACTGTTGTAACATTATTCACTACCTGTGTGAAGTTGTCATACTAAAATAGAGATTGAAAAATCCTGGAGCAATAAAAAAATAGGAATAGCTAATAAGGCATAATAGGAGGTAAGATGAAATAATTCAGTAATATTCAATTTATCCAAAAGATGGCAAGCTGGGAAAGAAGTAAAATGAAAAAAAAAAAAAAATGATGAAGCAAATAAGAAAAAATAGCCCAATGGTAAATATAAACCCAATCATATTGAGAGTCATATTAAATGTAAATGGAATACTCAAAATTAAAGGCCTAGATTATCAGACTATATAAAAAAGCAAAATTCAAATATATGCTTTCTAAAATAACTCACTTTTAAATATGAAGACTCAAATAGTTTAAAAGCAGGAGTATTGAAGATTTACCATATTAACAGTAATCAAAGTAAAACTAGATGGATAGACATATGTAGATTTCAGAGCAAGAGATGTTGCTAGGAGGGACCTCTCGGTCACTCAGTCGCTTAAGTGGCTGCCTTTGGCTCAGGTCATGATCCCAGGGTCCTGGGGTCCAGTCCGCATCAGGGCTCTTTGCTCGGTGGGAGGCCTGCTTTTCACTCTGCCTCAGCCTGCCACTCCCTGTGCTCGTGCTCTCTCTCACTTGTGCTCTCTCCCTGACAAATAAATAAAATCTTAAAAAAAAGAAAAAATTTGCTAGGAGTAAAGGAAGTCAACTCATAATGGTCAAAGGTCAACTATTCAAGAGAATATAACAATCTTAAATGTGTAATGACAGTTGTTAAAAAATGTTTTTCATAAAAGTTATAAAATCTTACACTTAAAATCGGTCAGTGTCGTCTATGTAAATAAAATTTCAGTAAAGCTTGTGAAAAAATCCATAATTCATTAATCACAGTTCCATTCACATGCAGTGTTGAATTCATCCTATGTTTTTCTAAAAGCTAAATAAATGTACTGTTCAGTGAATCTTATTGCGTTTCATCAGTTTGATTTTCAGAGTATGAGACTGCTCCTGCTGATTAGGCAATGAGTATTATAATCATCAACTCCTATAGGTCTGCCCATATAACTTTCAGATGTTTATCTATTCTCTCTATTACTATCCCCAGGGTAAACCCACATCATTCATTTCAACAAATAGTCTACGGAGGTCATCTTGCTCAGTGCCAGACATTGGTCTATATACTGGGATTCAAAATGAGCCTCTGCCCCTGCTCATGAGCTAATATAACTCAGTCTAACATGTCAGATGTTTTTGTAGATTAGGAACGATATGCCGCAATAAGATGGAGAAGAGAATGTTTCACTGTGGGTGACTTATGAAAAGCATAATCATAAATGGTATCAGCACAGACTGAGCCACCAGAGGTACCTGGTGGCTCAGTCTGTTAAGCCTCTGACTCCTGGTTTCAGCTCAGCTTATGATCTCAGGGTCATGAGATTGAGACATGGGTCAGGGTCCATGCTCAGTGTGGAGTCTGCTTAAGGTCCTTTCCCTCCCTCTCCCTTTGCCCCTCCCTTGCTCACATTCTCTTTCTCTAAAATTTATAAATAAAATCTAATAAATAAATACATAAATATGTAAATAAAATGGTACCATCATGTAAGTACTTATTAAATGCCAAGGATCATAGCTAATGCCCCCAATAATTCTTCAAGGTAGAGTGTTATTTTCATTTTATAACTGAGGAAGCAACCACAGAAACCCTTAAGAAACTTGTTCAAGGTCACACATGTAAAAAGCAGAGAAAATCTGGCTGATTCCCAAGCCACTAGTCTTTTTGCCTTATCATGCTATTTGTTTTTTTGTTTTTTTAAGATTTTATTTATTTGGCACAAAGAGAGCGATCACAAGTAGGCAGAGGCAGGCAGAGAGAGAGGGGGAAGCAGGCTCCCTGCTAAGCAGAGAGCCCAATGCGGGGCTCGATCCCAGGACCCTGAGATCATGATCTGAGCCGAAGGCAAAGGCTTAACCCACTGAGCCACCCAGGAGCCCCTTATCATGCTATTTATCTTACAGGCAAAGAGTATGGAAGTAATTGCTTCATAGAGGTACCAACACACGAGCTTGACCTTGAGCAAAGAGCTGTAATTTACTAGTGGTAGGGAAGAACAGAAATGCAAAAAGAGAGATAAACACACTCAAGTCTAAAAATTTATAGCATATTTAGAGAAGAGTTTATCATTCTGTGTAGGTGGACTATATGTGTGGGGTGGGGCAGAGATACACTGGAGACAGTAGAGAATAATTTCTTGAAGAGTTTTGCCCCTATTTTGTGTTTCCCTCTTAGCATTTCACTTCAGTGCCATGAGAATCATTTTGCTAAAATACAGATACAATTATGTCACTCATCTATGTACAAACATTCAAGATTTCTATTTTTACCCCAGTGTAAGGTCCAAATTTATAAGCATGGAACACATGCCTTATTTTCCTAATCTTTGAAATGGTGTATTTTGAATATCTATTTCTTGGGTTACTATTATAAGGAGATTTTACACACACACACACACACACACACACACACACACACACACACATGCAATCTCAGCCCCAGGTCATATATAAAAACATACAAAATGGTGTGTTTATTAATAATTATAATTGTTATATTATTATTATCACTATTCTTTGTGCTATCATAGTCTGGTGGGTTGAGTTACACATTTAGCAGAGATGTTTCAGTGAAAATCAGCAGTGTCAAAATTGAAATGCAAGTTATTTCAACAAATTTTTTGAAAAGTTAACACGGGAAGAAGTGGGGTACAAGTGGTAAGTTATTATGGTTTTACTTTTTTTCCTTATTTCTCTTCTGACGCTTGCCACGAACATCTTTAGTTGAATATCATAATCAGTAGGTATGACCCAACTTACTGAATTTATGGTTCAGTCTAAAAGACTGAAACAAGTTCTGCTCGATTTACTCTTTGTTTTAGATTAACTCTGCTGAGAGCATTGTAAGGCTGTCACCTTATCAGCAAGAACATCTAAAGCTGGCATTTCTGTCGGGAAAAGCACGGGTTGTATTGCAATTTACTGTAGCTCTTTGTTGTGCAAACTTTCAGGGGGTGATGAAATTAAAGTGGCATTGCTTCAACTTTTTTTTTTCTCACTGAAAATTCTTAGCAGATAGTATCTACAAACTAAGAACTTGCATGGTCACAACCTGGATTAATGAAATAATTACTGAAAGGATATTTTTGTTCGTAGAGGTCCGTTTCCTATATCTTGTGCATTGAGGATTTAGTTTTACAGTGACCCATGTATATAAGCAACAAAGGTCTCACAAAATAAGACAAGCTGATCATATATGATGCATTATGGTATATTTTTTATTCTACCCTATTGTATTTAATTCCATTATATTTTCCAATACTAGTTATAACCCGCAAGATTGATTTTGCAACCTACTAATGCATCATGACTTATAATTTAAAAACATTTCTATAGTATCTTAATGACAGAGTCAAGCTTTGTCAGTCCCATGGTAGAGTCAAAGTCCTTGTTCGCACGTTCCTAGATGTTAGAAGTGTCAGTGGAGATAGAAAGCTTAAACTGGCTAGGTAGGCCCTTTGCACACCCAGCTTGTCATCCACCTCCAGATTACATGATTTGCAGATCCTGACCTAGTGTTGGAAGTCTCTGGGAACTCTATGGGGTGAAGCATTTGGAGTTGAGATGGCACAGGAAGTAGGAGAATCTCTGGGCTGTTGAAACTCTGAAGGCTAGTAGTTGTCGTTACCCCAACATTTCTGTTTGGCTCCCAGTACAAACTAGATTGAGCATTTAAAAATGCACTGTTGGGACACCTGGGTGGCTCTGTCAGTCAAGCAGCTACCTTCAGCCCCAGTCATGATCCCAGAGTGCTGGGATCGAGCCACCCTAGCTGGCTCCCTGCTCATCAGGGAGCCTGCTTCTCCCTCTCCCTCTGCCCCACCTCTGCTTGTGCTCTCTATTTCTCTTTCTCTCTCAAATAAATACATAAATCCTTAAAAATAAATAAATAAACATGTACCCTGGGGGCAAATAATACATTATAAGTTAATTAAAAATAAAAATTATAGGGGCGCCTGGGTGGCTCAGTGGGTTAAAGCTTCTGCCTTCGGCTCAGGTCATGATCTCAGGGTCCTGGGATCGAGCCCCGCATCGGGCTCTCTGCTCAGCAGGGAGCCTGCTTCCTCCTCTCTCTCTGCTTACTTGTGATCTCTCTCTCTCTCTCTTTCTCTCTCTCTGTCAAATAAATAAATAAATAAAATCTTTTTTAAAAAAATAAATAATTTTTAAAAATTTAAAATTATAAATAAATAAATAAATAAATTTTTTTAAATGCACTGTTTTCCGGAGCTCCTGGCTGGCTCAGTCGGTAGAATATGCAATTCTTGATCTCAGGGTCATGAGTTCCAACCCCATGTTGGTTGTAGAGATTACTAAAAATAAATAAATAAATAAGCTCAGAAAAAAAGGCTTATAGGTAAACTTTAAAAAATAAATAAATAAAAATGCAATGTTTTCTAAGAGGGTTTATAAAATAAAATGCACTCAGTAGACTTAACATTTACATGGTCTCCTTCTTTCCAATCTGATTCTTTCTTGGTGCAGAGAAAAGACTGGCTTTGAGCTAGTGGGCTTCTAAGTCAGAGGGTCTTGAGTTTTACTTTTAACTCCACTTTTAAGATCTTCTATCCTAGTTTCCTTGTCTATAAAATGAGAATAATAATATCAACCCCATAGCATTCTTGAGATAATTCAAAAGACATTATAAAGTGCTCACATACAGCATCCGACCCAGAATTGGGCCCTAAGAAGAATTACTCTCCTTCTCTTGCCTTGGTGCTTACCCCCAGGACACACATTTCCAAACAGCAGTGACCACATCCCTGAGCCACTAAGCGATCCACTAAGGGTACACCACAGGCAAGCAAGAATTTTTTTTCAACAGAGCCACAACCCAAAGCCAGGGTGCTACAGTCAGTAAAGAAAAATCTAGCACAATGAATATAAACCACATTTCCCCTAAAATCAAATAAAAAACCCTGCAAAGTTTATCAACCACTGTGTTTATAAGACTATAAAGTGTACAGAGTATCTGGTGATTGAGATCTGGTCTTAACTTTCCCTTTGGTAAAAAAAAAAAAAAAGAAGAAGAAGAAGAAGAAATAAACATAGTATGTAATCATGTTAATTATTTGTATTTTCACTGAGTCAGACACAAAAAGGGATTGTAACAGTGCCCAGTTTTATGTGGGTGGCAGTAAGCTTGAAAGCAAAAGGAGTCGCCAAACCTAAACAGAGTTAGGACTGTCAAGTCTTAATTATGAACAATGTAGGGTAATTTGTCCTCTACTACTGGGTGATTCCAAAGCAGCATATCCCAACCTCCATTGGCTCTAACTCCAAAATCTGTTGTAATTATTTGTTTGTCCTGATTTGTTCTTCCAGAGGAGCAAACTTTATCCCTTCTAGTATATCTACATTCTAGAAAATGCCAACCACAATAAATGCTGAAAACTATTTTTCAAATCTGTACCATAGGAAGGAGCACAATGTGATTACTGCAAAAGTTTTGGATAAGGACTTTTTTTAATCGCTGGGATAAGGAACTCAACTAACCAAGAATAACGCAAAATGTGCTCACTAAATGAAATTTAGTTGTATAAGTACATGTTTAATGTAGAGTGCATCATATGTGATATATAACCAAGCCATCCTCTTTCCGCATTTCCTCTATATTTTCCACCCAGCTGTCCTAATGGGATCTCATGGTTCTGTAACCTCCTCTATCTACTTCAGAACATTCGAATGACACTAGTTCATCATCTGCAAGCAGAACCTTGCCTCTGACATTATCATATTCAGAACAGTGCGACAAGATTATAGCTCACGAATGGCTCCTCTAAGACCAAAACCTTTGTCCTTCTCACACTCCTGCTCTCAAGCGTAAACTGAACATGCCCGGCATTCCATGGGGATAAAAAGTCCCTCAAAAACCCCACCACCATCATTTGTTTCCATTTCTCACACCTTATCCTCCTTCATTCACCTTCCAGCTCAGCCTGGTTAGTGGTTATTGCAGTAATTGCATTTCTGCAAATTACTCTCTAAATAGTTCATATTAGGTTAATCCTTCATTCTTGCTCACTCCGGTTGTCTTTCTCTGTTTTGTCCCTGAGCTACAAAATATCGCAAAAGAAATGAAATTCTATGAGTTGATATCAGTGTAATTTAATGCTTTCCAGTTCTAGGTGTGCTTCCCTGATGTTTTACATTGCTTTTTTTCTTTAGAGTGAACTACCTTTAAACTTTCACAAACTGTGGTCCCAAATCCTTATCACTTCCATCAAATACCCAGCCTGTCATTAGCCCTTGACCATTTGAGAAATGACCTGTTCTCCCACTTTACTATGATGATCCCTAAACTTAGCTCCCTTCATCTTCACGCTTTCTGGATCTTTACCTTTTTCTCTTTCTGTCTCCTTAGTATTAAAGAATGTTAACCCCACCCTGACCCCACTTGCTAAATATAAGTAGTCAAGAATACTGATTACTGGAGTACCTGGGCGGTTCAGTGGGTTACGTGTATGCCTTCAGCTCAGAGCATGATCCCGAGGTCATGGGATTGAGCCCCCCATAGGGCTCCATGCTCAGCAGGGATCCTGTTTTTCCGTCTCCCTCTGCCTCTCCCTCTACCTCTCCCCCTGCTTGTGCTCTCTATCTCTCTCTCTCCCTCTCTGGCTCTGTCTGTCTCTCAAATAAATAAATAACATCTTTAAAAAAATAATACTGATTACTTAGCCTTAACTATGGAAGTACAAATTTTTGCACGACTTACTTTAATTTTTAAAAGCTATTCTTAATTTTAATTATTTCATTATTTTTTATTTTTTCTTTATTTAACAACATTTTATATAGAATTTACTTTCTGGCAATTTTACACATACAAACCGATTGGCTTTTCATAATAATCCTATGAGAACTCTTTTCAAGACTTTAAAAGGAGTACAAATATTTAGATTGGCTAAGCCAGTGGGACACAGAATAGACAAAATATGAAGAAGACACAGAGAGAAAGGCCAGAATGAGAGATTGCATGGTCCAAGAAAAACAGACAGAATAAGCTCTAGTCCTGAATTTCTACTTCTCAGTTCCAGCCACATCTAATAATTTGCCATTTCCTGCCCTGGCCAGTAGTTGACTGCCTTATTGGCCTGCAGTTTATACCAAATAAGTCCTCAATACCGTCACCCGCACACAAGGTTTTTTGCTTTGTTTGGTTTGGTTTATGCTGGTTTAGTAAGATTTCAACTACTTCTTAGCAATCACATGTATGTATGCACATGTCTGCATTTCTCTCTAAAAAAACGTAGGCACAAAGTCAAGAAGAATAAAAACAAAAATAAAAGCATTTCTGGTGAAAAAAAATACATGAAGGTATAGTGAAAAACATTGCAAAAGGTACCATGAGTGACATTTAAAAATCAAGTTTTCGATTCTTTATTCATAATTCTTCTAGCTACAATATATAGTGTGACACTGTGTGTGACACTTTTTATTAGTGGTTTATACAGTCATCTATCAACTTCCTAAATTTTGCTTTCATAATACCGAAGTCATCATGATGTTTTCATTCTCCAAAAACATCTTCTTATGACATAACTATTTCCATGGGGAAGTTTCCCCTTTCCTGTGTTTACTTCCCTTTTGTATATTTGTCATACCAACCTTTCTTGACATTACATTATATGATCATAGCAGAATTTATTTAATCAGGGCTACTCCCAAGAACATTTAGAAAATAATTCACTCATTTTAAGAAAATAGAAGTGAGAACTTAAATTTTTTTTAATTTTTAAATTTTTAAAAAAATTTTTAATGTTTCTTGGTGTAACCTGAAATGATTTTAAATAATTGCAAATGGCTCAAATCACCAGGATCTTCACTACATGAGCAGAAACAACAGAAGTTAATTAAGGAAGTATATTGGAGAGATATTAAAGAATGTCAAGTCAGGGGTCTGGCGTTTACCCAATTTTATATTTCTTGAAAAACCTGTCCTAGCACTTTACACACCATGAGTGCTTAGTAAAGGTCTATTGAATTAATCCACTATCTCCTCATTTCCTGCCACATCCTTTGATTTCTATTCACTTTGCATCCCACACACCATACAGTAAATGATGAATTTGTGCACACACAGTCATGCAAACCCCTTCAGATGAATATAAGAGCATTCCAATGGAGGTAACAACTGAAAGGGTTTCTGAACAAGTAGGATCTACACACAGCCTTTAGTGACTGGGTCTTGCCCCACGGGTGAAACTCCAGATATAAAAACCGTTGTGAGCTCCCAGTAGACACAATGCTCATTCCAGCCTCTATGACTTTGTGTATATGGTCATCTCATTCTAGAATCCTTTCCCCTCCCTTCAATCTTTACATTCACCTGGGAAAACCCATCCTTTCCGACTTAGTTTGGGGGCACACCTGCCCTAGAGAGGCTTCTGCAAAGATCTCCCAGCATTCAGCCCATAACAACCAGAAACAAGGTTAGGGACCCCACTTCCATGCTTCTATTATATCCTGGACATAATCTATCATGTCATTTACCAGGTTACTTCGTAATACTCTATTTATATGTCTGCTTCTCCTATTAGACTGAAAATTTGGTGGTAGTGCATTGCATCTTATACTTTTTTGTATTCCTGGGCCCTAACTTGCTTCCAAATTCATAAATCCTAACTTATAAATGAATAAATGGAGAAAGGGAGGGAGGGAAGGATCTAAATAGTGAAGAAATCAATCTGTGGTTAATAATTTTAGCAGCGATATGAAAAATGGAGGGGCACCTGGGTGGCTCAGTCAGTTAAGCATCTGCCTTCTGCTCAGGTCGTGATCCCGGAGTCCTGGGATCGAGCCCCACATCAGGCTCCCTGATCGGCAGGGAGTCTGCTTCTCCCTCTCCCCCTCCTCCTGGCTGTGTGCTCTTTCCTCTGTCAAATAAATAAGTAAAATCTTTTAATATATATATATAAGATGGAAGTATTTTTTAGGACTCTTTTATTCTAAGTGATGGCAACATGACTCAAATTAGCTTAATAAGGAAAGAAAATCAACCACTATATCACAATGAAAGTCCGTGGATTAGATCGGGTAAAGCTAGATTCAGGTGCTCCAACTATGTCCCAAATAGCCCCAGGCCTGCGAGAGCCCACGCCCTCCTCTGTGGCAGCTCCATTCTCAAGCAGGTTACCCCAAGCAACGGCAAGACTCCAGGTTCCTATCTTACCAATTTAGTGATCCCAGCAAGAAGCAAGAGCCTCTCAATTCCCTTTGTTCCAGCACAACTGGCATCTTCTCTGACTTGGCCAATCTTAAAACCCTGGCTCCACTCTGAACCCAAACTGGCCTGGGCAAGGGCACAGGCAGGAAGGAGGGACCCACATTGCCAGAGGGTCACAAACACCACTCTGGAGCTTAAGCCAAGTCATCTCATCTTAATTGTGTGGACCGATGAGGGCAAGGATAAGGATTCCTGAAGGAAAACTAGGGTTCCGTTTGAAGGAAGAGTGGGGACCAGATAGGTAGAAGCAGCAGTCGTAGTAGAGATTGGAAGGGGAGGTTAGCACAGATGTGTAACTGGGTGCCCTTAGACAAGGGGATAGCTGAGCTTGGGGATTAGTGACATGGTCCCTTCAGAGCGGAACCATTATACAACAAGCTAAAGCTGCTAGGAAATGGAAGAGAGAAGGGTGGCAATTCTGCTAGCACAACTCTCAAGACAAGCCAGGATAAAGCAGAGCCACACCATTCATTCTTGTCTGCCAATTGACAAGATCTGTGCTGAGGGTGAAAGAGTCAGCCAAGCTTTTGCAAGTATGTTGCAATGTACTAGTCAAATCTGAAAGCTACAGTAACAATTACAGGGTAAAATGGAAATTAGTAAACTAAATTTAGTGAGTATATATTTTAGAGATAACCTCATTGGGTTAGTGATTGCTTGGATTTAGAGCTTGCACGTATAAAAGTAGCATTCAGTATATCTTAAAACAAGAAGCAGTTTATTGTGGCGGGCTTTATAACACTGGTGCTCTTAAAATTTTCTGAAACTTAGTAGGGGGTGAATTAAATGAATTAAATAATGGAAAGTGGTCCATTATGAAAAGAAAAAAATACCTAAGTAGAAAGTGAATCTTTACTTACTTTCTGAATGCAAATAATTCTGATTTAAACAAGTCTTAAGAGTCACACTGTAGAGAATTCCACAGATAATTAGTTAATTCTTGAATGTCTCATCCTCTTGGCTGTTACTATAAGTAAATTGAAATTCTACTCTTCCTGTGTATTTGCTAACGTCAATACTTTGGGTTGGGCCTGGGAATCATTACAGCTAACACTTTCTATTGTTTGGGCATCGAGCTGTTAATGCCCAAGGCATAAAGACAGTCATAACTGAAATATTTTCCGATAAATGGATTGGGGAGAATTTTTACTCTTTTTCCCACTTTACATAGGAAACTAAAATTTCAAACACTGGATTTTAAAAATCTGTTCTAAGAGCTCGAAAGAATATAGATGCACCCTCCTTTCACAATTCCTGATGCTGAAAATTAAAAGATTTTTCCCCCCTGTTTACATAAGGATTCACCAGAGAGTGTTCTTGTTCAGGTAAGCGTCTTCATCAGTTCAGACTGCTAAAACAAAATGCCACACACCAGCTCGCTTAAATAACGAATGTTTATTTCTCCTTGTTCTGGAGGCTGGGAAGTCTAAGATCCAGATCTGCAGATTCAATATCTGGTGAGAACTCTCTTCCTACTTTGCAGATAGTCTTGCTCCCTCCGCCACCAGCCCTCACATGACAAAGAGAGAGAGACCAAGCTCTCTGGGTGTCTCCTTTTATAAAAGCATTGAATTCCATCCTGAGATTTCCACCCTCACAACCCCATGTAGACTTCGCTATGGCCCAAAGTCCCCATCTCCTAAGACATCATCACAATGAGGTATAGGGCTTCGGCACTGGAATTTGTGGAAGGCATATTTAGCCCATTACAGGAAAGTTTTCAAACATGACTTTTATTTTAACAAATATTTATAGAACAAAATATGTGCTGATGTTTTACAAATGTTAACACATTTAATACTTGTAACAACCCGGTGAGGCAGGCATTACTTGCTCTCCTTTACAGAGGAAAACCAGGAGCCCAGAGAGAGTAAATAAATTGCCCACAGTGAGGGTCATGGGGTAAGAAGGGTTCCAGCCTTCAGGGCTTTACCACACTGTCCCTTCCTGGAGGCAGACCCGCTCCCTCTGCCACCAGCCCTTCCCACTGGCACTACTAGAATATCTCCCACATCCGTGAGGTCTGGGCTACCCTGGAGAATCTACTGAAGCCATCTACTTTAATCCAAAAAGAGATACCGAACCTGATGCTGAAAAGTGAATTGCCCCAGTGAGAAGACTTCAGCTACACAGACTGAAATGCTTTATTGGCATTCTTAGAAAACTAAAGTAGTTGGCAGTTGTTTCCCTAGCCAATCAATTTCAGGAGGCAGATAAATTCAGATGACCTTGCGGTGGAATAGCCTATTAACCTAGTATTTACATACTTGGAAACATATCTGTTTGTGACTCAGAAGAGTAAAGGTGGGAGTTCGCTAGGTCCTGGCACTTTGGTGGCCATAATCCCTTCCCTCAGTACTAGAAAAGGTGGACCTCCCAATCCCAGCCCTCACTGCTCCGGAATGTCTGTCCTGAATGGAAACAGTCTCCTAGACAACCAACGTGGGGCTCCAGAAATTACTGGAGTGTGGGAAGTCCCAGAATCTCGAAGAGAAGAAATATGACACGTTACCAACTGTATCCTAAAATAAGCACTTACCTAACTTGAGGCCTGTCCCCTTACCCTGCAGCCATGCCCCACTGCGCAAAGCATAGTACTAAGTTTTGTTTTTGTTTTTGTTTTTGTTTTTGCATAGTACTAAGTTTGATGTATCTTAACTGATAACACACCGGGAAAAAGACAAACGTTCTTACATGTAATCTAAGATGACACTTTTAAACAGAGCTTTTATTCTGGAGATGAATACAATCTGCAAAACCCAATTTAAAGTAAAAGGATGTATAGGTAAGAGAGGCTGCCATTCCTGCCTCAACTCTTCCAGTTAGTTGCAGCAGCGTGTCTGTAAGAATTAATTCTCTACCCTAAAGGATCTAACTAATGGGTCAGACCAAACTTGCCCCCCCCCCCGACCCAGGATCACTGGGAGCCCACGGAGCCCCCCGCAGGGGCAGCGGCAGTGTGGCGGTCACTCGCGGCCCCTTTGGGGATTTGGGCAGAAAGAGGACATCCCTGACTCCCAGGGACACGCGGGTGGCCAAGCGGGGTAGAGGGGGCGGGTCCCCCTCCACCCCCGGGCGGGGCCGCTCTGTCCTTTCCAACCCCGGAGCGACCTGCGGTGCCGGGAATTTCCCTGGCCCCGGGCTTGCTCACTTCCCCGCGCCAGTCAGGGATAAAAGGGGTTCTCCCGACTCGGGGAGCCACACAATCCACTCCGCCAGCTCTCGCTCCAGCTCTCCAGCTCTCCAGCTCCGAGCACCGCCGCCCGACTCTCCGAGCTGAGCCTCATGGCCCGCGCCGCCGCCGCCACCGCCACCGCCGCCGCACCCCGCGCTCTCCGGCTGCTCGGCGCAGCGCTGCTGCTCCTGCTCCTGCTCCCCGCCGGCCGCCGCGCAGCAGGTGACACTCGGCGCCCCCAGGCCCCGGGAGGGACGGGGGGCCGTGGACGCCCACCCCGGGACAGCCCGCTAACCCGATCCGTTCTCCCCGCAGGGGCGCCAGTGGTCGCCGAACTGCGCTGCCAGTGCCTGCAGACCGCGCAGGGAATTCACCTCAAGAACATCCAGAATGTCATGGTGACGCCCTCAGGACCCCACTGCGCCCAGACCGAAGTCATGTAAGTGATGCCCCACACTGCTGCTGCTGCTGCTGCTGCTCGCGTCCAGGCGGCCCCCACCACCCCGCTGCCCCCCGCCCTGCCGCCCAGCCGCACCCCAGCCAACTCGGATTCTGCCTTCTCTCTCCGCAGAGCCACTCTTAAGAATGGGCAGGAGGTTTGTCTCAACCCCGAAGCCCCCATGGTCAAGAGAATCATCAACAAGATGCTGAACAAGTGAGTTGTGCTTTCTATTCACACGTGGGACTAGAGTCATAGATCACCAATACTGGCAAATGCCCGCGGAAATTTTTATTAAGAAAACCCAGGGCTCAGCTGAAGGACTGAAAACCATTTTTATTTCACAGTTAAATTTGCTAATAAGATCATTCATCTGCTCTGGTGCCAGAAAGATATTGCCAGCGCCCTCTATCCCCGTGCAAATCGATTTGGCCAATGACGCTAAAATGCCTCCCAGCCATTAAGGAACAAACAGTATTTTACCTCCATCCCTTATGGGTTTCAGCCCTGAGAAGTGGAACCCCTGGTTTGGGGAAACATGAAACTCTGAAGCTTAGCTCTGGAGAGCAAGGACTTTGAGACCTCCCCAAGCTCAAGTCTAGGATCCTTATGAAAGTTGTCTAATCCCTTTAAGCCTCAGCAAAATGGAATAGGTAATAATAGCTATTTCATGGGTTGTATGAGGTTTAAGTGAGGTCTTGCATGTAAAATTTTAACCCAGTGTGACAGTGAGCACTACGTTTTAGCTCTTTCAAGTCAGTAATAGAGGTCCGGCCACAGCCCTGCCCCCAGGGAATAAAAGAGCAAGTTCTCTGCTGGGCAGGGCAGTGGGTACTGTGGGACCTTGTCTGAGTGCAGGGGGGCGGGGCCAGGGTCTGCCTACAGAAATCCCACCAGCCTCAGGGGCCAGTGTGAGAGAAGAGCAGGGTTCCTTAGCACCTGTGACAGTGACCTTTCTCTCATCACAGGGATAGCACCAACTGACCCCAAGACAAGTAAGAAGCTCGCTGGTGGTGGTTCCTGAAAGGCCAGCCCTTCTAGGAACTGAAAAGGAAGAAGAGAGCAACTGTCTTCGGCAGACATCTAGAAAGGCCTTAATGTGTTTGACTATGATGAGTTCTATTTATTTATGTTTGTATTTATTTATTTTTTAAAGCTCATATTTAATATTTTACATGTTAGTATTTAAAGATATGGATGTGTTTAATCAAGCATAACTCAGTCACTGATTGTTATTTAATCTGAAGATGATGGGTTTTAAATCATCGTGAAACCAGTGTTTCCTGGGAAATCATCAAGTGCCAATGCATATTGATGGGGTGGGTGGGAAGGGAAGAAGGGAGATCAAGCAGTTAAACAGTGTGTACAGATCTATTTTTGTACTTGTTTGAAAGAATGTCAGTTGTTATTTATTGAAACTGTTTCATACTATGTGGTCAACATTTTTATGTTGAAGCTTCCCTTGGACATTTTATGTCTTGTTTGTAGGGCATAATGCCTTGTTTAACGTTCATTATGCAATGTTGCTCTGTCTTAGAACAGAGAAGTTAAAACTACTGTTACGTTTTTACAAATGATATGACAATAAAAGTTTTGCAAAAAGTAACACGCCCGGGTTTTGTTTTATTCTTTTCCATCTTTGGTTCCAAAGTATTATATAGTTAGACTATATAGTTAGACTATAGTTAGACACACCTAACTTTATGCCTGCTACTAGTTTTAATTTTCCTTACCTTTCTCTTATTTAAGTGATATTTGACACACTACTCTCCCCAAGTACCTTGAGAATTCTAGTTTTACACAAAATATTGCTGCTTTTCACACCAATTCAATACTCAAAGTTAGTTCCTTATAAACTTCTGGATTTTTACAAATATTGTAACAAGAGCTCCTATTGAAGGCTTTGAGTGAGTAGATTTTCAAACAATTATGCAATTCTTTCTCTTCTGATGAGGCTGTGACCAAAAGGTGGGAAAGGTGGATTCTTCCTAAGAACTTGAACAATTTGTGTTATTTAGTAAGAATAGTGATCTATGCTAACACTTACTAAAGCAAAAAGAAGAAGAAAGGAGAAAAAGGAGGAGCATCTATGGAGACAAGTACATGCTGTAAACTAAAATACATAACAAAAATAACAAAGGATAGGTTAAGAAAAGAAATGAATTTGGAATATAATACATGTCTTCAATTGTTGGAGAAAGTATTAATTGAAGGAAAATTGCAATGTGGCAGGAATATAGATTGCAATTTTTAGGTAACCTCTAAAAGGGAAATGAAAATTTTGGATTTATAAATCTGAAAAGGAGATAAAATGGAATAAAATAAAATATCTGAATAATATGAAAGAAATTAAGGAATAAAGAAGCAAAATGGCAGATGGGGTGGTGGGGAGAAAGGAAAAATCTTCCTTACAGAAGAATGCCTAATAATACAAATCTTTCTCCTTCTGAAGCTGAGTTTTAATTCCCCTCTCCACATGAGTATGGGCTGGACTTTTTGCTTTCTTCCAAAGAAGAGATGAAGAAAAGGGGAAAATAGCATTATAGTGGAGAATATGGCAGATCCTACTTTTTAACCAATTGATGAAGGTTATTATGACCAGAGGTGTCATATGAATATCAGGAACACCCCCCAACATGATATGGTAAGAAGAGCACTTCATCTCCATCATATTCTTCCCCAAAACACATAAGCCCAGTATGGTCATGAGAAAATCATCATAAAAATTCAAATTCAGAAACTTTCTACAGAATACCTAACAAGTATTCTTCAGATCTGTTGATGTCATGAAAATCAACACAATAATGAGATTCTGTCACAGATTAGAGGAGACAGGAGACGTGCTGACTAAATTCAATGTGGGGCTTGAACTTATGACCTTGAGATCAAGACCTAAGCTGAGACCAAGAGTCAGACACTTAACCAGCAGCCCCACCAAGATGCCCCAAAGATTGACTTTTTTTTTTAAAGATTTTATTTATTTATTTGACAGAGAGAGAGAGATCACAATAGGCAGAGAGAGAGGGGGAAGCAGGATCCCCGCCGAGCAGAGAGTCTGATGCGGGGCTCGATCCCAGGACCCTGAGACCATGACCTGAGCCGAAAGCAGAGGCTTCAACCCACTGAGCCACCCAGGCATCCCAAGATTGACTTTTTTAATGCAAAGGTTGTATAAATAAGACCCAAAAACCTATGCTTCTTAAAAGAAACACATTTTAAATACTGGGACCCAGGTAGCTTGAAAAATTTTCAATTTTTTTTTTTCAATTAAAAGAATTGAAAGTGTCATGTCATGCTGAAACTAACTGAAAGAAACCTAGTGTGGATATCTGGATGCATTCTTGTTAGTGTTAGTGTATTATTAATATAAATTTTTAATACATAGGTTAATAATTGATACATTAATTAAGGCTTAATTATATTAAGACCAAAAGAAAGAAGTAGACTTAGAATTTAAAAAAAAAAAAAGACTGATTCAAAATAAAAAGGAGGTACTTCTACAAGAGTCAAACAATGATAAAATCCTGTGAACTTAATATTTACCAAAATATATTAAGAGAGAAACTAGAAGGAGCCATGCACTAAACCATAATCATAGTTAAAGATTCTAACAAGCTTCTGTCAGTACTTAATAGACACAGCAGTAAAGAATCAGTAACAGTATAGAAGGGTAAAGCAACAGGACCCACTAATTTGATCAGAGTGTTGGTAATACAGACACTTCACCCAACAACTGCATAAATCACATATATTTTTTTCAACACACAATGAACATCTTACAAAACAGACCATATGTGAGCCATAAAAAATATGTTGCAATGTCCCAGAGGATACAATCTCTGATCATCAAATTTTTTATGATTTGTCACATTCCCAGCTGACTGTGCATCCACGCATATGAGTGATGTGTTTGCTGCGGTTTCTAGTTCATCTCTTAACTTCCCAAATTTCACTTCCATAATACAGGAAGCATCAAAACACTGTCATCATGCTGCTTTCATGCCTGTTATAGACAAATGTGATAAACAATATTTCCATGAAGACATTTCCTCATTTTATGTATTTATGTCTTGACCTATCCTATTGCAACCTTGGGATTTCTGTATTTCTTTGATTTGTATTATATGTAATGTAATTTGAGGACTCAAAATTTTTTTAAAAAATCTTAAGAAAAGAGGCCTGGGTGGCTCAGTAGATTGTGTCCAACTCTTGATTTCAGCTCAGGTCATGATCTCAGGGTTGCAAGATTGAGCTCCGCATCCGGCTCCATGCTTAGCAGCGAGTCTGCTTAAGATTCTCTCCCTCTCCCTCTGCCCCTGCTCTCTCTTTCTCTCTCTCTCTCTCTTTAGAATAAATAAAAAAAATCTTAAGAAAGTGGAAATACAAAGTTTATATTGAAATCTATTGTTTTTAAAGCCTCGAATAATGCTCAAATTTAATATATTGGATGGTTCTCAGAGTTAATTGAAATGAACTTAAATATTTCTAGATGGTTAAAACCATCAGGATGGCCTTACCATGGGAACAGAGGGAAAGATTAGCTGTGTTGCAGAAGAAAGTATGCAAGTCAGTATTGAAGAAGAGCTTCACATTTGGAGTTTCAGTTTTATCCACTATGCATCCTTTGCAAAACTGACCATAGTCCCTTGTATCTTGCATGTACCTAGTAAATGTCTTTTAAATCAATACCTACTACCCCCTCATTTTTGTGCACACATCCTGAATCTTAGATTATATCCCACCCACTCTATGGTAGATAGCCAACAAAGATCATAGTGTGGTCTGTGCAACAGGGCTATGGAGATGCCTACGGAGGCCTCTCAGTTGAGATATCATTCATACTGGATCCTGACCGACAAACAGGGTCCTACCAGCACATGGCCCTCCAGCGTCAGAGGCCTGCCACCTCCTTCTGCTTCCCTCTCTTCTCAGTCTCAGCTCACAGAGTGAGGAGTGAGCTCCAGTTTGCTGCTCCTAGGACTCACCATGCTCTATCCCGCTGCTATGTCTCTGCTCATTTGGCTCTCTCCTGAATGTTTTCTGCCCATCAGTGTTCCCTGTTTACCCGGAGAACTGCTGATCCTTACGAGTCATGTGAATGAAAAAAAAAAAAAAAGAGTCATGTGAATGATCACCTCTTCTAGGAAAACTTCTCTGCCAAGTTTCATAAACCCCCTCTGTAAGAGCTGGATTAGGTGCTCCTTCTCACTCCTAACACCTCGGGAATGGTCGACTATGTGGATTATAGGCTTTTCTAAAATCTCCTATTTGTATATTCATTTCCCATAATGCATTGAGGGTCAGAGAACAGAAGAATCTTATTCCTTTCGATATTCCCGGTCAAACTTTATCCCCACGTTATATATACTCAGTAAAGATCAACGACAATGTTGAAACAAAGGGAGAAGGAATTCAATTTGGGTTGAACTGCCCTTCTGGTTAGAAAGGTAATTAATAATAAATAGAATCGGTAACAAAAACCCAACTCAAAATGGCTTCATGAAGAGGCAAATCATTCAACCTATAAAAGCAAAAGACTGAAAGTACATGAGGTAACACTGGATGTTGCAGTTCAAAAATTCTCTTTAGTAATTAGTCTCACTCCAGATCAGCCTGCTTTTTTCTGTGCTCACTTCACAAAGCTCTCCTCAAGCCCTGACAAGGTTTCAAGTTTCTGTTCTAGTGGTTAGAACCCCGCAAGGAAGCCAAAGGCTTGTTTTTCCAACCATTTCCTGACAAAAAGACTCCAGGAAATTTTTCTGACCTGGTCAGGCTTGGGTCACTTGCCCACCCCTGTACCTATCAGAACTGGGCTGGAGGCTAGACCCAGACCGGGAGGACTGACCAATACCAATTTGGGTCATCAGCCCACTCCTGGAGCTTTGGAGCAGTGTCATTCTACCTGAACTACCCAGATTGGAAGGAAGAAAGGATGGTCCCCAAAAGAAAACCAAGGTTCTGTAACCAGGAGAAAGGGGAAGCTCAAGCCAGGTAGAAATGACCAATGTCCTAGAGACTGGATCAGGTTTAGGACATTGACACTGGACAAAATGCTCTGGACTGAAGACATGGGTGAATGGAGGGACTGAATGTCACATTCAGACATCTCTATTCTTCTCCCCTCAGAGCCAGAGTCCTTCTACCTGAAGCAGCCATTGCAACAAATGGGCGTGGCAGTTGTGACGTCATGATTGCCTGAAGCCCCAGTGGAGACAGCTGCACCACAGAGCCCATTCCTGTGGCTCCATCATCTCACGAGGCAGCACCAAACCTGGATTGTAAAGGCAGATTAGATGGTGTCAATCCGATTTGCAAGATGCAGTAAATCTGGTAGCTCAAAATGGGACTTACTCACCATTGTTTTTATTTTAGGGATGCTCTAGTCTTTTAAAATTGGTGATTGCATTAAAGCTTGGGCATAGAAATCTACCATTCAGCTCATAAAATGAGTAATTAGCTGGGGAAGACACTTTCGAAAACAAAGAACTAGATTTGGTTTTCCAGCTTCGAAACACCGGTGCTCTTTAAATTACCTGAAAAAATAAATATGGAACTGTTAGGGACTGATTGATTTAGGAAAATTGATATATTAAGGCAGGGAAAAAAGCCCTTTCTCTTGTACTTCATTTTGTAAGCAACTGATGTTTATCAAGCAAGTCTTAAACATAAAATTACAGATAATTCTACAAATATGAGGCTGCTTCTTGAAATGCTTCAACTCTTTGTTCACCAGTATACACTTTTGATGCTCTATTTATTCACCCTGAGTATTTACTTATGCGAATACTTTGGATTAGATCTGGAAGCATTAGAACAATATTTTTCTGGGTTTTTTTATAGCTTATAAAGAGAATAAAGTTCTGGGTAGCCTCCTGTTAATGCTGAAGGCAAAATATTTCCATTATCAAAATATGATAAAGTACCCAAACTGAGTGAGTAGAGTGTTCATCCCACTGACCTGAGCTTGGAGGCATAAAGTCCATTGATGTGGAAAATCAGAGAGATAGATAAATTTAGATTCTATTAAATCTCAGTATATCATATTCATTCCACAAAAGAAACTTCTTGTGGTCAGTGAAATAAGACATTGGAGACTTTTGAATAGTTTGCTATTTTTAGCTTTAAGAAAGGTAAGTTGAACTATTTAGTCATGAGAATAGCAAACAAACTATTTAAACCAACTAAAACAAAACAAACCTGCTCTCCTGTAGGTATTATTTGTCTCAGGAAATTTTTTTTTTTTTTTTTTTTTTTTTTAACATGCAGTGGCTAGAACAGCATTGGCTAGAGCTCAAATTGTGAATTATATTAAATGGGAGACCTTGGCAAATTACCTAAATTCTCTGCCTCTTTGTTTCCTTATGAAGAAAAGCTGTGGAGACAAAGTTCAGAAGATTACGTAGGCTTTATATATACAAAAGATTTAGAACATTGATTATTAGATTAAAGTGCTATTTTATAATACTTTATGTTTAATAGTCATCTTGTAAGCACATAAATATATGTAAATAACTAAGGATGTTGAAAAATAATAGGAGGATCTGCTATAGATTATTTCTTGGACAAAAGTCAGAAACTCTTCATAACAATCTCTTCGTGTTTTCTGTCCTTCATAATTTTTCTATAATAAGACAACAACTAAAATCAGAAAAATAAAGCCATATTTTTAACATTTAAAGAATAGCTAGTATAATTCTGAGCTACGGATTACCTTAAAAAAAAAACCCACAGTATTTTTAATTGAGAATCCCAGAAAAATAAGGATAATAACAGTAATATCTACACAAATTCTCAATTATTGCTCAGTTACTAATATTTTATAAGCTCTAGGTTATCTTTCACTTCCTACTTCTCTTAAAAAATTTAGGTTTCTTGGGTTTTTTTTTTTTTTTTGCAGGATTGTACTGAAGATTACTGAAAAAAATGTAAAGACAAATCTATAATTTAGTCACTCATAATCTTTTCTAATAAGATGGATCATCTTTAATTTTAGTCTCATTTTATACTTGAAATCCCTGAAATTAGAATTATAAAATCACTGAACAATTAAACTAGCCAACAAAATAATCATTTTGAGTTTTCTTTTAAGAAAAAAACATAGTACAAAAATTTTATATTGGTTGAATGAGGCGTTTTCCTTTTTAAATTTTTTTTTCCCTAGGTGAGTTTCAGTTTGGCAATGTGGAAAAAGCAATTTCTATTTTATTTATTTAAAAATGATTTAGAGCATATTGTATGTACTGGTGTTTTAAAAATGTTAACACATTTATTCATCATCCCAACCTGTGGAGGTAGATACTACCTTTAATCTTCGTTTGACAGGTGAGAAACTAAGGCAAAGATGGGTTAATGTCTGTTATCTGTCAAGGGAAGAACCGAAATTCCTTACCCTGACACTGTGGAGCAGAGTGTTGCTCTGTGCCTCAGGGCATCTCAAAGCAACTCCTTCCCCCACCCCTACACACGGATGCATTGGGTAACCCCACTCTATTCACAGACCTGCATCCAGACTCACACCCAAGTCATCTGAAACCTACATGTAATCCAACAATAACAACAAAAACCATTAAAACTAAGAGTGAAAAGTGAGCTCCTGAATGACAAAAGCGAGCATTAAGGGCTTGACATGTCTTATTGGAGATCAGTAAAAAACAAAATATGACGGCAGTTATTTCTCTAGAAAGGATAACAAATCACTGGAGACAGGAAAGTTCACATAACATGGAAATGAAATGCGATTTGTGAACATAAAACCAGGAAGTGTGATTAGATTCCTGATCTAGCACTTAAATATTTAACAGAAACACCTCTTTTTGCTGTTTCCGGGACCAGAGGGTGCTACTCACACTAGGCATTAGCTCCTGATTCCTCTGACCTTTTTGTGCTTGGACAACACTAGAAATTGTGGACCTCATAAGCCCAACGCAGTGTTCCCTTCTCACAACAGCTCTGCGTGACCACCAGTCCCTTACTTCACAGATTAATCCACGCCCTCTAGACCAAAAAGATGTTTTCATGTATTTACTCCAGCTCTGGAAGTTCCAAAATTGCATAGAGGAAGGGAGGTATGTCGCGTTAAGACACTTTATCCTAAATTAAACACTGAATTAAAGGCTTGACACTCTTCGTCCCCTCACCCCTTCAGGATATGACATAAAGTATGATTTATTTGTGATTGTAAAATACCAGGAACAATGAGAACATTCTTGTGTCTAGTGTGAGATGACAGATGTATTTTAACAGTCTACTTATGCAAGCATAAGCAAAATCATCAAACCCGAAGACATTTATGCGTTAAGTAACAAATAGAAAAGCATGTCACCCCTCCCCCTGGCCTTATTTCCCCAATCCGGATAAGTAAAGTTCAAGAAGCCTGTCCCCAGTAATCGGCACAGACTCAAGCAAGGCCACTCACGCCCCCTTTGGGGATTTGGGCGGGAATAGAACGTCCCGGACTCGCCTGGACACTAGTGAGGCCCGGCAGGCGGGTAGCGGGGCGGGTCCCCCTCCACCCCCCGGGCGGGGCCGCGCCGTCCTTTCCGACCC
>CM052800.1:52020874-52068830 GCA_028533885.1 Nasua narica
CTGCTGCTGCTGCTGCTGCTGCTGCTGCTGCTGCTGCTGCTGCTCGAGTCCAGGCGGCCCCCACCGCCCGGCTGCCCCCCGCCCTGCCGCCCAGCCGCACCCCAGCCAACTCGGATTCTGCCTTCTCTCTCCGCAGAGCCACTCTCAAGAATGGGCAGGAGGTTTGTCTCAACCCCGAAGCCCCCATGGTCAAGAGAATCATCAACAAGATGCTGAACAAGTGAGTTGTGTTTTCTATTCACACGTGGGACTAGAGTCATAGGTCACCAATACTGGCAAATGTCCGCAGAAATTTTTATTAAGAAAACCCAGGGTTTAGCTGAAGGACTGAAAATCAGGGACTTTGCAGTGAATCCCTGCCCTAAGTGTAATCTAGGCTCCACTTTTTATTATTCCTGTAAACCCAGGGAAAGTACTGAAATCTCTTTAAGTCTCAATAATACGGAAAAATAAAAACAGCTACTTCAAGTGTTTACTATGAGGTTTAAGTGATATCCCAAATGTGATTTTTTAGTCCACTGTAACATTATATTCTGGCTTTTTGAAGCTAATAATACAATTGGGATCACAGGTCCTTTATTCCTAATTAGACAGGATCCTGGAGCTTGGCATTTTCTCCCTCATTGGGCAGTGATGTAGGTAGTGACCACATGGGCACTGGGCTATGCAGTCAATTTATCGGATCTTATTAATAGCAACCATTTTCTCCTCACAGGGAGAGCACCAACTGAGACAGAGAGAAGGCAGAAGCCTATGGCTCACTATTGCAGACTCAGTGAAATGGGAGCAGAAGAAGAGAAACAAAAACCTCCTGAGACCTCCTGGACTATGTTTAAAGTATTTGATTATTGCCTATGAGTTTTCTTCTATTTTTTAACATATATATGTATTTATTTATTTATTTATTTATTTTCTCAAAGCTAGCATATTAATGTCCTAGCTAATACGTAAAGTTATGAATTTGGTAATTTGCTGTACTCATATTTTAAAAGGTCATTTTTATGTTCCATCAAAGATGGTCCAATTCTATTTAATTTGTAGAGGACGAGTTTTAAATATTCTTCATTCATTAAATTATTATTTCTTGGGGTGGGAGACAGTGGGGGAAACCATGCCATATCATTCACCGTGATAAAGGCTGGAGATAAATGGTGTGGGATCCAAGCAAATACATCCCTGTTAAGGTTGTGGGGTGCGGGTGCACATCTGGTTTTGTACTATTGAGAAGAATGCCAGTTGTTATTTATTGAGAGAGTTTTACAGTATGTGGTCAACATTTCTGATGTTGAAGCTTTAAAAACTCCGATGTTTTAAATATCCCTTGGACATTTTATGTCTTCCTTGTAAGGCATAATGCCTTGTTTAGTGTTAATTATGTGGTGTTTCTCTATGTCTTGAGATAGAGAAGTCTAAATATTTATTGACATGTTTTTACAAATAAAGCATGAAAATAAAGCTATTTACAAAAGTTTCTTGCTTAGTTTGTGTTTTTTTTTCTTTTTTCCTTCTTGATCTGTTGTTCCTCCTGAATACCCAAGCACTGTAAGTTCATAAGACTTTTATAAGACTGTAGATCACACCCACTTAGAGATTGCTGCTAGCGGGCACTCCTTAGTTCCACTCCTGTTCACAAAGGTGTATTTGATGTTTTTCCAAGTCCTTGCCGTCCCCCACCTTGAGAATCTCTGTTTTACAGAAAGTATTCGTTTTGTTTCAGTATAACCAACTGTTATTCAATTGGAGCTCTTTAGAATTTTGTGAATGTTTATACATTTTTTAAAATAAGAGCTCTCATTTAAATTATCTTGTGAAATGGTTTTTCAGTTATACATTCTTTTCTTTCTTAATGAAGCTGAGAGCTAAATTATAAATTGCATTCTTCCTTAGAGTGTGGGGGGGAAGCAGAAAAGGTGAGTTGGTTGAGTGTTTCAACTGCCTAGGGTCTAAATAAGAAGGTCTTTATTTTCTTATCTCAAGACCTGGACCGATAACAATCACCAATTATTCACAAGTATGGTGATGATTCAAATATTTCTAAATGTGCAAGTTTGGATTTAAATGGCCTCTGGGACAGTGGGAGTACATCCAGCTTTCACAGTAGAAACAAAGGCTGTCATCTCATAACTTGAAAAGCATCTGAGCCACCTGGAAGAGAATGTACTCTAAATCTGAAAGGAAGAAGAATTTGTGCGCCTATGGGGAAGGCCAGGTAGGGTGTGTGCCTGTCTCTGATTCAGGACGCCTATTCCTGGGCACGTTTGTAGCCTTCAGCAGGAGGAAGAGAGAGGGCACATGCCCACACTTAAGTTGCTGGGTAACTGTAGACAAGAAACAGCTACTCGGAGCTTCTTTGCCCTCCCCTGAAAATTAAGTATACTAGTCTCTTCATAACTCCAGTGGTACTTGCTCAAAATGAAGGAGATAAGATGGAACAGCAATCTTTAAGTTGTGTCGAGGTAAACACATGCAAACCATTCTGGAAGATCCAGAAATGCTGGCACTGACTCCTTCTTTAACCCCAAGTCAAGGGCAATGTGTTTTAGGCTGTGGGAAAGAAAACTTCCCTGGGTTTCTCAGCATTCTTGTAAAGGTCCTTGCCTCCTCACATACTGTGAGTGTTAATCTGTCATTTGTCTAGTTAATTGCTCTGATCCTAAGAGATGATAGAATTTTTCTAATCTCTGGAAAGAGGACCCAATGATTATGTCCAGGCACAGGTGTCAGGTTAAGCCTCAAGGTGGTGGGGAGACTGGAATGCTAGCTCTCCAGGTATTTACATGCCAAAAGAGATAAAGCCACAGACTTCAGAGACAACCATAGGTCTTATCATTGGAGACCAGGGGTAATCTGGCTCTTGGAAAGATTTATTTATATAACATGGGGTTAGAGTTGGGATTTAGTTTTAGCAAGTTTCCAAGGAGACCCTTTGAAGAGGACGATGGAACAAAGTCCTCCTTCCCCTTTATATGCAGATGATCGGGTTCCCCTAGTCCCCCCTTCTGGACTGAGACAACTGATCTGGCTTTCATCACAGTACCCCAGGCGTAAGGCCTGAGGCAAGCAGGAAGTGACACTCACTCACTGAGAGGTAAGAAATTCTGTATTAAGAAATCTGATCAGAACATCTCTGTGTGCATTCAGGATAAAATTTTAAACTATGAATATGAAAAGCTCCACATAGGCCTTGTTACCTTGGTGGCTGAAAAGAAAGATGAAGAGGCTTCAGCTGGTTCATACATTGTTTGAGAGCACAGGCTGTGAAGAATTAGACTGGTCTGACAGTGGCTTTCTAGTCCTAACACCTTCTGTTGTGACTCAAGGTCAAATTTCTTTATTCATTGAAACCTCATTGCTCCTTTCATAAAAGCGGTACAAGAATAGAATCTCTTCTATGTAGCTGTTACAGAATGAAGCGTTATAACTTGAGTAAATTGCTAAGCAGTGCCAAAGAGATGACAGTGAACCCTGAATTTCTGGAGAAGAGAGGGAGCAATCTGACCAAAGCACCAGTGTTTTGTTGCTGTTGCAACAAATTATCACAACTTTAATAGCTTAAGACATCACAAACTATTCTCTTATAGTTCTGGAGGTCAGAAGATGGAAGTTAGTTCTAGTGGACTAAAGTCAAGGCGGCCTCAGTGCCGGTTCCTTCTGAAAACTGCAGGAGAGACTCCATCTTCTGGAGGCCATCAACCTTCCACAGCTGGTGGACATCTTCCCGCAACTTCCTGGTGATCCGCATAGCCTTCTCAATCTCTTTCTTATTCTTCTGCACTGTTACCTCCCCTTCTGTCTGATTCTGACTTCTCCTGTATCCCTTTAATGAGAATCCGTGTGATTATATCAGGCCCACCCAGGATAATCCAGAATAATCTTCCTATTGCAAGATCCTGAATGTAATCATACAAACAAAGGTAAAATTTACGTACTAATTGAAGGTAAAAATTACGTACTAATTGCATTGGTTCTGGGGATGAGGATGTGGACGTCTTTGGGGACTCATTATGCAACCTTCCACAAGAGACCTGAATTCCAGTGTTCAAAGCACTTTTCATTAGGCTAACAAAATGCACACATTGCAGAAAGGGAGTTTGAGATTGTGGGAGGAACCAAAATGGTACCAACACTGGCTAATGGACAATAAATACAACTACTGTTAATGTTCCTAAATTAAGCCAAAGGAGATTTAAGTCTTTTCTCCAAACTGCTACTACTGGAAAGCTTCAGCGTGAACCCAAATATATTTATCCCACAACTAGAGGGAAGACCTGAATGACTGGGTCTGCATTAAGGGTTGGCCCTCTGGCTTGCTCTTCTGAGACTGTATATAATTTCTGAACATGAGCTGCTCTGTTTCCAAGCTCCATTTCCCTTTCTAATGAACTTCTGAACTGGACAAAAGTAGCTTTTAAACTGGTGTGTTTCTTTTGCAAGCAGTTGCGGGTAAAACCAACAGCACAGCTGGGGGCCAGACCATAAAACTGCCAGTCGGACTTTCTGAGAGCAGAGTAGTTAGTTAGTACATACCAAGAGTGGTCGCATCAGACAACACCAATATATTTGATCAACGTGTGAACACAGATGGCTCAATCTGTTAGTATCAGTCATGAATTTTTTTCCTCCTCCTCCCTTACTCAAGTCATGTGACTGCCCCTCCCCCAACCTTTCTTCATCTCCTAAGATCTCTGCTCTCTCAGCTTGGGTGTGGCACTTTTCTGGTTACACCGGAATCCATGCTCCCTCCTGGAATTGCCATTCGGAAACTCCCAATAAAGACCTTTGTTTTTCAGTTTCGCCTCCTTTTCTCGGAGGACATTCATAGATATGAAAGCGTTCCTGGAGCAAATTGCAAAGGCAAGAGAGGGTATCACATTAAATCGTCCACATGAAGTTGAGATTTGAAGTACTAGACAGCCTTCCGTTGGGAACATCAGGACAGGAAGTGGAGGACAGAGTATTTGAGAGGATGGTCACCGGTTGATGAGGGCAGGAAAGATGTTCTTTCTTCAGATCGGTCTTAGAACAGTGAGACACAGTGTGACCATTGAATCTGAGAAACAGCAATGGAAGCAGCGCCTGAGGTTTCCTGGGAAAGAAGCCAGGGCCGAAGACGAAGCATGATGGAAGATCCCACTCTGTGAAGATGACTCGTTATTTGAGAGTTCTTCTGAGCTATCTCTAGAGAATTCCAGAAACTGACAGGCTGTGAGCTAGACGAGAGATAGACATCCAGCAATACCAATGTAGATTAGTGGTTTCTCTGCTAGAACAGAAAAATTATAAGATGAGAGTCCTGCTTTATCTAAAGGTTTCCATAAAGCAGAGCCTGAGGCAGAAATCTTCCTAGTAGCACTTTATTAAATTCACCAGCCCACATCCGGGACCTTATCTTCACCTGTGTGCATGGTGTTCCTGGGGAAATGTTTCATCCTCTGCCTTCAGAGTGATAGTGACAGGTGACAGGGAATGTACCTTTTACTTTAAGCAGTCCTCTGAAAAGAAAATGAGGCTGACCTGGGCAGTCGTGAACAGATCCAATGGTCTCAGACCCGTAGCAGCCAATTAGAATTCAGAAAAGTCTGCTTTTTGGAACACAAAACACACAAGCACACAGACCACCTAACTCAGTGCCCTCAGAGCTATCTAAGTACAAAGCAAGGAGAAGAACCAAGGTTTTGAGTATTAGTCCAATTTACAGAACCATCAAAGAGGCCTGTGGGTTAACTGTGACTCTAGCCTCCTCTCTGAGCATATGGTAGAGCCACCATTTCCCTTTGCTTCTTCAGAATCCCCTCAGAACGCTCTCCATGAGCCACTGCAGTGTGGATTAAGGAAAAGTTATGGGCACTGTGGTAAAACACACTTGAAAGAAAAAAACAGTCTCTTCCTCTTCTTGTGACCTTACTTACTTACTTATTTACTTACTTCATCTGAGTTTCAATGTTGTCCTCATTGGTAAAATAAAAACGATCCCTTGCAGCATCGTTGTAAAATTTCAAGATAATACACTAAAATTCTGTACAGTAGTACTGACATAAGACAACAGTCAACAAATGGTTGTTACTATTAGTACAGTATATGGTTCCTGTGTCAGAATAATTATTCCTGAGCAGTGAAATATACAACACAGTTCAAAATGGAGTATTTAATGTGACTTAGAAGCTTATATAGCCCTCACAGAAGCTAGAAGACCATGGTAAAATGTGAGAATTTGATTATCTTAGAATAATAAGAGTCTAGAATTCATTCTAAATGAAATGTACTCTCTATCTGGCCTTGGGTCAAAGTTCTTAAATTAGAGACCCATATTTGAAAGTTCCCTGAAAATCTAACCACAATGACAAATTCCATAATAACTAGGTTATTTTTTAAAATTTTATTTATTTGTCAGAGAGAGAGAGGGAGAGAGTGAGCACAAGCTGGGGGAGCGGCAGGCAGGGGAGAAGCAGGCTCCCCAGTGAGCAAGGAACCCGATGCAGGACTCAATCCTAGGACCCCCAGGATCCTAGAATCACTACCCAAGCTGAAGACAGATGCTTAACCAACTAAGCCAGCTAGTCATTTCCCATAATAATTAGTTTTGATTCCATTAAATCTTAAGCTGTATTCCATGTTAGAAACTACTCTTTTATTTTAATTCTTCACACATTTTTTATCTGATATTTGTGTATGTATTTCCTTATCGTAATGGTGACCACAATAAAATCACCACTACTTTGACATAGAGAATTGAGACTCAGAGATTATACTATATCAGAACAGTGTTTCCGATTCATCGACATGGCTTTTCATTTGGCATAAAGTCCAAGGCAGCAATCAGTTGAAAGTTATAAATTCATGCCATTTTATTGTATGTGGGGACTTTTTCCTCATAAGCCATCCCTATCACAAAGCTGCGCCTCTTGGAGCATGATTCTGTCTACAATATTTATCACCTTTTTTTCTGTGTGCTGAGCTTTTATCTGTCTTTATAGACAATTCAATGATATCTCCCCTGTGAAGACAAATGAAATATTCTGATTATCGAGGTTATGCATATAATGGTACTGTATCAATAACTGTATTATTTAAAGGATTTGATTTATTGATGCAGAAAATAATGTGTTAAATATGAGATCACCAAGGCCATTTAACAAAACAATGAATAGAATTTGAGCTCCTTAGCCACTGTCAGTAAGTCAGTTTTGAGAACTTTGAAGCTTAACATACTGCTCTTGACAGGACAAGAATTATTAATTTATCAACTGATGGCAGATTCCATTAAGACCTTAAATATGATTGGGCAAGTAGACATAAAAGACGAAGACACATGAAAGCATATTCATTTCCTGCTTTGCGCAAACATAGTTTTTAAAAAAATGCACAGACTTTCTCATGACAATATTCTCTAAATCATCATTAACTGAAAATGCCTTTGGATCTTCTAAAAAACAAAATTCAACCGAATAAATTTGAAGATCTAATTGACTTCATTAAGTGATTAATGAATCAGGCAGCATTCCATGTCACAAGGAGAGGGGAGCTCCACTGAGCAAAATAACAAAAAAGATTCTTAAAAAAAAAAAGAATTGGGGTGCCTGTGTGGCTCAGTGGGTTAAAGCCTCTGCCCTCGGCTCAGGTCATGGTCTCAGGGTCCTGGGATCAAGCCTCGCATCTGCCTTCAGCTCAGGTCATGGTCTCAGGGTCCTGGGATCAAGCCTCACATCGGGCTCTCTTCTCCGCAGGGAGCCTGCTTCCCCCTCTCTCTCTGCCTGCCTCTCTGCCTACTTGTGATCTCTCTATCAAGTAAATAAATAAAATCTTAAAAACAAAAAAAGAATTTATTTATTTATTTATTTGGGAGAAAGGAAAAGAAAGAGAGCACTCCATCTCACAACTCTGAGATCATGACCTGAGCCAAAATAAGGATCCGAAACTCAACTTACTGAGCTACCCAGGTGCCCCCAACAAAAAAGGTTCTTAAAGGTAGAGAGAGAGTATTAAAAAAAAGAAGGAAGGAAGGAAGGAAGGAAGGAAGGGAGGAGAGAAAGAAGGAAGGAAGGAAAGAAAAGGAATAGCTAGCTTCCTATACTAGCAAGGAATGCATTGTTTAAACAAAGCGGTCCTAGAACACATCTATCAGTAAATTTCCTAGTATTGACCTGGAGATTCCATTTTGAGTGGTTAAAGATTACATTCCTCTGGGAACACAGTTGAATCTGCATTTAGATAAGGTAGTAAGTCTTGGTTTACTGATTTGGGGTTTTAATCCGAGTGATGTCATGTGGGGTTTTTGTCGTTGTTATTGTTTGTTTGTTTTTTACAGCTCTTTCAAAGTTGCACAGTTCCATTCCCAGAAAATAATAAAGCAAAAAGTTCGTACCTCTGTTAACAAATTTATTACATTCTGTACTCCCCATCCCTCCCAAATAAACAAACTAGAAAAATAAATTTTACTTCCTTATTGACTTGGAAATACCCCTCTGATAATCTCCTTTAATTCTTCAACAGGGAAAGAGAAAGCAATAAAAATTAATCACCAGATTGCAGTGCATAAGAACATTATTGTGCAAAATCCACCAAGGTCTGAAATCAAAGGTGCCTACTGAGATCTTACAAACTTTTTATTCTTTCCTTTGATCCACTGGAGCATTTCATAAAAAAGAAACTAGATCTAAAGAGATTCTTTTTTTGGTGTTAAGCAAAATAAAAACTGTGAAATATCTAAAATTAAACCAGCATAACATGCAGATTGTCAAATGTCAGAGAAGTCTACGTAGATGCAGAACAAAATCTATTAATTACTTTGAGATACTGACTACAACGGTTTGTACTTCTCTTATTAAGGATGATACTAGTAATATGACTGCAAGACAATCTTGGATGTTTATTTTAATGTTGGGTTGCAGATGAAATTATTATATTCATTCGAGATCTCACATTTAATTATCATATTAATAAATTTTCAGAATGGAACAGTTAATTTTATGCTTCTATAGATTATCTTGATGACACTATAGGAGCCAAGGGCAGGCCACCCCAAAATGTGCCACTTTGGCACATTGATTATTTTAAATAAAAGTTACTTAGGAGGCAGAGTATGTAAGGACATTCAGCCTCTCCTCTGTCCCCCTCAAAATAGGGAATAAATTCTCCCACGTGAAAGGTACCCTCCTTGTCCCAGTAAGTGAAGCAACAGCCTCATCACCAGAGATGGGAAATTCAGGACCGAGAAGGCTGTATACACATCTTCAACTTCATCCAACAATGCAATTTTCCAAATGGTTGTACTGATTTAGTCCACCTACAAGCAATATATGAATGTTCCTTTTCTTCCTCCTACTGGCCAACACTTGTATTTGGCAGACTTTTAAGATTGTTGACTAATAAAATGGTACCTTACTGTGGTTTTAATAGGCCCTTTCCTTATTACAAATGAGATCGAATATCTTTTTGCATGATTATGAGCCATTTGGATTTGACCTTATGTGAAGGGTTTTTTTGCTCATTTGTTCTATTTTGTTATTTGTTATTTCACAAAAGCTTTTAAAAACGTTTTGTATACTAATCATTTGTCATTTATATATGTGGCAAAAAGTATCTGTGGTATTTTTTAAATAAATTTTTTATACTATAACTTTTTTCTTATCTCTAGTCTTCTCAAAATCATAAAAATATTCTTTATTGCTTTCTAAAAATTGGATAGTTTGTCTTTTATGCTTAGAACTCAGAATTGATTTTTCTCTACAATGTGGAGAAATTCACTTTTTATTTCTCACATATGGATAACAAATTGTGCCAGCACTCTATAGAAAAGTCCATCATCTTGCAGTCTCTGCCATAAATCAAGATAACATATATGTAATGGGTTTGTTTCTAGACTCTGTCTTTTTCCTCATTGTTTCTTCAATATGTTTATATCTATACCAGTGCCATACCGGCTTAACTACCATAGGACCATAAAAGTTCTTGATAAGCGGAAAGACAAGCTCCCCAGCACTATTGTTCTTCTTTAGAAGTGTCTTAGCTCTTCTTAGTTCTTCCAAATATACCTTACAATCAGCTTGTCGATATGGGAATTTTGAGTGCCAGTGCACTGAATTTATAAGTCATTTAGGATAGGGGTCATTGATGCATCTTTAAAATAATTTTAATTAGTTTTCATCTTTCACATAGGCCATTATGTCATCCGCTTCTAATGGCAGGAGTTGTTTTTTTTTTTCTTCCTTCACTATAAATTTTTATTTTTTATTTTTCCCTACGCTTACTACAACTGGTTAAAATCTCCAGTGCAAGCCTGAAGAGAAGCGATGATAGCAGGTATTCTCATTTTGCTCTCAACAAACCTCTTAAACATCTCACCACTAAGTACAATAGTTACCATAGATGCTTTATAGCTTTTTGAGGTCAAGGAAGTCACCTGTTAGTAATAATTTCTGAAGAGTTTCTTTTTTAAACTAGAAGTGAATATTGAATACATTATTTTTAAACCCTGGAATTTCCACTCTGAGTTCAAACTAAGGTGAGATGGTCATGCCTGGACTTAAGGAACTTCTAGACTCTGGAGATGCAGATGGAGTCCTGTGGTCTGTGACCAGCTGTGGAGACTTCAGAATTAAGGTAAATGGGAATCTAAAAAGGAACACAGAACATATTCCTTGTGATTTCGACAACACAGCCTCTCCCTTCTCAGTCATAAATGAGATTTTAGTGAGATTCTGAAAGCAGGAGAGAAAAAAGCAAACAAAAATAGACCAAAAAAGACTGCTACCCAATATATGAAGGATAGTCTATGGTGGCAGCTTGGGAGATCCGCTTCTAGATTACCAGACACAGAATCTTGTGCATAGAGCTACACGTATTATATACATGTTATATGCTTAGTAATAAGTGCTTTCTGATTGGTTTATTGTGGAAAGGAGTCTATCTTTCATCTTAATTGACATTATTCATAGTCAATGGTAGAAAATTGTGGCAGTACGTATGAAATGTTGTATCCTAAATATATGGTTGCTGTAATGTCTGAGACAAATTTATTTTGAAATATGTGTATTTGTAGTTTTTTTTAAACTAATAAATACCATTAAATCACTCTAGAATTTTAAACAAACCATTTTTTAAAAATCAGTACTCTCATTTTTAGTAATCCAAATGGTCTCCAGAGTTGCATTGAAAGATGGAACATGGAAAATTAATTTGCTTGGCTCCTGAGAATGTATTATTAAAAAGATCGAAGACAGGTACACTACATGTCAAAGGTCTTGAGGCAAGAGTTTTTCTTCTGAAGTAGATTGATATTTATTTTTTTTTTAATATTTTTTTTAAAGATTTTATTTATTTATTAGGAAAGAGAGAGAGTGAGAGAGAGCATGAGAAGGGAGAAGGTCAGAGTGAGAAGCGGACTCCCCATGGAGCTGGGAGCCCGATGTGGGACTCGATCCCGGAACTCCGGGATCATGACCTGAGCGGAAGGCAGTCGCTCAACCAACTGCGCCACCCAGGGGCCCGAAGTAGATTGATATTTAAATAAAAGCTCTGCTGCAGAAGTGAATGAATCGTGACTATACCTTTCAAGTAACAAATTATCCCTACTAAACGTGGAAGTGATCGAATTGGCTTAAGTTATCTTAGGCAGATCAAGCATAGGTATTTTAGCTACGAGAAATTTTGAGCAAAATTTCCTTTTTTCCTTCCCCCTTGGGAGGATATTCTTCAACCATAAGATGTGGAAGTCCAACTTCAAGCACAGTTGACAAATCACTGTGAAGAACTGGGAAAATGAGGGCAGCCTCGGGCTTTAAGTGGGAGTATGTATTTGAGAGGTACAGGGGAAGTCAGCAGAGAAGTGTAGGAAAACAATGCTGAGATGAGATGTGAACACTACCCATAAAAGGTACACTGTTAAGTCAGCCTCCAACCTTAGATATTGACTGAGCTCCTCTGGCAGGTGCTGTTGGAGGAAGATCTGAGCCATGCACCTCCATCATCATCAGACAAGAAGCGTCAGATTTGGGAATCCCAACAAATCACATGCAGGACAAACAAAAATGATTCTTCAACTTACCACGTTGTAGCAGAACATGAGAACATGGAGGGTGAAGACAAGATCTTATAATGAATGTGTGTAATCTTCTGTGAATCAATGGTCCAGGGAAGAGACATAGACAGACCAGTTCACCCAGTCGCTGGGTCATATGTAACAAAACCACCTAACTGCTAAGTCCATTATAAAACTGGAGGGATCTTGGGGCGTCTGGGTGGCTCAGTGGGTTAAAGCCTCTGCCTTCAGCTCAGGTCATGATCTCAGGGTCCTGGGGGAGCCTGCTTCCCCCCCCCCCCCCCCCCCCGTCCTGCCTCTCTGCCTGCTTGTGATCTCTGTCTCTGTCAAATAAATAAATAAAATCTTTAAAAAAAAAAAAAACTGGAGGGATCTGGATCTGGGTTTGGTTTTGTTTAAAAAATAAATGCAATTACTGGGGCTTTTTTGAGCTCATTTTCTATTTAGTGAGTGGTAAGTAAGTTTACAATAGAAAACTAATCATCGGGCCCCTGGGTGGCGCAGTTGGTTGAGCGACTGCCTTCGGCTCAGGTCATGATCCCGGAGTCCTGGGATCGAGTCCCACATCGGGCTCCCAGCTCCATGGGTAGTCCGCTTCTCACTCTGACCTTCTCTCTCTCACTCTCTCTCTTTCCTAATAAATAAATAAATAAAATCTTTAAAAAAAAAAGAAAACTAATCATCAAAATCTTGTGTTAGTCACAAAATCTGTTTTGACATGGTTTCTTTATTTTTTCAGAGGACTAGAGTGAAAGCAAGGGTTAGTAGGTTGTTGGTTCAATTATTCGACTAAGTTTAGCTTACTTGCTTTGGAGGTCTAATTCTGTATACCTAATGACCCTTCTTTGAACATTCTCACCTGGATTTGTCTATTTAAGCTCAAGTGAATATTCACTCTGTGACTTTCTAAACACATTGAGAATTATTAAGCCTGTATCACCCTTGGCAATGGTTTTCTTTTTGTATAGTGCTATAGAGAGGTTGTATAGGATTAATAGTTTAAAGACTTATTTATTTGAGAGAGAGAAAGAGCCTGAGCAGGGGGAGAGGCAGAGAGAGAGAGAGTCCTCAAGCAGACTCCCCACTGAGCATGGAGCCTGACTCAGGGCTTGACTCGGGGCTCGATCCCAGGATCCTGAGACCATGACTTGAGCTGAAGTCCAGAGTCGGACGCTTAAACAAACTGAACCACCCAGGCACTCCTAGGATTAATAACTTAAAAGTCCTGGTACAGACACAGTGAATTCACAGATATGACCCTATTGCTATGTGACCTTGAACAAATTACTTAACTGCTTACAATTTCTGTTTTCTCACTTCATCCCAGTGGAACTCTATGCTCTCATTGCATCAAATCACTTCTTAGTTCTCTGAAAATACCATTTTCTGTTTGGGCTCAGGGGCTTACAGATGCTGTGTCCTGTCACTAGAATATCTTTCACCTCCTCACCTCCTTGACGTTTTTTCTGGTTCCTTTTTTACTCATTCTTCAGCTCTTAGTTTATAAATCACCTCCAGGAGGCTTTTTGGGAGCCCTCTGAGTAGTAATTAGCTAAGGAAGAGTCATAATAACAATCACTTCATTTTTACGCTGATTTGTCAGTGAAAGGAAAGAGAAGCCAACTGACTTGCCCAAGGTTATAGAGCCGGTTAAGGGCAGAGCCAAGGCATAATGCCAGGATTGTTCCATCCCTTTCCTGCCATCACGGCTCTTTCAGATATCACGGCCAGCTCCACCCTGATTGCAACCCATCTGTGGAATGCTGAGCCTTCCTTCCACAAAGAGACCCTCTGTGTGTTCCTGGGTGAGGTGCATTTCTTCTCCATGACATGGTAATTCATCAGGTGCCTCAAACATCCTGACTGTTATCCCTTGCCAGCTCTATGAGCGTTCCCTTACTGGGTCATCAAATGCTTTGATCTTAATCTGGATTGATGCTTATCTCCTGGAGTTTCTCCTTGCCGTTGGTGTTAACACATCACCCCTGTAATTTGGTTAGCTCTTCCCAGAGGTCACATGGGGAGCCCACTGCTGCTGTGTTTTCCACTTTGCTTTATAAACAATTCACTTAGGGCCACCTGGGTGGCTTAGTCGGCTAAGCATCTGCCTTCGGCTCAGGTCATGATCCTAGGGTCCTGGCTGGCATCAAACCCACTTCGGGCTCCCTGCTCAGCAGGTTGTCTGCTTTTCCCTCTACCCCTCCCCCCCCACCCCACCCCCACTCATGATCTCTCTCTCTCTCTCTCTCTCTCAAATAAATAAATAAAATATTTAAAAATACATATAATTCACTTAGCTGCCTAAGCCAGAGACATCAGTTTCATGAGAGACTAACCCTCTCTCTCTCTGCTTTGCATCAAACTGGGCTCTGGGTCCTGTAACTTCTAACCCATTAACAAGTCTCATATGTAATTCCTCCTCTTAATTCCCTATGAAATGGCTTGAATTATGCCTCTCATTAGCTTTCACTCTCCCAGACCCCCAGCTATCCCTTCCAATCAATCTCATGCATTGCAAAGTCATTGTTCTAAAGAGCAGATAGATTTTTTTATAGATTTTATTTATTTATTTAAGGGAGTGAGTGAGAGAGAGAAAGCCCCAGAGCAGAGGAGGGTCAGAGGGAGAAGCAGGCTTCTCACTGAGCAACGAGCCCGATTTTGGACCGGATCCTGGGACTCCAGGATCATGACCAGAGCTGAAGGCAGTTGTTTAACCAACTGAGCCACCCAGGTGCCCCTAAAGAGCAGATCTTAAAAGGTCATTCTTCTACTTGAGATTCTTCAATGGCTGCCTATCACCTGCAGCCAATATCACCGATGTTAGGTTGAATATTACTTTGCTCCGGCTGCCATAACCAAGTACTACAGACTGGCTTGAACAACAGGAATCTGTTTTTCTCATAATTTAGAAGGCTAGAAGCCCAAGACCAAGGTGTCCTCAGGTTTTCTTCTGAAGCCTCTCTCCTTGGCTTGCTGATGGTCATCTTTTCCAAGTATGTTCCTATGGTCTTCCCTCTGTCCTTAATCTCCGATGCTGATTTTGACTCCTGTTATATGTGTTGGTTGTTACTGTTGTTCTTTTTAATATTTTAGAAATACCTATGAGAAGAACACTCTTCCAGCTCCATGGCTCTTTTTAAACTGAACTAGCTCGATTTGCGTAACATTCTTGGTCTTTACTTGTGCTATTTTATGATTCTCTCAGGAGGAGAAATCACTTACTTGGAAAGAATGATTAAAGCATGCTTAGTTCAGTACCTCCCGTTCTCCCCTCCTTGTGGATTGGATGAAGCACCTCTGGTTCAAAATGTGCAGTTGACTTAGTGGTTGCTGATTTGTAGCATTCGGTGGCAGTCTATTTGATTCATACACCAAGCTGCATCTTCCAGTGTATTTGCAATCAATATTATATTAAATACTGGTTTCTGATTCCATGCACTATTAATTTCCCATTTCGCTTTTTTCTTTCACTTTCTTTTTAAGTGTTGAGGTGTTTTCTTGAGTTCTTTAGACATCCTAACAGTGAGTTTGTGATTATATTTTATAAAAAGTTTTAAAAATCGAGAGGTGCTGGGGTGACCCAGCAGTTGAGTGTCTGGCTCTTGGTTTTGGCTCATGTCATGATCCCAGGGCCGCCATCAAATAAATAAATAAAACCTTAAAAAAAAAAAAGTTGGATAATCCCAGAGCCATGGAAATGAGCCCCTCTTTGGGCTCTGTGCTCAGTGCAGAGCCTGCTTGAGATTCTGTCTCTTCCCTCTCTCCCTCTGCCCCTCTCCCTGCTTGGGAGCTCTCTCTCTTTCACGCTAAAAATAAAATAAATAAATTTTAAAAAAAAGTTTTAAAGATCTAGAATGGATGTTTAATCCATTTTTAACAATGACTGTGGACAATTTAATCGTTGGCAGTTTATTGATATAGGCACTGCCGCTTCCTGATGGCATCCGGGAGAAGAATGAGGTACAACCAAGTCAGCTTCAAGAGAGACTGGGAGCAGGGGTAGGCAGTGGAGAAGACTGCAGCCTTGAACAACTCCTTAATCCCATGTTTATTAGATACAACCAACAAAGGAGAAGAAGATTATACATTGTTTGTAGGTAAACAAGAAGGAAGGTGAGTCATACACTGATCATGTTGATCAGGAGTCTTATAGATTAAACAAGAAAAAGAGAAGGGTGTGCCTAGTCAATCAGCATGGAATTCATTGTAGAATAAGCACACTTAGCACTTAAATGCCATCGGCAAATGCCATCGGCAAGCTCTCTTGGAGGCAGGGGAGATAACGAAAAAGTGACGCAAGCAGTGTTCCCGTGTTCCGCCCTGAGCGCCTGAAAAAGTGACGCAGGCAGTGTTCCCGTGTTCCGCCCTGAGCGCCTGAGAGAGCCGGGCTTCCCCACCTGCTTGGCTTCTAGAACATATATCATCCCTCCACCTGAGGCCTGCTGCTGGTGCATGTTTTTCTCAAGTTTATCTTTAAGCATGCTTGCATGACCAGCACAACTCCTCAGTTATATTTTCAGCAGTGTATTATTCTGAGAGACGGTTATAGGCATGAAGTATGTGCTAAATAAATAATTAAATTTTAAATCATTGTGTTTAAATTAAATCATATATATATTTAAATATATTTAAATTAAATCATATTCCTAAGTAAATGCAAAACTGTCTTCACTGTTATGTGCTTTCAGGTCTGATTCCCCAAATTACTCATTCTCACACCTGAATAGCACTTAAAAGCCTTCAATAAAGAGCATCATGGGGATGTGGATTATTCTCTTCTAGTTGTAGAGGCTAAGAAAGGGTTTCATTTCCACTCAAATATAGTACCAGAAAGCGTCTTATAAAACAAATTAATATACTACAATCATCCGTGTACACAAATAATGTTACAGCTACCAGAAGATAAATAGCCTGTAGACAATGAAGGAGATAATAATCGTAAGGATAAGAGCAAACCACTCCTCGCATCGTTATTTAATAAAGTGGTGTATTTAAACCAAGACCCTCATCTGTGGTTTGTATGAGGAGTAAAATTGCCCTTTGGATTTCTTTTCAGGGACTGAAGTTATATCAGTTCTTTCAAATTAATTCTTTAGGCAGAGTTTTCTTTGAACACAATATGATGATGGTAATAAAGTACTTTAGAGGAGAAAAAAGAAGTCCTGCTTTGAAAGGGTTATGTAAGTGAAGATCCTGGAAGGAAGAATATTAGGGTTAAGGGTGTGGCTGTTATAGCCAAATGGACTTCCGTATGAACCCCAAATTTGGCACAGACTAGCTGTGTGATGTTGAAAAAGTCATTTGAATTCTAAGAGCCTCAGATACTGTATCAGCAAAATGAGAAGGAAAATAGTAATTGCCTGTAAACCCTTATGAAGTTGTTGTAAGGATTAAGTAAAGGTAATGCATGTAACACAGTACTACAGTACCAGGAATATAGTAAGTTTTCAATAAATATTAGCAAATACTATTTATTTTTAATACAATTGTTGACGTTCACATTAGCTCTCTTCCCTTTATCCCTTTCATCAGTTAAAATCCATATACAACTCATTTGTGCCAAGTGGATTTCGATAAAAGTAAGGGTAATTTCACAAACAAGGCTCAAAACTTATGTTTACCATCTGTTTCATTGTCCTTTCTACTTAAATGGGAGCTCATTATTGTTATACGGCAAGGAAAAGGTGAGTTGGAATGTATATATAGTTTCTTTTCTCCTTGGAAATGTACCATAAGCACAGTATGTAAAAATCCAAAAAAATGTTCATTTCATCTGAGACTTTTTACTATTTTTAGGTTACATTTTTTCCTCTAATAACTTAAGTGGGGAGTGTTTGGGATAAGGAGAAAGGAGTTCTGCTCTCCACTGCCCACCCCTTTTCAGTTATAATGACTCAAATAGATTTTCCTGCATAAGGGAATCGGAGCCACCAAAGAAATATGGACAATTTTATGGGACAACCAAATATCAATAACATGTCATCATAACTTTTCTAGTCGAGCAACTATTAAAAACACTACAAAGGAACATAATTAATTAATTATGAACATTCTACATTATGAATATGTATTTATTTATTTTTAAAGATTTTAGTTATTTTTTGACAGAGGGAGAAAGAGTGAGAGAGGGAACACAACAAGCAGGGGGAGTGGGAGAGGAATAAGCAGGCTTTCCTCGGAGCAGGGAGCCTTATGCGGGGCTTGATCCCAGGACACTGGGATCATGACCTGAGCCAAATGCAGATGTTTAACGACTGAGCCACCCTGGTGCCCCTAAATAAGTATTTATTGTATACTTTGTTTTCATGGCTAGTTATCAAATAGTGGTAAAGTTCTAACATTTTGTTATATGTGATTACAATCAAGTAGAAATGGCATATAAATGAAATCTCTGGGGCAATATGCCCAAATATTGACAGCATTCAACTCTGCAGACAGTGATTATGATGACCATAGTGACTTCTACTGATTCTTCTCCTCTTCCTCTTCCTCTTCTTTCATTCAGTTTTTCTGTAACTTTCACGTTTTTCTATAATGAGCGTGTAACCAAGAATATAAGCTTTATTTAAAAAGAATTCCAAGGTTATGCTAAATGACCCACAATATCTAGATGAAAGTCAACCTTGAGTCTACTATTTAGATACACTGATGAAAGAAGCTTCATCTCTTCCACAAGCAACATTTTTATTTTCTGTATTATTAAGGCCAAAAAGAGTTTTAACAAGTTTTATTACTAAATTCTTCCAAACCTGCTAATGATAATTTTCATACATATTATTCTTTCCTGTGCATTTACATCCATAGATTTTATTTAGTATTTATTTAAATTCAATTAGCCAACATATAGCATATCATTAGTTTCCTTTTTTTATTGTGTTATGTTAGTTACCATACAATACATTAGTTTCTGATACAGTGGTTGATGATGCACTTTTTAAATCATTGCCAAACTTTTGAGTTCATGAATAATGGGTGCCCTCTAGAGGCCAAATTACTTACAGAAAATCAGGTGATCCATAGTACTCTTAGAAAAGGGGCTTCTTCATTTGAAAGGAATGTGGATTACATCTAAAGAGAACCAACAAATGTTTCAGCCCTGTGTTTTACCAATTTTGATTCAGTATAATTTACATAATAAAATGTTCTTAAGTGTGTAATTTGATGCATTTCACAATTATATAGGCCATGTACTACATCATGATCGAAATACAAAACATTTCCATCAACCTCAAAAGATCTTTTGCACCCCTTTCAGTTAGCCCCAGATGAGCAGTATGAGCAGTACAATATGGAATAGAAATAGTGAGAAAAGACATCCTTGTCTTGTTCTTAATCTTAGGGATCTTTCATCACGAAGTATAACATTAGCTCTGGGTTATTCATAGATGTCCTTTATCAGCTTTATGAATATCCCTCTATTTTAGTTTTCTGAGAGTTATTTATCACGAATAAGTGTTTAATTCTGTCAAATACTTTTTCTGCATCTATTGAGATCATCGTTTTTTTTTCTTCAAACTGTTGTTATGGTGAATTGCATTGATTTTTAAATGTTGAACCAGACTTACATTCCCAGAATAAATCCCTCTTTATCATGATAAGTAGATATATTTATACATATTGCTATTAAATTTGCTGTTGTTTTGAAGATTCTTGTTACTATGCTGTTGAGGGATCTTGGTCTGTAGTTGACCTTTCTTGTAATGTTTTGATATCAGAGCAATGGTAGCCTTATAAAGTGAGTTGGGAAGTGTTCCTTCTTCTATTGTCTGAGAGATTTGCATAGGATTGTTATTATTGCTCTCTTAAGTGTTTGAGAGAATTCATCAGTGAACCCCACTGCCTGAAGATTCTTTGTCAGATGGTTATTAATTACTGATTTGTTTTTTAAAAATCTATATAGAGTTTTTAAATTAAAAAATTGTAGGGTCGGTTTTAGATTATTTGTTTTTTGGTTGTTTTTTTTTTATTTTTATTTTTTAATTTATTTATTAAAGAGAGAGACTGAGAATGAGAGGAGAGAAGGTCAGAGGGAGAAGCAGACTTCCCGCAGAGCCGGGAGTCCGATATGGGACTCGATCCCGGGACTCGATCCCGGGACTCCGGGATCATGACCTGAGCTGAAGGCAGTCGCTTAACCAACTGAGCCACCCAGGTGCCCCTAGGTGATTCGTGTTTTTAAATAAACTTGCCTATTTTATTTCAACAGTCAGTATACTGCATTAAAGCTGTTCGTATTATTACTTTATTAATATTTTAATGCCCTTAGCATTTGTAGTGCTATCCCCTCTTCCATTCCTTATCATGACAATCTGTAAGCTTATGAGGGAGTTAACTTTGCCCTACCTACATTTACTTAGTTAGCCTTCCACAGTTCTGTGAACACTTGCAGAAGACATGAGACTCCTGGACAGGGCCAAAGAAACTTTGTTACAGCAAAAGTAGTTGCTAAAAATAACCAGTCCAGAAGGGAAATGAAGAAAATAATTCCATTTATAATAGCACCAAAAATTTCATATGAAATACATAGTAATAGACCTAACCAAGGAGCACTTGTACACTGAAAACTACAAAATGTTGCTGAAAGAAATTAAAGACACAAAAAGAAAGACATCTTGTGTTCATGGATAGGAGAACTTAATATTGCTAAGATGCCAATATACCGAAAGCAGTTTACATTACTAGATTTAATGAAATGCCTATTAAACTCCTAAAGGCTTTTTTTTACGGAAATAGAAAAACCCATCCCCAAAGTCATTTGGAATCTCAAGGGACCTTGAATAGCTAAATAATCTTGGGAGGAAAAAAAAGAACAAAGTCGGAAGTCTTACACTTCTGATTTCAAAACTTATTACAGGGCATATTGCTAACTTGGTTTTGTATATATTGTTTTATATACTATTACTGTGCTAAATTGTTGAGAAACTTGATGTTCTTATCTACATTCCTTTGTACTTAAAGTATTTTTTTCTCCTCCTGGTTGCTTTAAACATATTTTTTTCACTTTGCCACTGGTTTTGAGCAATTTGATTATGATATGATTTGGTATAGTTTTCTTCATGTTTCTTCTGCTTTGGGTTTACTGAGCTTCTTAGAGTTTATACTTTTCACCAAATTTGGAAAATATTTTACCATTATTTCTTTAAAAAGATTTTTGTTCTCCATCCCTTCTCTTTTGGGAACTCCAGTTATAGCTGGTGTCTCGAAGTTGTCCCAAGTCTCACTAATGCACTATTACATTTTTTAGCCTTTTTAAAAAAATACATTTCACTTTTGGTAGTTTCTATTGTTTTCAAGTTCACTAATCTTTATTTCTGCCACATCATTCTGCCAGCTAGAGGACGGGACAGACCAATGGCCATATAGACAGCTCATACAAGAAAAAGTGGAATTGCAGATAAGGAGGAATGAATGGGTTATTAGTAAGTGCTTTTGGTGTAACTAATTGTACATTTTTTTTAAAGATTTATTTATTTGAGTAAAAGAGAGAGAGAGCATGCATATGCAAGATCATGAGTTGGAGGAGAGGCAGACGGAGAGACTCCCCACTGAGCAAGGAACCGGATGTGCGGCTCAATCCCAGGACTCTGAGATCATAACCTGAATCAAAATCAAAAGGCAGACACCACTTAACCTACTGAGCCACCCAGGTGCCTCGATTGTACATTTTTTTTTTAAGATTCTCATTTATTTATTTGACAGAGAGATGACAAGTAGGCAGAGGCAGGCAGAGAGAGAGAGGAGGCAGCAGGCTCCCTGCTGAGCAGAGAGCCCGATGTGGGGCTGGATCCCAGGACACTGAGATCATGACCTGAGCTGAAGGCAGAGGCTTTAACCCACTGAGCCACCCAGGTGCCCCTTGATTGTACATTTTTAAAAGAAATTTTATCTCTACTCCACACTGTACATTGTAATAATTAGAGATTTAAATATGAAAGTCAAAACTTTAAAAACTCTAGAGTAAATAGGGCTACATCTCTATAATCTTGAAATACAGAAAGATTGCTTGAATATTACAGTGAACTCTGACCACAAAAGAATAGACTGATAAATCTGACTACTTGTCACACATGCAAGAGGCAAAAAAGTACTGATACTGAAAACATAAACAATTCTTATATCAATAAAAAAAACCCTTTGAAAAAGAGAAAATTAAAATGGCTAATAAATTAACAGATGTCTCACACATTAGTGGTCAAGAAAATATAAATTAATACCACAGTGAATATTATCTGTTGCAAACTACACTGATTAAAATTTAAAAGACTGATAATACAAAACCTCACTAAGGATGTGACTCAATAACTTTTATCCACTGCCACTGGGAATGAAAATTACTAAGTTAACAATAAAATATTTGTCACTAATTTTTATGTTAAAAAACATTTAAATTGTGGTAAAATATACATAACATAAAATTTACCAACTTAACCATTTTAAAGTATATAGTTCTGTAGTGTTAAGCAGAAACACATTGTTATATAACCAGTCTCTAGAACTCTTTTCTAGAGTTTCTATTTTCCTTTTCTACTTTTTTCCCATTCCCCATTCCCCCACACCCTGGCAACCATTGTTCTACTTTCTGTCTTTGAATTTGGCTACTCTGGGTACCTCATATAATCAGAATCATATAGTTTTTGTCTTTTTATGACTGGCTTATTTCATTTAGTATAGTGTTCTTAACTTTCACCCACATTATAGCAGGTGTCAGAATTTCTTTCCTTTTAAAGGCTGAATGATATTTCACTGTAAGTATATACTACATTTTGTCTATTCTTGGGTTTATACCTGGAAGTGGAACTGCTGGATGATACTGTAGTTGTATTTTTAATTATTTTATGAGAGTGTGTATGTGCATGTGTGCATACACACAAGCAGGTGGGGAAGGGCAGAGGGAGAGGGAAAGAGAGAGTCTTAAACAGGCTCTACACCCAGCATGGAGCCCAACATGAGGCTCAATCTCATGACCCTGAGACCAAGACTTGTGCTGAAATCAAGGGTCGATGCTTAACTGACTAAGTCACCTAGGTGTCCCTGCATTTTTAATTTTTTTAAAAGATTTTATTTATTTATTTGACAGAGAGAATGAGATCACAAGTAGGCAGAGAGGCAGGCAGAGGGAGAGAGGGGAGGCAGGCTCCCTGCTGAGCAAAGAGCCTGATACGGAGCTCGATCCCAGGACACCGGGATCATGACCTGAGCCAAAGGCAGAGGCTTAACCCACTGAGCCACCCAGGTGCCCCTGCATTTTTAATTTTTAAAGGAACTTCCATACTGTTTTCTGCAGTGGTTGTACCATTTTACATTTCTACCAGCAGAACCCCAAAAGGGTTCCAATTTCTTCACATTCTCACCAACACTTGTTTTTTTGGTTTTGTTTGGTTTTGTTCTTTGATGGTAGCCATCTTAATGGGTCTGAGACGCTGTGTCATTGTGGTTTTGATTTGCATTTTCCTCATGATTAGTGTTACTGAGGTTAACAGAATTAAGCTTATGCTTGCATGCTATGCAAGTTAACTATGCTAAAGTTAGTTTAGGAAAGAAAAATATAAGAAAGTCTGACTTACAGCTTAAAAACCAAATCCAATTGTTCTTGATTATAGGGTCACAATTTTTCACATTCATATTCAGTGCTTTGGGGGAAAGTCTCTTCTTCAAATAATTCCTTGAATGAAAGTTGAAAAACATTTCATGTCCTCTGTGGTGGCTCAGATTCATAAAAATCAACATTAATATACATATTTCTCAGTTAAACAGCTAAAAATGGTGATGTCACTCTTGTCCAACGATGAGGCAGTTTAGCTTTCAAGGGAGTTACATTTCTGATGACCAGCGCACCATCCAGAAACCTGGGGAAAATTTCTCATGGTACAACCCAGCTGACTGACATTAACTTCTCCATTTATAAGAATAGTAGGCATAATGCTCTGCAGGGGTGTTTTATTAATTGAAAAGAAAACCAACATGTGTCAGAAAAACTTACAGTCACCCAAAACCTGGCAATTGCTTACCATGTACATTTTCTGGTATACTTAAAATCTTTGGGAAAAGATCAATTATGTACTCCACAACTCTGGTAGGAGTAGCAGCTCTGACCAAATCCCCTCAGAGGTGACTCTGTCGGGAGTTCATTGGGCATTTCATTCCATTCCTCCTGAGTCTAGGCCCAATTCATTCATTCATTTATTCACTCATTCATTCATTCAACGAATGAGTAAATAATTCCATGAGCACTTAGTGTGTGCTACCCATTGGGCTAGGCTCTGGGGATAATGCCATGGAGGACACACTGAGATGAGATACTAGGTAGCCTTGTTAGTAGGGCTGCCTTTAGATGACAGGGCAGTATCTTCCTTTGCTTGATGCAGTCTTTTCCCTCAAGATGACTTTAATGAGTTACTCAGAAACAGCTATAGGGCCTACTTTGGCACACTATTTTTTTTTTAAGATGTTATTTATTTATTTGACAGAGAAAGAGAGCACAAGCCAGGGGAGTGGCAAACAGAGGGAGAGGGAGAAGCAGGCTCCCTGCTGAACAGAGAGCCCAATGTGGGGCTTGAACCCCAGGACCCTGGGATCAGGACCTGAGCCAAAGGCAGATGCCCAACCGACTGAGCCGCCCAGGTGCTCTGGACTATTGATTATTTTAAATAAAAATTACTTAAGAAACAACCATACAAGGACACTCAAACCCTCCTCCGTCTCCTTGGAAGCAGAAAACAAATCTTTCACATGAAAGATAACTACCCTACATTAAGAAGTAAAAACACATCCATATCACCAGAGATAATGATTTTAAGGTAAAAAAAAGCTGGCAGAAATAAATCTTATTACTTACTACTCTACTACTTTAGCTCAAATACCTGTTTTCCTTATCCTGTGAATTCCTCAACAATTTATCATCTCCGTCTAAAACGTATAAAAATTGCCTGCTTCTGTCATCTCTTTATGTCTCAATTTTATAAGCGGTCCTCTGTGCACACATAATAAAACTTGGTTGTTGTTGTTGTTTCTCCTGCTAACTTCTCTCATGCAAATTTAATTCTTAGTTCAGCTGGAAGACCTTGAGGGTGGGGAAAATTTTTTCCTTCTCTTCACAGTGATAGCTTCTTTTGAGTGGAATGTAATTTAGGTCGCTTGTTAGTAGGAAGTATACACCGTTTATGTGTGAGGAGAGAGGAAGAAGGAGCTGTCTGGGCTCTAGCATGAGACAGAGGATAGCGAAGAGCAATGATCAATGTATCGCCATTGGAGACAGTTACATATTCTTTGCGGGGCCAGATGATTAAAGAAAGATTTGAATCAATATGGTTATGTTTTGAAATGTGGTGGTATAAATGGACTCCTTATAAACCTTCATGAATTAATTTTCAAGAAATACTGAACACCTAGTCTTTGCTCAGTGCTCTGCTAGTATAGTGAGGATGTAAAAGAAATGGGCTATGTGGTACTTGACTTCATGAAGGGTATGCCTTCTTCCAACCCACATAGAGCACAGAATACTGCCTACGGGGCTAGACTGATAACTACTCTTGGGCTGGAATCCCTGGAATCCCTTCTGTAGTATAATCACTCCTGGCTGCTATCCTAGCCTAATCAGACTACAACTGCCAGGGACAAACCTATATAACAAGACGAATGTTAGGATAACTGGTTCCTTCTAAACAGGGAGACTACATACCAGAGGAATCCGGAAATGTCTCATCAATTAGAGAGATGGGAGGTTATTATAAGATTTGTGTTATGCCCAGATTTTGAGATCCCCAAAGACCACCAGGGAGCCGAGTCCGATGCAAAAGCAAAAGAGCCCTTTATTCAAGCTAGCTTAAGCTCTGTCCCTCACACTCACCGACGCAGCGGCTTGGTGTAGAGAAAGAGAGAGAGTTTCAAAAAGCGCAACAGTTTTAGAGGGGTCAGTGGCCAATGAGTTTGTAACACACAGAAAGTTGCTTAGTAACTGTTTGAACTAGCCTATCACCCTGGCCAGAATTGGTGCACAAGTTTGGCGGGCAAAAGGCGGGGTTTATATTCTTTCCTGGGTAGGGGTTCCGTGTTCCTATTGACTAACCCAAACTCAACCCATAGGCCTTCTGGGCTAATTAGCTCAAGGGAGGGCTGAGCCACACTCAGACCCTCCCAGAGGCAGGTCCTGCGGGGGGGGGGCCACACACAAGAAGGCGGATGTAAGCAAAAGGAGCCGCCAGCCCTGCTCTGCCCCTTCAATTTGGGGAAGGGTAGAGGTGAAATTTACGAAAACCAATACTTTGGTAGGCTCAAAGCAGAAAAGAGCTGTGTGTAAAGCGGTCAACATCAGGTTGGACTGCAAAGTGGACTCAGGGGCCTATTCCTTGGAATTGATAAAGTCAAAATAGATATGGAATATGTTCAGAAATCCCTCATCTGAGGCCATTTAAAGGCCCTTAGGCCTTTTAGTTGGAAATAAAGGCTGCTTCTGTTTGAAATTGACTTAGATCATGCATATTAAGAAGAACAGGATGTTTCATTTTTATTGATACGATTTTAAACAGCAAATTTTCAGACAGTTATGATTTTAGAGAAAAAGGATTCTAAGAAAGCAGTGGTCAAAGAGATTGTGATACTTTACAGCTGCAGCCTGACCGTGAGAGAAATACTCTTTCCTTCACCTTTGCAGCTTGTTTGTATCTCTCTTGTCTGTTATTTGTTAAAAACAAACAACAAAAAACCAAGATAAGAGGTCCAAAATGGAGTGGCTTATGCTAAGCCCCACTTCATCAAACTGAGACTTAATTAGTGTAGAGACCAAGGACAGGCCACCCCAAGATGGGCCACTTTGGTATGAAAATTATATTTTGACTTGAAAACAATACAAACCCAGCTTCAGAAAAAGCTTTTCACTTCCCCTTCAACTGCCTGGGTTACCAGGAAGAGTAAGGCAGGAGAGCTATTAATAGAGATTCCTCTTTACCTAAGAAACTTCTCTGCATAATAGGGCACCTTTGTTTTCCAAACATCTCCTCTCACCTTACTGCTAGTGGTCTTTCTCCCTTTGTATCCTCAGACCCCCACTCCTGTCCTTAGCTCCTATAAGCATCATGTTGTCTGACTTTGGAATTTCCATGGCTGTGTGGATTCTCCATATGCACGCAATTAATTTGATTTTGATTCCCTGTACATATGGTAATAAATTTGATTTTCTCCTTTTAATCTGTCTCAATTTGATTTTTAAATCTGTCTAGAAGGACTTCCCTAATTCTTCTTCCCCATTGTTATGCCCAGATTTTGAGATCCCCAAATACCACCAAGGAGCTGAGTCCGATGCAAAAGCAAAAGAGCCCTTTATTTAAGCTAGCTTGAGCTCAGTCTCCCACACTCACCTACGCAGCGGGAGCGAGTGTCAAAAGGCGCAACAGTTTTATAGGGGCCAGGGGCCAATGAGATTGTAACATACACAAAGTTGCTTAGTAACTGTTTGAATTAACCTATCACCCTGGCCAGAATTGGCACACAAGTTTGGCGGGGAGAAAGGCAGAGTTTATATTTTTTCCGGGTCAGGGGTTCAGCATTCCTATTGGCTAACCCAAACCAACCCACAGATGGTCTGAGCCAATTAGCTCAAGGGAGGGCTGAGCCACACTCTGACCCTTCCAGAGGCAGGTCCTGCAGGGGCCGCACACAAGAAGGCGGGTGTAAGCAAAAGGAGCCAGCCCTGCTCTGCTCCTTCACCATTAGTTTCTTTTGTCCTAGATATGGAATCTTAAACCAGTAACCAGGAATCACTGGATCATCAGCATTTCGGTATTGTGCCATCCCCTAAAGAAAAGTAACTTTGCAATAACAAACCCACATTTCGGCTAGTATAACTTTCTTCTTCCTACTCCCTTCTGCCCAAAAAAGACTTTCATTTTGTACAACTCCTCAGGGAGCCTTTCAATATGCTAGATTGGATGCCTGATTCAAATTGATTTTTGCTCAAAGAAACTCTTAATTTCTAAAAATATGCTTTAATTTGTGTTTTAACATATCCCAGCATAGTTAATGGCCAGTCTGATTTTTACTTTTTCAGAGTGAGTTGATATTTTGCTTTCTCCTTAGTTGTCAATTCACCACACAATGCAGATTCCTAAGCTGTGTTAACTTGGTCATCAACTCTGGAAAATGACAGACATTGGTCAATTCTTCCTTCCACAAAGGTAGAGCCATATAAATCCTGAAGTTCAGGCCTTCTTCATCTAGGTCCCCCTCCACACACTCACACCTTTGTTTCTCTCTCCAGCTCCCAGGTATCCCAAGATGACATTAAGGAGTAGGAAGCAAAGAAGAGGTTAACAGTCTTCTGGCTTTAAGTCAATTCCACATAGCCTCGGGGTGCTAGGACACTCTGGCTTGGGTAAAAAGAAGCATGCTGCTTAGACTGATTGGTTAGACGCTTTGCCTGTGCCTTCACTATAAGATCAGAGGTGTATCGGGTGGGTGAGAAGTCACACCTCTAACCGCCAGTCTCACGGACGCACCCCTCTCAACCCCGCGACCAGCTCCCCTCTCCCCATTCCTCATATTTCGGTAAGCTTGGGGCTAGGTCCTGGCCCCGCCCCCAACAGGCCAGTAGTTTCTTCGGCCCCGCCCCTGACCGGTTCAAGAGCTTGGTTCCTGGCCCCGCCTTCCTGCGTCCTCTCATCCCCGCCCCCAGCCCTGAGCTTGGCTCCCAGCCCCGCCCCGGCATGGCGCCCGAAGCCGGCTGCAGGAGCGACCCGCTCTCCGGCCGGGCCCGCTGGGGGCGGAGCTCGGTGTGCAGCTGCTAGGACGGCAGCGGCGGGAGGTGGAGCCTCCGTCCGGAAGCTGGCGATTAGCGGCCATGGCAGTGCCGGCCCGTCGCTTCTACCTGCTTGGTGGCCATCTGAGCCGCATCCCGGCGTCAGGCGGGAGTGCCGTGCTGCCGGGGGTGCCGGGAGCAGCCAGGCGCGTGTTCCGGGGCTTTCGGAGCAGCGGCGTGAGGTACGAGTGCCCAGGACGTTCACTGTCCTCGGGCGGGGTGCACGCGCGTGCGGAGCCGCCGGCTGCGGGCGGGCGGCGGGGCGTGGGCCGCTGGCGCCCGCCGAGCTTTCCCGCATCAGGCCCGAGGCTAGGGCAGCGGCGCGGGGGGTGGCGAGACTGGGGGCGAGGCCTGCCTTAGGCTCTGAACTTGGCTTGGAGGGCCTTGCGGGCGGGTCGCGTCGACCTCAATTCGGACAGCTGGGACGTGGTGGGCTTTGAGCTCTGGCGCCAGAATATTCCTACTTTGCAGGAGGTGCAGTGGAGTGGTTTAGGAAGATGTTTGAGGCCCTCAGGAAAGGTGCAGTGGAAACAGGTGGTCTGCTGGTTTCGGGTAGTTGCTTTTGGTTATTTTGTTTCGTAAACAAAGAAGTGAGCGTTGTCTAGATGGTTTACTAGTGTTTGAGTTTCTGAATTCCTTTGTTGATGGTAATTCTGAGTCTTTTCCAACTCTAAAATTCGTAATGAGTTCACAAAATTAGCTCTTAATCTTTTTAGTTTTTCTCTGTATGGTCTTTCCCAAACCTCTTCAATCTAAGATTGAAGTAATCAGTCTTAGAATCATTGCATCTCTTTGGACGACCTCCGTTGCTGGCTAGTACATTGCACGGACAAAACATGGTATATTTTAACCCTTCTGCCTAGTGGTGCCCCCGAAATCTTCACTCTTCCGCCTTTTCTTGTTGGAGTTGCAAACTCAAACCTAAGCATCTAAAAATATATTCCCTTGACCCAGAGTCAGTGAGTCCAGAAGAGATTGTGTTTTCAGACTTTCAGGGCTTCCAGTAACATGTGTTCACTGCAGTTCTGCGCGCTCAGAGATGTGTCTTTTTCATCTTTTTGTATCACCAGTGAGCAGCGCAGTTCCTGGAAGAAAGTAATAATCAGTAATGTGGAAACATAGCTATTGCTTATTTAATTTAAATTGGTTAGCTCCCATTTTATACATATATTTAGTTCTCAGTCTTAAGTAACTAAAATAAGAAAATACATGATTTCTAGTAGTGTTTACTTTAGATGTAGTTTCTGTTGATTTGGTCTTCCAGGAGGATATGTGAGAATATAACTGATTCTGAGTTCTGGTTAATGACGCTCTCTGGTATCTGAATTTGCCAGTTGGTTTGGAACTGTACTAACTAGGAAAAGCAGATTCTGTAGAATTCTTTTTGAATTGCAGAATTAAAGATACTACATACTGTAGTCACTTTTTTTTTTTTAAGGAAGAATTTTTTTTTTTTTAAGATTTTATTTGATAGCGAACAGGAGTAGGCAGAGCAGCAGGCAGATGGGGAGAGGTAGGCTCCCCGCTGAGCAGAGTCACTCAATTTTCAAAATTTCAGTTTTAAGGCCTCTTTCCAGAGTGAGGATAGCCTTTTCCAAATTGTATAAATTGATGAATTTCCCTCTGTCACCTTGACGTAAAGAACCCATCACCCCATCCTCTCCAAGTACATTGAATGGGGAGTCACAACAGTTAAAACCCAAACACTTCCTGGTAGCCACTTGCTTCATACACATGTGCCTGAGCAAAGAGATAATTCAGATCTTTTAAATTGTATTTAATGGTCTCTTTATAATTTAAAATAGTTGAATGAACAATTTGAAAACCTATCTTTTTTCCTTAAGATGTCATTTATTTGTCAGAAAGAACGTGTGCACCAGCAGGGCCAGCGGCAGGCAGGTGAGGGGGAAGCACACTCCCCACTGAGCAGGGAGCTGGACAAGGGAATCGACCCAGGACCCTGGGGTCATGACCTGAGCCAAAGTCAGATACTTAACCGACTGAGCCACCCAGGACTCCCTGGAGAGCTATTCTTAATATAAAGAAGTATTACTTCCAACCCAGCTGCTCTGAGCCCCATTTGATATAGTAGGTTATGACTATAAAAATAAATTATACTTTTTGGTAGTTTTTCTTAAGGCAGTGCTAATCAAGTTAGGATAAGGTGGTGTTTTTGACATCCTCTTGGCACTGAATACCATATATGAAGATGAAATTGGCTGTCAGGTTGAGAAACACCTGTGGACTGTTGGGTCTCGGGTGGGGAGGAATTCGGACAGTGTGTTGATGCTTATTGGTGTCTCTTTTCTCTTCTAGGACCAGCAGAGAGAAGAGATTCCATCTTCCAGAGGTCGCCACTGTCTGCCTCCCCACTTGTCCCCATCCTCAGTCATCTTTTTAAATATGTAGTTACACATTAGTTGTCTAGTTCTTCATAGTGAATGTGGGTTAATGTGACATCAATCCTATTGACTTGAAATTTGAGCCTTAGTGTTATTTTTATTGAAAATTATCTTTGAGTTTGATACTCTTTCCCCAGTATTAACTGTTAATGTAAAAATTAACAGATTTATTGCCAGTGTCTGAGCTACATAGAGCCTTAAATGATAAGTGAAGAAGCATTTTTGATTATTCTTCATATTTTTGTCTAAATACCTATACTAAGGGAATATACAAGTACTTCTTTTAGTGAAATATTTTCTTTAATTGGAATTTCAAGAAATAATCTTTGACAGATTCAAAAATTACAAAATCTTGAAGTGTCATTTAAGTTTTCTCTCACTTTTAAGATTTACAGTGAGTTTTTTCTTATTTTCTCATGAGAAATTAGATCTTACTAATTGGAAGAAAATATATTTACTGTCAAAGAAATAAATAAGCCCTTATATTTGTTGTAGCTTATTGGTTCGTAAAATGAATTCTCTGAATAGCCAAAACATTAAAAATAAAAAGATTTTAGTGGTTAAAGTTTTAACTTTTTTGCCTTTTTGTGTGAATTTACAAATCAAAATGTCACTGGATTATAAATATCACATGCATCTTTGGCCCAGTGCTTTCAGTATATGGAGCTAGGCAGCAGCATTTCCCATTTGGAGGGGAAGTTACACACCTTGCACATTAATGCCATGGTCAAAGCAGATTTGCAGGTATCCTACAATAGAGACTTTCCAAATGCTGCTTTAGATCATCCTACCTGAACTCATTTTCAATAATTAAATGGCTATCCTAAGCATTTGTTCCATGTTTATCCTGTTGGAAAGTGATTCCTAAAGTCATTAAATTTGGCAGATTCTCTTGTCCCCTGCTCCTGCTATGATTCCTTTTAGTATTTGTAAAATTTTGTATCCAGCCTACGGCTCTTGATAGAAACCTCACCTTTCTTGATGTCTCATTGCCAATGGCTTTATAATTTTTGCAGCTAGACTGGCATTAAAAAAAAAAAAACCTACAATTTTGGAGCTACTAAAAGATACTGGTTTATCTTAGTTAAATATTCATGTCTTGTAGAGGGAGTAGTTGAATTTTATAATTGAAAAAAGACCAAGTTTTATCAGTAAGGCTGTTCATTTTTATTCAGACTCTCCCCTCTAGTACTCATTCAATATTTCTGTCTCTGCAATAGAATTATTTGATGGAAAGATTCTTTTATCCTCAGGGGAAGCTCGAAGGACCCAGACTCCAGTTAGGACCATTACTAAAGCTGATTTTTCATAGACTGATTTCAACCAAGATAAGAGTTAGTTCCAATGACTAGCAAAAGCAGTTTCTCAAAATCATATTTTGTTGGGAAATGTGATAGTTTGGTTTTCCTATCTTAATGCCTTGCCTATCTAATGAGATAGCTGTCTGGCTATAATGTTGATTTCTAAGCAATTCTTAATGTCATTTTAAATTTAGAACCTACATGTTGTACCATTTAGTATCTATGTCTGAGTTTTATGTCTGTGTCCCGGCTGTTCAGATATAATGTGTTCTAATGTAATGTCTCCAAAATCAAGTGTTCTGATGAAAATGGATCAATAGATGAAAAAAGACTAGTATTCATCTCAGCTCTTGTTACTCAGTCATGGTGTTAGGAATAATTAAGCAGTTTCTTTAATGACCTAATCTTTGTTTTTCAGATGTTGTATTTTCATTTTAATACCTTGATTGGATGATTAAAAACAGCAGGAAAAAAACAAAAACACTACATAATTTTCCATGCTAACATACTCTCCTGGAATTCTGTGGAGCCCAGTGGCAGGTTTTAAAATCATTTGGCTTGGAGATGATTAAGTTGTAGAGGGAGACTTAAAGAGCTTGGAACTTAGGGAGAAATTTGAATTGTCAATGAGTGGGATAAATTAATGATTAGTAATAAATGAGATTTGCTAATAGGTTCCATTTGAACCAGATAAAAAATACTTAAAAGATAGAAAACTTTGTGGTCAGAATGAAACATAATCTAAGCCTAAATTAGTGTCAAAGAACTCAGGATTGGGTGTTATCCAAGAACGTTTATCCAAGCTGCTCCACTTAACATTACGTCATGTCCATTTTCTAGGTTGATGTTGTTTTTACTGACATTTTATTGGCTGCGTTATATTACATTAAGTCAATTGGTCATAACTTACATAATCATCTCGGTATTGTTCAGTGTCTAGTTCTTAGAACATAGGAAATAATTTACTCTCAGATTCAGGTCATGTTTTGTCACTTAATGATCTGAAAATGATCTGTGATCTATGTAGGTTTCTGTAATTACTCACAATAAAGAGTGTGCCTAGAACCAAAGGACTATCCAAAGATTCATAATTCTAAGGTTAGGACATATATAGTTTAAAATAGATGTCCCTCTTTTTCCCTACGATCCTCTGTTTTGTTTCTTAAATTCCACATATAAGTGAGATCATATTAAACAAGATGAAATCAGAGAGGGAGACAAAACTTAAGAGACTCTTAATCGTAGGAAACAAACTGAAGGTTGCTGGAGGGGAGGGGTGTGGGAGGATGGGGTAACTGGGTGATGGACATTAAGAAGGGCACATGAGGGCACTAGGTATTGTATAAGATTGATGAATCACTGACCTCTACCTCTGAAATTATTAATACACTATGTGTTAATTAATTGAATTTAAATAAAAAAAAAAGATGTGCCCTCCCTGCTTTATTTATGAATAACTGCAATGAATATCCTCTTGCCTTTAATCACAGTTGTGTTGTTGAAAAGTAAAATCTTAGTATTCAGTGAACCTTTACTTTGTGCTAAGTACTTTGCTAAGATTTTTTGCATAAGTATATCCTTTTATCCTCAAAACAGCTGAAGTAGAGTATTACTATTCCTAATAGATTGGGTAATGGAGGCTTAGAGAAACCAAATAACTTGCCCAGGTTAACAGTAAATAAGTGGAGAAGACAGGGTTTGAACCTTAATGATCTACCCAGTGCTTTGCTCTATCAGCAATTTATGATTATTGATATATCTCACTATTGTTCCTCTTTTCGAAAGCATTTATTAAATCTCGTAGAACTTCTGTGAATCAAGAAAGCTAATTTTGCATATAAATCTTAAATATTATCTTGTCAGTCCCTTAACAAAGGGTACTTTTTAATTTTTTTTTTTTAAAGATTTTATTGGTTTATTTGTCAGAACATGTGTGCACAAGCAGGGGGTGCGGCAGGCAGAGGGGGAAGCAGGCTGCCCGCTGAGCAGGGAGCCCAACACGAGGAGTCCCCAGACCCTGGGATCATGACCTGACCCAAAGGCAGATGCTTAACCCACTGAGATACCCAGGCATCCCATGAAGGGTATTTCTTAACCTGAGACTTTATGAAATGTTTTAGGGAATCCATAAACTTAGATGGGAGATCACTAATCTCTAACAAATTTAGCATTTTCTTCAGTTGTAAATGTTGGCAACAAATCACAGTAATAGCAGTATTTGAGATATTGCCAGTAAAAACCACAGATACTTAAATATGAATGTTGTTTGGGTAGCTACTGATGTTCTAATTTATAGGTTAGGGACCTAAAAGATAAATTGCAAAACTGAATAACAGAATTATGCAAAATGAGAAGAACTTGCCTTTAGGTTTTGTTTACATTGGTTTACAAAAGTATAATTTCTGATAAAATAAGGTGTAAGTGTAGTATTTAGGATGGGAACTGAAATGTTTTTAAAATTCCATAAACTTAATATTTCTAAGTATTTGTTTATTTTCAAAAATTAATTTACTTCAAAAGGCTCCCTAGTACTAGTGATTGGTTTTATTCGATATATAGTTTTGCCCTGGTTCCTTTGGGTTTCATTTCTGTTGTACTAATTCAGACTGAAAATCTCCAGGTGAGACCATAAAATACACAGTGATTAAGCTATGGTATGACCTGCAGAGAAATTTGAATCGCTAATGATTATATTAGACTTTTTTTTTTATCTTTATAGATCATAAAACAATCCATTGCAGCTCTTAAGTTGTGGTTGGAAATGAGATTGAAACCTCGATGCAGAAGCAAGATGCCAAATAATACAAATTAAATGTACTGCAGAAATTGGGTAGATGTTATTTGTGGTTATTTTACTCTTTTGTGAAGGAGTTTTTAATACCCAAGAAAAGTAGTGATTTTTTTCTTCTATTTACTACTTTGCTTTCGTTAATTAAATACTACGTTTTGTTCTAGTACCCATAGATTAGGATGGTTATGGTTTATTTCCTGGAAAATATAGAGAAATAAAGCTCATGCAAACAACAGTAAACGATGGCTTTCTGGCCTCATATTGCTCCTTGGTTGAGTATGTCACCACCTGTCATTTAAAAGAGCGATTTTTACAAATCAGCCAGTCAACATTTAGCCAAATCCCTTGCTGTAAGTGAAACACAGAACATTCCCATTATGTAGATAAAGACTCATCCAACCTCAGTATAGCTCCTGGTGACCAAGAGAGAATTCACTGGAAGTGGAAGCCAACAGGCATTTATTTGGGCAATTAGAATTGCAATTTGGGGGACCTCGATGCAGGTGGAACTCTGACTCCTGTTCTGAGGAAGGCAAAGAGGGGACCGAATTGTACAGGCTAAAGGTCACAAGTGCAGTTCTCCTTTAGATCCTCAATGCAAAACAGATTGAAACTGTGTTAACTGGGATTGGTTGGGTTAATATGCAAATAAGGGATTTGAAGTCTGGCGAAAAGTTCAGAGTTCCTCCAATAAATTCCTCCCTATAGCTTTTCTGCACAATTTTAAAGAGACTTTCTTAGGCTTGCTTGCTCCATTTTGAAATCTCCTTTTACGCTATTAATGGTGAACTAGGGCTGATTTCTGGCTGGTTTAAGTAATTTGTAATGAATTATCCTGACATACTACTCACCATCCCCACCCCCCACTGTGATTTATTGGTTTTTGATGAAGCCACATTATTGCCAGTCCAGCAATGGGAGAATATTGACAGGGGGAGCTCTTTGTCCTGCCTTCTTTGGGGGGTCATTTGCAATATTACCTATTCAGGAAATGTAACCTGAGCAAGTAATGACAGGGTGCATTGTGTGAATCTTAGGGGTCAAATTGACTGCACTTGTATTAATGGCAATGTGACTATATAAGCTTTAGACCAAACCACATTTTTAAGAGTAAAGAGAGATTTAAAATGAAAATTTCATGGGGCACCTGGGTGGCTCAGTCGGTTAAGCGTCTATCTTCGGCTCAGGTTGTGATTTCAAGGTCCTATTGGGTTTCGTGTTCAGTCTGGAGTCTGCTTGTTCCTCTCCCTCTGCCCCTCCCCCTGCTTGTGTTCTTTCCCTCTCTCAAATAAATAAAATCTTTAAAAAAAATAATGAAAATTGCATATTTGGAATACTTTACTGACTTACAAATATTTTAGGACACATAAAAGAGTCCTGTTCAAAGCTGTTTCAAAATTAACATTTTAAAAGGTAATTGATATCCTTATACATTAAAACAATTGAAAAATTTTGATCTTTCTATTAATATATTCAATTTTTTATGTTAACTAATCACTAACTTTCAACACATGCTGAATTCTTGGTACCTATTCTTGAATCAGTTTCTTAGCCATATCTTTAAAACCTTGACACTGATCATTTTCTGGAAAAAAAAGATCTTATGCTTAATTTAAAAATTAAATTTGCTGCAGTTTTTTTAAAAGTCGCAAATTATTCTTTAGACAATATATTTTTAGTTTTCAAAGTACTTTCTCTACAAATGCTAAGCACTCAGAACAAACTGCTAAATGGAACATAGTCTCAATTCTAGTTTTTTCATATTGAAATGTGAAGATATTTTAGCCTAAATATTTTCACAGTTGCTGTCTTTGTGTCTCCTTTCAGAACACCTTTCTTGGCAAATATTTATGTTAAATGTCACCGCAAAAGTTATTTATATTTAGGACTTTTAAAATATTTTGTCATGTTTATTTTTAAATTTTTCCATGTTTAGATGCAGTAAAATTACAGGTCTTCTCAATTATAGGCAGTTACATTCTAAAATATAAATGCATTCCATGGAAAATTGCTCCATCAAAAGATTCTTACCACAAATTGGAATATTTTAAATTAGGATTATAGATGTATTTGTTTACTAAGGCTGCCATAAATGAAGTACCACAAACTAGGTGGTTTAAAACAACAGAAAATGAGCTTCACACTTCTGGAGGCTAGAAGACTGAAATCAAGGTACCCACAGAGCCTTGCTCTCCTCTCCTCGCTGACAATCCTTAGTTTTCCTTGGTCTGTAGCTGCAAGGCTCCAATCTCTGCCTTGTAGTCATGCGGCCATCTTCCTTGTGTGTCTTCACGTGGAGTTCTCTGTGTATATGTCTCTGTGTCTTTTCTGATAGGGATAGCAGGCATATTAGACTAAGGGCCCACTCTACTCCAGTAGGACCTCATCCTCAGGGTACATCTTCATTATATTCGCAAGTACCCAAATGAGGTCACAATCACAGGTACAAAGAACAAGGATCTGGGAGACACAATTCAACCCACAACAATAGACTTTCAGAATTGCTTTTATATCATATAGTTTAAGTCATTATTGTTCAATTACTTTTTATATTTCTCATGCTTTTAAAGGGATAAATTTCTTCCCTTGTTTTTTTTTAAAGATTTTATTTATTTATTTATTTATTTGACAGAGAGAGAGAGATCACAAGTAGGCAGAGAGGCAGGCAGAGGGGGCGGTGGGGAAGCAGGCTCCCCGCTGAGCAGAGAGTCGATGCAGGGCTCGATCCCAGGACCCCGGGATCATGACCTGAGCCGAAGGCAGAGGCCTTAACCCACTGAGCCACCCAGGTGCCCCCCTCTTCCCTTGTTTTTGAAGGGATATGATTTGTGTTTGTAAGCTTTGGTTTCAGTGACTGCAATTCAGTTCACTAAAAGTTAGGTCTCAAGTCCCCTTTCCAGTGTCCTTGGTGTATTTTTTGAATGTGTTGATTAGCAATTTCCAACAGATTTTGAACAAAATGCAACAATCTCAGGCCTTTTAGGCTAATTCACAAAATAAAAATTCAAACATTTATTTCTAAAATCCGACATAGGCAGTGAGGAGAGTACATTCTGTCATGCTAAAATACTGTTTTTGTATTCAGAATAAACCTAATAGGGCTTGCAACTGAGTTACAGTAACTGGGTTTATGTGTACATTGTTTGCTAACTTTGTTTTTGATTCACACTTTAGTTAGTACTGGGTTATAGCTTGTTTGCACATAGCTCTAAGGGTTTGGGCCACATACACGTCACAGGTTCCTTCACGTTGAAAGGGACTGACCGCCTGTCAGGAATACTAGAGTGGGCATTCCTGCTCGGAGAGTGATGGGGGCCTAAAGAAGTGGCTCTTCACTGAGGCTCGAGAACCACTCACCAGTGCTTGAATACAAAACTGGGATTTTAAATAGTAGTCCATGGGGAGTGTTCCTGGCAGTTTCTTAGCTAGTTTGTTTCACCAGCTGAGTGTCCTGTCATAGAATTATGATAGGAATTTTGTCAGAGTTTGCACTTTTTGTGCAGACCAGAGGCGAAAATGGTTGAGTTTTTCATTAGAATTAAGAACTTTACATCCCATGGAGTCATAAACTAAATGAAAAGACAAGCCACATAATGGTGATACCTGATACAAAGACCTAACTGATACAAGATTAGTGTTTAGAATGTGTAAATTACTACAAATTAGACATATTAATAATTCATTAGAAAAACGGCCAAAAGTGATAAACAGGTGTTCCATAGAAGAGGAGCTCCAAATGGCCAATTAATCTGTAAGATGTTCAACCTCTAGTAATTAGGGAAATGGATATTATGAGCACAATTAAATGCCATTTAACTACTTAGTTAAAAATTTTGACAATATCCAGAAAGTAGAGCAATAGACCCACTGGCGGACCTGCGAACTAGCGCAGCAGCTTTGGAAAACAAGTTGGCATAAACGGAACACACATATGTATCCTATAATCAGCAATCCCATTCTGGTGTATATATACCTTTATGGAACGGATATATATATTTTACTTTATATATCATGTATGTCAGTGTATCTTTAATGTTTAGAGTACAAACATTGGGTGATAAAGGAAAGCAATGGAATTATCAGCCCACATTTCAGGATAGTGCTTATCTCTGGGAGAGCCCAGGATTTGGGTAGGGGATGGTTACAGGATGATTTGGGTGGTTGTGGTGATACTGTAAACTGGGTGGTAAGCTTGTAAATTGTATTATTATTTTTCCTTTTTCTATGTTCTATAGCTATTTTCCATCTGTTCTTAATGTAGTTCAAGAATGTTATCTTTGGATAACATTTAAAAAACATTTTAAGATGGCTAAATATCCAGAATACTGCTTGTCCCAACATTTTATGTTACATATTCCTTCTTCATCTTTAGCTGTATGCAGGCACATTTTAAGTTAAAATTATGGGGCGCCTGAGTGGCTCAGTTGATTGAGCAACTGCCTTCGGCTCGGGTCATGATCCTGGAGTCCAGGGATTGAGTCCCACATCAGGCTCCCTGCTCTGCAGGGAGCCTGCTTCTCCCTCTGTCCTCTCCCCTCTCATTCTCTCTCTCTGTCTCAAATAAATAAAAAATAAATCTTTAAAAAAAACCCACCTCCATCATTTAAGTTAAAATTATGTCCCCACAACTTCTCATCTCATTTTTTCACTTAACTTTTCTGCAGAATATTTTCACTGCTGTAACAGCAATATTGCTGTTTTTACAGTTTTTCTTTTCAGTAGCAGCATAAGAATTCCAACAAATTATAATACAACGAACAATTCAACTCTGATAATCCCATGAATATTTAGTAAACACATACAATGTGCAAAATACCCTTTGGTGTTAAGGACATTGTATTAAATGTCAAGTTCCTGCCCCGCACTGCTTCCAGTGCATAGGGGCCTGGGGCACTGGTTTCAACAAGGATTTGCCACAAGACAGAAGGGTCAGAGCGGGGTGCTGTGGGTGCTCGTAGTGGAGGCAGTTCCCCGGGGAGAAGGGATCAAAGAACATTTCCCAGGGGTCCTTCTAAGCTGAGACTTGAAGATTATATGGGAGTGAAGGAGGAACAGACTTGCTAGGACATTGGGGAGGTCAGAAGGAGAAGGAAGAGTGTTTCAGGAAGAGGGAGTAGTATATGTGGAGGCCCAGAAACAGCAACCTGGCCCAGTGGGTAAATTGAAAGGCAGCTGCGTGGCATGTGGGACTTGGCAGGCATAGTGTTCTTCAGCAGGGAGGCCAAAGAAAGCTCACGCAGGGGCTTGTAAGCTACAGGAAATTTGGATTTTAGTTAAAACTGCCTTTTCTCAGTTTTTCTGGTCAAAAATTTTGGGAGTCATATTTGACTTCTTTTCCTCATCCCCTACACCCAGTCTCAGTAAATCCGGTGGCTCCATCCTCCGCATTAACTCAGATTCAGACCACTTTGCCCCTCCACTCCTACCCTCTTTGTCCAAGCCACCCTCATCTCTTGCCTGGGATACCACACTAGCCTCTTACTGGTGCCCCCACGCCCCCCTAGCGCCCACAGTCTGGCCTCCACGTTTTCACCAGTGATTGAATAATGAAAATCGGGTCATAGCACTCTTCAAAATCACCAAATGGCTTCCTATCTCGCAGTGGAAGCCAACATCCTTTTGAACGTCTGCGGGACCTCATGTGATCCAACGTTCCATGACTTCTCTTGACTTTGTGTCCTCTCCTGGTACATTTGTTTCCACTGCAGCCACTGACCTTCTTGCCATTCATCAACTGTGCCAGGCACACTCCTGCCTAAAGTTCTTGCTCTGTACTTCCTTTGGCCTAGAATTATTTTGTCCAGCTAGCCACATGACATATTCTCTCCTTTCCTTCACTTATGATAAAATGTCACCTGATTAATCAGAAAAGAGACTCCTGACCCATCCATATAAAATGATAGCTCTCTGGGGCGCCTGGTTAAGCATCCAGCTCCTGGTTTCAGCTCAGGTCATGATCCAAGAGTCTTGAGATGGAGTCCTGCATCAGCTTGTGCCCAGCACAGAGTCTACTCGAGCTTCTCTCCCTCTCTGTCTGTCTCCCTTTGCCCCTCCCCCTGTTCACACGCATCCTCACATTCTCTATGAATGAGTGAATGAGTGAATGAATGAATAAAATCCTTAAAATGACAGCTCTGGCTTCCAAGTATGCCCTTTCCCTCTGTTTTTCACATGATATGTTAAATATTTACCTTTTAAAAATTCGTCTTTAAAAAAAAACTTACGTCTTCTTCATCTAGAATATGGTTCCCGTAAAAGTGGGCGGTTTGTTTTGTGTACTGTTATTTATATTTCCTGGAATAGTGCCTGGTAGATAGGAGGTTTTCAGTATGTATTAATTACATTAATAAACAAGGAGCTTGAAGCGAAGGGTTTTAACAGGAAATTGGCATGATTACATTTGGAAAACCTCTCGGACTGCCGTGTGGAAAATGGATTGGTAGAGATTAACTTGAGTCAAGGAGAACCCTTAGGAGCTGTGTGCCTATATGCCTGAATATCTGCACTGTTATTGATATTTAATATTTTTTCAACAATAGCCATGTTGAAAATCTCATTCATTTATTCACTGGAGACTGTGTGAGCTAGAGAATATGTGTGTTTACTGTTTTTCCAGCATATGGACTGGAAAGGCATCCACCCTTTGGGCCTCTACTAATTCCAGGTTGCTTCGTTTATCCTTATATTTTATCTCCCACGGAGCCAGGCTTGCCGAGCCTCTGCAGGGACTGAGGGAACTGATGGGCTGACCCAGCTGCTACGAAAAATCCTCAAAGTTCCTATTTATAATTGGGTGGCAGTCTCATGGGTGTTTGCCCATAAACACCAACTCGGCCAGGCTATAACATGTCAGCTGTAATTAGCAAGCTCGCTTAGCACATCAGTGCTATAAAGTGAGCCCTGTCACTCTCTCAGATCCCAACATACAGGATACAGTCAAGTTTAATCTGTATATAAATCGTCTCTCTGTGGAAGCCAGGAATCAGTTTATGCCACTGCCAACTCTGACATTCTCAGGGTCACACAGCTTTGTAATAGCTAAGGCATAATTATCTTGGATTATGTTTGGTGGTTGCCAGTTTCAGAGTAGCCTATGAACAAATTATTGTGTGTAACAGAGAATCAACTAACAAAAGACGTCACCAGCAGCATTTCTATGCATGTGCTATAAAATATAACATGGAGCTCAGATGATTTTGTAATTTAAATACAAATGCATTTTTTTATTATAAAAGTGAATTATAGTATATTAGCAGATAAGCCTACTTCTGTAGTATTTTACCCCAACTGAATATTGCTGACACAATTTAATTTATGGATAGTATTTATTTTTTACCATCTCTTAGGAATGAGTCATGCTGGAATAAGTTACCCTATCTGCAGCCTTTAGTATTTTCTAATATAAGCGGACCTAGTTCTCTTAGAATTAAAAGGTCACTTAAATGAATTAGTAAAATATGGGCACTGGAAATTCATAGTAAGTAGTGAAAAAAGTTTGTTATCTAATCTTGAAGATAAAAATTTAAACTCAAAAATAAGCATTTTATCTTGATTTAGTCTATAACTATAATTGTGAACTAATCATTAGAATGTACAAAGACACAAAGACACAAATTACAAAAGCTCACTCAAGAAATAATAGTTAGCCATAATAGTCTTCTATATTAAAGAACTTAAATTTGTAGTTTTAAACCTTTCCACAGTGAAAGCTCCAAGACCAGATAGCTTCATGGGTGAATTCTACCAAACATTTAAGGAAGAAATAATACCATTCAGCACAAACTCTTCTGGAAATTTGAAGAGGATGGGACATTTCCTAACTCTTTCAATGAAGGCAGCATCACCCCGATACTAAAATCATACTAAAGACATTACAAGAAAACTACAGACAAATACTTCTCATGCACAGATATACAAAAAATTTAACAAAATTTTAGATGAAATCCCCAGTATCTGGAAAGGATAGTCACATCCTGACCAAGTGAGGTTTATCCCAGAAATGCCAGATTGATTTAACATTTGAAAATCAATCAGTGTAGTTCATCATATTAACAGACTAAAACCAAAAAACTATGTGATCTTATGATTATCTCTATAGACACATAAAAAAGCATTTGACAATATCCTGATATATAAAGTCCAATCAAACTGTGGTAGAACTAAGTCATAGAACTAAATGTGTAACCTGAACCCATAAAACTTATAGGAGGAAACATTGAAGAAAACCTTTGTGACCTTGAGTTAGGCAAAGATTTCTCATACACATCACCAAAGCTATGCTCCGTAAAAGGAAAACTGAATGAAGAACATCAAAATTGAGAACTGATCTCCCAAAGACACAATTAAGAGAATGAAAAGGCAAAGCACAGACTAGGAGAAAAGATTTCAAATCATATATTGATAAAGGACTCTCAAAACTCAGTCATAAGGAAATAACCTATAGAATAATAGCCAAAACATGAAATTACATGCTGGGGACCAGCCCAGGCAGTCCGGGGGTTGCCGAAGGATGGATGGTGTTGATGAAAGGAAGGAGAGAGCCAGAAGACTCTTTCAACCACCAGGCAGGCATCTCTGCCTTACTGGTTTTTGACTATTTATAGGCAGCAGGATACATGAACAACAGTCAATGATTTTCTTAGATAAGGAGGCTTAGATCAACAAAATATTTTTGTAGAACCCATAGTCCTTTCTAAGACCAAGACAGAGACAGGCTTATCTTATTTTGAACAGCAAGACCCTTAACAATTTTTATGACTCTGTTTCTATGTATTGGATAAAGGTTTAGTCACGTATATCTTTTGCACATTAACCAAAGGAAGAGGAGTGACATTTGAGTTTATTATGGAACAGCCCAAGCTGTTTGTACAATCCCTTTTTTGCTGCTGAATGAGCAGACACCATGGGACACTCATCCTGTGTATTCTTGAGCAAAGTCTGAAGTAAAACTCTATTGTCTTTATATTTAACCCCTCCTACCTTATCTTATGTGTACTCTCGTTGTAAGGGAATGTAGGTGTTGGTGTGGCAAGGATGGAATGTGAACCCCTGGGGGGAACTAAGGTCAGCTGTAGATCATTAAAGGCCTGTGTAATTTTTTGGCCTTTAAGTACCTTATCATCTTATCTGCAATAATTTGGTGGACAAACATTGGAAGGGAGCCTCATAGTTATCTGCTCTAATGGTTTTATGGGGGGGAATGGTTTGGTCACTTTATGTAGTATCTGTAAGGAGATCTCAGTCTGGTTAGAAGTGGGTTGAGTGGGTTGGAGCCTCAACTTGAGCAAAGGGCTTAGGCCAAAAGAAAAAAAGAATACGAGTAATACAAAGATACAGGAGGAGATACCAATCTTGTCCTATGTGGCAGGAGCTGTGCAAACGCTGCCATGTCCTCACCGTGACTGTGTCAAGTGGCAAGGCTTCTGCGGCTCTCAGCAATTACACAGTTCACTAAGAATAGAGGTGGATGATAAATAAGTACCTGAATAGGTGCCTAGCGTTATTATTCATTATGGGAATGCAAATTAAAAGCATGGTGAGATACCACCACATAGCCAATTGAATGTCTAAAATTTGAAAGACGAACCATACCAAGTTATGTCAAGTATGTGGAGCAACTGGAACTCTCATATACTGTCTGTAGAAATAGAAAATGGTACAACCGCTACGGAAAACAGATTGAGTCTTACAAATGTAAACATACCTATCATGTGACCCAGCCATTCTACTCCTAGGCATTTGCTCAAGAGAAAATATGTGCATACAATGGCTTATATATGAGTCTTTATTATACATGAGTGTTTATTATGACTAAATACTGGAAACAACCCCAAATATCCATCAGCAATTGAACAGATAAACAAATTTTGATATATCCCTTCAATGGAAAACTACTCAGTAATAAGAAGAAATGAACTGTCAATACACACAGCAACATGAATGAAAATTATGTTGAGTGAAAGTAGCTGATAAAATGGAATATGTAATGCATGATTCTATTTTTATAAAATTAATGATGATTCAAACCAAGGTATACTGACAGAAAGGTGATCAGTGGTTGGCTGGGGATGGGGAAGGGGGTGTGGCAAGGATGGTGGAATGTTGAGATTACAATGGAGCACCAGAATTCTTTTGAGGGTTTCATTTGCTTGATTGTGGTGATAGTTTCCCAAGTATATACATATAGTAAAACACCAAATAGCACACTTTAAATATATGCAGTATATTTTATGTCGGATACTTCAATGAAGCTATTATAAAATTAGGACAGGGGAGCAAGATTGATACACTGAATTTGCCATAATTTTCCTTGACTTGAAAGCTATGAAATTTTTAGTGAAAAGTAGATATATTAAAAATAAAAGTTGAGTTTACTTACAGTTACAAAGTTGTATTGTTTCATCAGTTTATTTCCTCAGTTAATTGTTTACCTATGGAAATGATTATTTCTAAAATATACTTTCGTGTTGAAATGAAGAAGTGTTTTTCAAACATTGTCATGCCCAAGAATATCTGTGGGGATTTGTTAGACATGCAGATTTCCAGACTGTTCTGAATCATGGGGTAGGAATCTGCAAGTTCAGCAAGCTTCTCAGGCAATTTTAGTGTATGTATCCATAGACCACATTTCAGAATCACTTCTTGGTAGAACAATGTTCACGTCAAAATTGTCTGACCTTGGGTGGACACTATGGACCACTGGTGCCAGGCTGAAATGGAATATTCTTGGTGTGTGTATATATATATATATATATATATATATCTCAAGAATATTCATATATGTATCAAGAATATTCATATATATATATATATATATACACACACACACCAAAATACATATATATACCAACCTCTTAGAAAGGACAGTTGACTTATTTGAAAGTGGTAGCAAATTTGCATTTTGTCTGTGTTGTTTGGTATTCATGATGCCTGCCCCCATTAGAAAATTTAAAGTGGGGCGCCTGGCTGGCTCAGTTGGTTGAGCAACTGCCTTCGGCTCAGGTCATGATCCTTGAGTTCTGGGATCGAGTCCCACATCAGGCTCCCAGCTCCATGGGGAGTCTGCTTCTTCCTCTAACCTTCTCTCCTCTCATACTCTCTCTCACTTTCTCTGTATCTCAAATAAATAAGTAAAATCTTAAAAAAAAGAAAAGAAAATTTAAAGTGTACAGGTGCTAGAAAGAATTCAGGTGGTATAAGGTTTACTTTTCTCCTTTTCCTCTCCTGCTTCTTCCTCTTCCTCCTTTTCCTTTCTTCATGATATTCATTGGCTTGCCTCTGGTGTTAGTGCAATATGCATGTGCTACAGACAGATGTTGCTTTTACCAGGCTTTCAATAGTGAAAAGACAGGGGCAGAAGGAAGAAAGAACCATCTTATATTTTATCAGGTACCTTAAAAAAAATGAACACACAGTAAGAGCAACCTTAATTCACCACTTTTAACTCTGAGATCACAGAGAGCAAGAAAACCTTTCAGTATATGCATGTCTTTGTGCCTTTCTGGGACTGATTACTTGAACAGCCATAGTTGTGTAGTTCACGTTTGTACCTCTTACCTTGATGTGACTGAATGTTCCTTATTGTCTTTTTAGTACTGTACTTATTCTTTTGTTTTCCACAGACATGATGCCATTATTATCTCTGGAACTGAAATGGCTAAACAAATCCAGAAAGAAATACAGAGAGGTGTGGAGTCATGGATTTCCCTTGGGAACAGAAGACCTCACCTCAGTATCATTTTAGTGGGCGATAACCCAGCAAGTCATACGTACGTCAGGAGGAAGATCAGAGCCGCCTCTGCTGTAGGTGGGGATGCATTTTAGTTGTTCTTGTTACTAAATCATGTGTTCTGAAAGTATCACACTTCAAAGTGTGATAATTATCAATGATAATTGTCAAATAAGTGCCATTTGAATAACACTGTTATTAACTATTATTATTAAAGATTAGTTTCCACAGTTTATGTTCATTTCTTAATCGTTTTCTCTAACTTTCTTACTGAATTAACTCGACGTGACTTCAGATCGTATGGTGACATGTCAGAGGAACACTGCACATTGAAAGGGCTCATTTGTAGGCACAGCAGAGAGAATTTAGTCAATGGTATTGTAATAGGGTTTTATGGTGACAGGTGGTAGCTACATTTGTGATGAGCACAGCAAACTGATTAGACTTGTCAAATCGCCAGGCTGTACCCCGGAAAAAGTAATGTAATTTTGTATGTCAACTATATTTTGATTTTTTAAAAAAAGGCCCATTTTTATTATATCTGCTCGAATCAGATATTTTTTTTGAATCACATTTTCCCCCCGCCCAAAGTTCATATATATATATTTTTAAAATTTTTTTATTAACATATAATGTACTATTTACCCCAAGGTACAGGTCTGTGAATCATCAGGCTTACACATTTCACTGCATTTGCCATAGCACATACCCTCCCCAATGTCCATATCCCTATCCCCCCCCCGACCTCCCAGCAACCCTTAGTTTGTTTCGTGAGTTTAGGAGTCTCTTATGGTTTGTCTCCTTCCCCATCCCATCTTGTTTCATTTCTCTTCCCCACCCCCCCATAATCTCCTTCCCTGCCTCTCAAATTCTTCATATCAGAGTGATCATGTGATAATTGTCTTTCT
>CM052800.1:52069330-52085266 GCA_028533885.1 Nasua narica
AGTCAAGTGACTTTGTGTATTTGTTTTTCTTCCAGGGATCCGTAGTGAGATCATTCTAAAACCTAAGGATGTTTCTCAGGAAGAACTTTTGGACATAACTGATCAATTGAATATGGACCCAAGAGTCAGTGGTATATTAGTTCAGTTGCCACTGCCAGGTAACACTCTTCTATATGTCTGCTTTGGTTTTAGGTTAAAGGGCATCTTTTGACATTGTATCATGACACCACAAGTAATTTAGAAAATACATTCATGAAGGGAGTAGCTATTAGACTAGCATGTAATTGTTGACAAATCCCAAATGGCTTTCACTTACAATAACTGAAACTTGTGAAAGATAAATTTAGGCAAGAATTACATGCAGTCCTCACTTTACACAATAGTGCAAGACCATAAAAATGAGTGTGTAAGCTGAAACCAGGTGAAACAACCTTAAAAATCAATGAGAAGAATAACAGTTGTTCTTTGAACTTTGAAATGTTCTCCCAAAACATTAAAAACTCTCACTGTGGTTCCTTAAATGTATAAAGAAATGAAAAAAAAAAGTAAAACTAATATTGTTCAGTATACTATAATTTAAAACATTAAAAACATCGAGGGGCTGGGTACCTAGGTGGCTCAGTCAGTTGAGAGACCACCTTCAAATCAGGTTATGATCCTGGAGTCCCGGGATCAAGTCCCGCATCAGGCTCCCTGCTCAGCGGGGGGTGGGGGGGGGACTGCTTCTCCCTCTCACCTTCCCCCTCTCATGCTCACTCACTCTTATTCTCTCTCTCTCAAATAAATAAACAAAATCTTTAAAAAACAAAACAAAACAAAAAATATTGAGGGGCGTCTGGGTGGCTCAGTCAGTTGGGTGTCTGACTCTTGATTTCGGCTCGAGTCATGATCTCAGGTTTGTGAGATCGAGCCCCACATAGGGCTCCACGCTGGGCATAGAGTCAGCTTAAGATTCTCTCCCTCTTCCTCTGTCCCATCCCCACTCCTTCTCTAAAAAACAAACAAATAAACAAACTTAGAAACATCAGGAATTAAAGTTATTTCTTTTGCAAAAAACTTGATCAGCAGAGTTTGAACAGTAACTTGGCTTCTTCTCATCATATAACTTAAAATATGGGGCAGGCGTCTTTCCTATGCCTTGGTGAATTGGATTGTATATTCCTTTCTAAGTTTGGATCAGCTTCCATTTTGTTCTTTGTAATTGTTTGCCAAGCAATCTTCTTGGGGTTTGTAGTTTTTTCAATGTTGTGAAGTAACCCTGAGAGTTTCTTTAATGTGATGCTTTATGCTGGTGCCACTTACTCTGGGATGTTGTCATCCTTTCTGTCACAAGAACCTTCTTCATTTGTGGGAAACAGTTGGCCATCACTAAGCTCCTGTGGCTCACAGCCACATTGCTCCAAAGGGCACAGTGTCAACATTCCAGGGTCATCTAGTTCTTGGATAATCCATTTCCCTTCAACTAGAATCCTCCTGAAGCGGCTTCATCTTATTTTCTGTGTTCATAGTTCTTACCTTCTGGTGGGCCCAGGACTCTGCTGTCTTTGCTTTATTGTCCCTGTTTCCAGACCTTCTGTTCAGAACTCATTTCACTTCCGGCTTCACCGCATTTTCTTTGCTGCCCTGTGACCTTTACAGGTGATCTACTTTTGTGAAATGTCACGTGAGCTGATCAAGGGGAGACAATGAGGAAGGATGATTTGCTGCTTATGTTTGAGCTGAATAATGAATGTGCAGTGACCCACAGACTTGGAAGGAAGTGACCTGTTCTCACTGATCCTGACGCGCATCTCTATTTACATAGTTATTGGTGGACCAGAGGGCCGGCAGCTCTTACAAAATCACTACTCAGTTAATTTACTGCCATATCTAATGTTCAAATTGTGTTGTTGGGTAACTGGTGCTATTTAACTAAATGGTTGCTCTGAAATTCAGACCTATTTCAACTGAGTACAGTGAGGACTGCCAGCAGAGTATAGACAACAGTAGCTCTGAGTTCTGTATATTTTGCAGAAAGCAAAAGCTGAATGGTGCTATTGCATGGGATCTTTGTATGGTATTAATGGGATACTTTATCCAGCAATAGAACTTAATGCCTTAGTATATAAGTTTTGTGCTATCAAATTGTACCAAAAATTCACATTTCTAATTCTCCGAGGAGTTTATTAACATGATAGATTGGTCCAAAAAAATTTGGCAGTGGGCTTAAACCCAATTGTTTGACTTATATTAAAAAAGAGCCTTTTTTTCTGCTATATATGCCAAGCCATCTTCTTGTGGTTTGTAGTTTTTTAAATTTCTCCCGCCTGTGTTTGTATTGAATTCAAATAGTTATAAAAATGGGGCGCCTGAGTGGCTCAGTGGGTTAAGCCTCTGCCTTCTGCTCAGGTCATGATCTCAGGGTCCTGGGATGGAGGCCGCATCAGGCTCTCGGCTCAGAAGGGAGCCTACTTCCCCCTCTTTCTCTGCCTGCCTCTCTGTCCACTTGTGGTCTTTCTCTCTCTGTCAAATAAATAAATAAAATACTTTAAAAATGTCACAAATTTATAAATTTAAAACATTAGATGGAGTTTGTCTTAAAAATTAAGTTTCTAGGGGAACCTGGTTGCCTCAGTGGTTTAAGCCTCTGCCTTCGGCTCAGGTCGTGATCTCAGGGTCAGGGGATCGAGCCCCGCATATCGGGCTCTCTGCTGGGCGGGGAGCCTGCTTCCTCCTCTCCCTCTGTCTGCCTCTCTGCCTGCTTGTGATCTCTCTCTCTCTGTGTCAAATAAATAAAATCTTTTTAAAAAAATTAAGTTTCTATCTATAGAAATTTTACCCTTTGGGGGCAACCTTTCTCATCTGGCGAATTTGTTAGTAAATTGCCACTAGATGGCACTATTGATCTGTCTGTACTAAATAAATTGCTTAGTCCTGTGTTCCTTTTAGATGGTGAGAAGCATAAGGGACTGTGGTAATAACAGGGACTGTGGTAATAACAAATATCTGGGTGCTCTAAGAAAGGACAATTCTCTTTTTTTTTTCTTTACTTATTAGAGCGATAGATAGACCACAGAGCTAGAGTGAGAGAGCACAAGCAGGGCCAGGGTCAGAAGCAGATTCCCCACGAAGCCGGGAGCCCGATACAGGGCTCAATCCCAGGACTCCGAGATCGTGACCTGGGTGGAAGGCAGACACTTAACCGCTGAGCCAGCCAGGCGCCACAAGAAAGGACAATTCTCTGTCTTGCAGAAAAGCCACTAATATACAAAATAATACTGGCTAAAATGTATTACATTAAGCATTTATTATGTCTCAGGCACATTACATTTATTATTTTATTGAATCCTCATAATAATCCTTGGGGGTTGGAGCTATTATGTACATTTTACTAATGAAGGATTTGAAGCACAGAGCGGTTAAGTAACTTCCCTTAAGGTCACTGGAGCTGGTAAGTAATTGAGCTGGGATATGAATCCAGGAAATCTGGTTCCTGATGCCATTACTTTTAACTATTATGTTACTCCTCACCAGCACATCAGTGTTAGCTAGTAAGTAATGTATCATACTGTGTGGCAAGTATTCTTTATAGGGATAGTTTTATCCAATCCTCAAAGCAGCCTTCTGAGTAGGGATTATCTTATTTATTTTATATATGAAGAGACTCGTCTACACTACTTACTGTACTTAATCTGCAAGATACTGGGACATATGGTATGTTGATCAATAGAAAAAGTTGGTTATCATAAAACAACGCATATTGACCTTAAATATTGTATTAAAACATAAACCATTTAGATATTCATTTATCAATCTTTTGATGGGTGTCCACAGCTCTTTGGAACTTACTGATTGGAATTTTGAATCACTTCCTGGCATTAATAATATCTGTGATTCATTGCCTCTCATTTTCAGTTTGAGATGAAACTATCTCAGTGAAAATTCATATTGATTTTTAAAATATCTCCCATTCTGGGGCACCTGGGTGGTTCAGTCAGTTAAGCATCCAACTCTTGATTTTGACTCAGGTCATGATCTCAGGGTTGTGAGATTGAGCCCTACTTTGGGATCTGCACTCAGTGTGGAGTCTACTTGGGATTCTCTCCCTTTCCCTCTTCAGTTCTGCCTGTTTGTGCTCTCTAAATAGACAGATAGATAAATAGATAGATAAAATATTTTTTAAAAATCTCCCAGTCTTCATGATTGTCTTATCTGTATCTAAATCCTTACTAACTCATTTTAGTTCTCAAGAGTCTTTCCAAAATATTCAGTTTAGTTTTTGTAGAAATAGCAACTGTTTTCTTCTCACATCCCGTTGTTATTACCATATTTTATTGTATTTTATTTATTATATTTATTATATATTTTGTTTATGCCATTTTTAATTAAATTACATATTCACTGTGAAAGAACCAGCAAAAACAGCTTAAGAAATACACACAGATGTCTCTTGTGTATCGTGAAGTTCAACTGATATGGGCAGGAGTCGTTTTTTTAACTGCTTTCTGGTTTCTTCAGCAAGCCCTGAGCATCAGCTTCCATGTTTTACCAAAGAAATGGAAGGGAACTTCTTTAGTCATTTTGGTAGGTTGGCTATGTGGAAGTAGGTTGAGACACCTCTTCCCATCCAGGTCTTAATAAGATGATTGCAACGAATCAGGAAAATAATGAGCAAATGAGATGATTCTAATTGATCACACCTCTAGTTTTCTATCATTTCCTTAATAATTTGGATTCTAGATTGTGTCATGATTAGAAACGGGAGATTATTTTTCACAATTAGGGTAGTATCTGGAGTAAAAGAAATTCTAACTTGGAATTATAATTCTGATGTTGCAGGACAAGTTTGCATAGGACTAATCAGAGTATACGGTCAGTTTCCATGCATCTCGTTTGGATAAAAACCAAAGAAATGAGATAGAATTCTGCCTTGTTTGGTGGTAATGAGTCTTTCTCAGGACAGACCCCCTTTTATGTTCCGAAGGTGTGCAACTTTGGTCAGGACTGGAAGTATTCAGGATATAATTGTGTGTCTGCAGTCATGCAGCCTGGCTGTTTTTCCTGAAGCTGATCCACAAACTACAGAGAAATAAAAACAATCACATGAGATGCTTCCGTACTCCTATCCAGACTGTGTGCAGTCTGTTAGCATCATAAGTGGTCATTTTGTCAAGGCCAGAAAGATGTCTGCTATTCATGTTCTGTGTGTTTTTTCTCCCAATCAGGTATTATTGGCTTTTAGCTTTTATTGAGTTATATCTATTGAAGTGATATTATATTAAAAATTATGTTATTTGTAGGGTATGTATCAGTATGTAATGTGAAAAAAAAGGCTGAAATAATGAGCTTTAAACATTGAGAGCCATTATTTTCTAACTAAAACAATGAAAGAGAAATTAGAATATCTAGAAGCTTAAAGTGCACTGGAGATTTGCTATACAGATTTGTTATAGTATGGGATTTGGTACAGGAGAAGTTTGGTTTAAAAGGATTTCAGTTATATAAACTGTATGAAAGCATTCAGATGTAAGCTTATAAAACAGTAAGCACTAAACGATATTTTAGTGTGGTGTTTTACTATTGCTTTATGACAACAACTATTACTGGTATGCATAATTTCAAATATTTACATTTACTATTGCCAGGCACTGTTCCAAAGTGCTTTCTATATAGTAAATCATTTAACACTCACAACAACTCTTACCAGCAGGTGCTATTTTTTTTTCAATCTGTGGTGTATAGTTAAGGATATTAAGTGAACTGAGAATCTTGCGTAAGGTCAGGGAGGTAGTGAGTCATAAGGCAATGTCAGGAGAAGCAATGATAGTGTCCTTTCAGCCATAATCTTCATCCTACAACAGAGACTGCAGGGCAGATGCCAAGAGAGATGCTTGCTCATCTCCTTATGTTTTCTTGCTTTCTAAAGTCTACTTTTCATCTATTTAGAAAACAAAATTATTAGGTAGAATAGGAAAACTCATTCCATTTTATCTCTCTTATTCTAAAATAGTTTTTTTTTTAAATAGTTTTCCAGCTGTTTTCCTTTAATTATCAAGGTTCAAGTTTTTGAATATTAATATCTACCAATTCATGTAAGAGGATTAAACAGAGAAATTAGAATGAGATCTAGGATTAAAGGATTAAATCTGGAGGGACTGAGTAAGAAGAGTTAGAGTTTACTATGTGGATTTAACAAAGATAAACTTTTCTAATAATTAGTAGGCATAAAAATGGGAATATTGACCTAATTAGTAAGGATACAAATATATGCATTCCCTAAAACTTAATTATTCATTTGGAGAAAAAAATGTCTTGGCCATATTGCTTTTCTTAAGAGATTATGCAATTTATGTGTACAGAATACTTATTGCTCTATTTTTTTAAAAGATTTTATTTATTTATTTGACAGAGAGAGAGAGATTACAAGTAGGCAGAGAGGCAGGCAGAGAGAGAGGGAGAAGCAGGCTCCCTGATGAGCAGAGAGCCCGATGTGGGGCTCGATCCCAGGAACCTGGGATCATGACCTGAGCCAAAGGCAGAGGCTTTAACTCACTGAGCCACTCAGGCACCCCTTATTGCTCTATTTTTAATGTTCTTGACAAGAGTGGGAAATTTTCATCACTGTGGACTTCATGTTTGTAGAACCATTTATTCTGTTTATTTCTAACTGATTTCCAAATTTTGACTTGAACTTTATTACAACATTTTTGCTCTTTCTCTAGGAAGAAAGCCCAGTTCTGTGTTTGAGTCTTCAGAACAGTTCAGCATGGAATATTTTATTACTTTTTTAGTAATATGTGTCCTCCACTAGACTGCTAGTTCCACCAAAGTAGGGAGAATTGCAGTTAAGTTTTTATTCTGAAATCCACTCTGTATAATGGTAGACTTTTAGTGAATCTTACTGCTGGAATGAATGAACCCTGTAGCTTTCCAGTGACTGCTTTTTTTGTTTGTTTTAATTCAAGTCTCATCTTTCTGCTTATTTTCTAAGAGTGGTGAGTAAGTTATGACACTATTTGAGATTTGATGAGGTTCTTCTATCTCTGTACCCCTGAGATGTTCCTATAACTGTAGTATTTATTATATAGAAGATATTCCAGGATAATGTACATTTAATATGTGAATGGGGCTTTAACCTCTAACCTCTTAACTATATTGATTCTCTTTCCAACATACCAGAACTGACTTCTTTCTATCCTTCAGGTCTTAGCTTAAATGCCATGGCCTCACAGAGCCCTTCCCAGCACATACTCTCTGAAATTATTTTAATTCTGTTATTATCAGTTTTAATGTTGCCTTTTTCTGTGGCAGAAAAAGTTCTCCAATATCCACATGCTCCTTCACATGTCTTCTCAGAGCAACTAGGTTGTGGCCATGTGAATGCTCTCTACTGGGTTGTGAGGGGAAGTGACTTTTTTTGAGCCATTTCTGGACTGAGAGTGGCTAAAAGCTATTGTGCTTCATTGCCACTCCTCTTTTTGTTGCAGTTATCATGGAAGCAAGGTGTTATGAGTGATTAAAAATTATAAGAAGGAGAGAAGTGGGATTCTTTTGGAGCTTTACATGAATAAGAATTAAGTATCTTTTCATAATTGACTCAGATTTCAGACTAAAACACACTCGCGTGCACACACACACACACACACACAAATTGATGTCAACTATAAACCCACGGATCTAAGAAGCTCAACAAACTCCAAACCCATGCAATATGAAGAAAACTGTACCAAAAACACCATAATCAACTTGTTCAAAAACAGTGTGATAGAAAAAATATTAAAAGTAACAAGGTGGGGGGCACCTGGGTGGCTCAGTGGGTTAAAGCCTCTGCCTTTGGCTCAGGTCATGATCTCAGAGTCCTGGGATCAAGCCCCACATCGGACTCTCTGCCCAGTGGGGAGCCTGCTTCCCCCTCTCTCTCTGCCTGCCTCTCTGCCTGCTTGTGATCTTGATCTCTGTTAAATAAATAAATAAAATCTTAAAAAAAAAAAAAAGTAACAAGGTGGGGGGGGAATCACATTAACATATAGAGAAACACAAAGAAGAAAGACAGCAGATTTCTTGTTAGAAACAATGTAAGCTAAAAGACAAGGGCATAAGCTTGAGCTTTAAAGTATTGAAAAGGGGAAAAAAAACCTGTCAGTCATGAATTCTATACTCAGTGAAACTGTCTTTTCAAATAAAGGCAAGATAAAGTATTTTTTTAGAAATTTAGGGAGGGGAGAACCCAGACAGAGCTGAAAACAATCATCAGCAGACCCATAGTACAAAAAATGTTAAAGGAAGTCCCTTGGACAGAAGGAAGTGATACCAGATGAAAATACGTATCTATCCAAAGGAATGAAGAGCACTAGCACTGGTAATGGTAGCTACATGAGTAAATACATATGATATTTTTCTTATCATTCGAATCGTCTTAGAATTGATATTTAACCAAAAACAAAAAACGTGTAATATGTGGTTTGTAACATAAATAAGATAAAATGTACAACAATAGCACAAAAGTTGAGAGAGAAGAAATGGTAGGATATTAATGTTAGATTCTTATACTGTATGGAAGTTATATATCACTTGAAGTTGGACTGAGATAAATTAAAAGTATATATAATAGAACCACAAGTGACCACTAAAAAAAAAAAACCACAATAAAGAGTTATAGCTAATAAACCAATTAAGGAAATAAAATGAAATCACTAAAAATACTCAATTATTCCAAAGGAAGGAAGGAAGAAAAAGGGGGAAAAGACAACAGTGAAAACACATATAAAAATGATAATTTTAATCACATAAAATGTAATGTTGTAAATAACCCAATAAAATGTCAGAGATTGTCAGATTGGATAAAACAAGAGCCAACTGTATGCTGCATACAAAAAACACACTTCAAGTATAAAGACACAGAGAGGTTATTAGCAAAGACGGAAAAGATATACCATGCTAACACTAGTTAAAAGAAGGTTGGAATGGTTATATTAATATCAGGCAAAGTGTATTTTAGAGCAATGAATATTATCAGGGATTAAAAAGGTCATTCCACAGTGATAAAGCGATCCATTTATCAAAAATAAATAACAATCTTTTTTCTTAAGATTTTATTTTATTTATTTGACAGAGAGAAACATAGCGAGAAAGGGAACACAAGCAGTGGGAGTGGGAGAGGGAGAAGAAGGCTTCCCACTGAGCAGTGAGCCTGATGTGGGGCTCAATCCCAGGACCCTGGGATTATGACCTGAGCTGTAGGCAGACGCTTAATGACCGAGCCACACAGGTACCCCAGAAATAACAATTTTAATCACTTAAATACCTAAGAAGAAAGCTGCAATAAAAAACTAATAGAATTAAAAGAAAAATAGACAAATCCAAAATTATAATCATAGATTTCAACACCTGTTTCTCAATAATTAAGAAAATAGACAGAAAATCTATAAGGATATATATTTGACTAATTGACATTTGTAGAACACTATCCCAGCAAACAACAGAATATACATTTTTTTCTTAGGTTTACATAGAACATTTACCAGGAAATAATGTATTCTAGACCATAAAACAAATCTCAAATATAAAAGGATTCATGTTGCCTAAAGTGTTTTCCCTGACTACAATAGAATTATATTAAAAATCATTAACAGAAAAATATCTGGAAAATTCCCAAATATTTAGAAACTAAATAATACCTTTTAAATAATCCATGTAGTGAATAAAAAAAAAAGGAAAGTTAGAAATTATTTTTAACTTTTTATGAAGACGCAGCATATCGAAATTTATGGTGTGCTGCTAAAGCAGTATGTGGGGAAAATATATAGTATCTATATACTTAATAATATGTACCTTAGAAAAGAAGAAAGACCCCAAATCAACCTCAGCTTCTGCCTTAAGATACTAGAAAAAAAAGAGCAAGTTAAAGGCAAAGGGAAGACAAGAAAGAAAATAATAAAGATCAAAGAAGAAATTAATAAAATAGAAAACAAATAATGAAGAAAATGAATGAAACAAAAGGTAGATTGATCAAGGGGAAAAAAGATAGAAATTACCAATATCAGGAATGAAAGAGGTGATATCACACAGATTCTAAGACAATTAAAAGGATAAATTGGAATATTTTGAAGAACTTTATGCCAAGTAATTTGACAACTTTGAAGTGAACAACTTTCTCGAAAGACACACTGTCAAGGCCCATTCAAGAAGTTGATAACGTGGAGCACCTGGGTGGCTCAGTCGTTAGGTGTCTGTCTTTGGCTGGGATGGTGATCCCAGCATCCTGGGATAGGGCCCCATATCAGGCTCCCTGCTCAGCGTGGAGCCTGCTTCTCCCTCTTCAGCTCCCCTGTGCTTGTATTCCCTCTCTTGCTATCTCTCTCTGTCAAATAAATAAATAAAATCTTAAAAAAAAAAAAAAAAAGTAGATAGCATGTTAAAAAGTTGACTTTGTAGTTAAAATTCCTTCCACAAAGAAAGCTCCATATTCAGATGGCTTCACTGGTGAATTCTACCAAATATTTAAGGAGAAAATAATGCTAAAAAGGAAGGAATACTCCTAAACTCATTATATGAGGCCACCATTACCCTGATATCAAAAACCAGGCAAAGACATTATGAAAAAGGAAAGCCATAGACCAGTATCCTTTATGAACATAAATGTAAAAGATATTAACAAAATCTAACAATATATAAAGGGGATCATTCATCATGACCAAAAAGGTTTTATTCCAGGAATGCAACATTGCTTTAAAATTAGAAAATCAAACCTACATTTAATCACGTTAACAAACTGAATATGAAAAATCATATGATCATCTCAATATATAATGATAAAATATTCGATAAGCTCTATCATTGATTTCTGATAAAAAGCCATAATATAACTAATAATAAAAGGGAACGTCCTCAGCTGATTAAGGGGCATGTATGAAAAATTTACAGCTAACATAGTTGATTATGAAAGACTGACTATTTTCCTCCTGTGATCAGAAAGAAGTCAAGGATGTCTATTTAACATCATATTGGAAATTCTAAGCAGCACAATAAGGCAAGAAGAAGAAAAAAAGCAGATAATACAAATGTCTTTTTGTAAAATCCAATGGAATCTAGAAAAAAAGGATAACTAATACTACTTATAATTGATTTTAGCAAAGTTGGAAGATACAAGATTAATATGTAAAATGCAATTGCCATTTTGTGTATTAGCATCGAGCATCAGGTATTGAAATGAAAAAATTAAGTAACATCAGAAAAATGAAATCATTAAGCATAAATTTGACAAAAGATGAGAAAAACCTGTACATTGAAAACTGCAGAACATTCCTAAGAGAAATTAAATAAAATTAAATAAATTTGTTTATTTATTTATTTATTATTAAATTAAGAACTTAAATAAAACCTAAACAAATGGATCACTATACTATGTTCATGGATTGGAAGACTAGATATTATTAAAATGTCAGTTACTTTTACATTGATTTGTAGATTCAAAGCAGTCTCAAAATCCCATCATACTTTTTTATAGCAGTAGACAATCAGATTGTCAAATTCATATGGAAATACAAAATACTTAGAATAGCTGAAACAACTTTGAAGATGAGTAACATGGTTGGAAGATTAACACTTCCTAATTTGAAAATTAATCAAAAATTTTAAAATCAAAAGGTACAAACTTCCAGTTACGAAATAAGGAAGTCATGGGGATATAATGTGCAGTGTATACTAAAATTAATAATACTATATTGCATATTTGAAAGTTATAGGAGAGTAGATCTTAAAAGTTCTCATAAGAAAAAAATGTAACTGTATAGTGATGGATGTTAACTAGATTTGTTGTGGTGATCATTTTGCAATATATGCAAATATCAAATCAGGTTGTACACCTGAATCTAATATAATGTTAGAGGTTAATTATACCTTAATAAAAACAAATTTTAAAGTAGACTATAGAGAGAAAGTATTTACAAAGCATCTATCTGACAACATATGAATATACAGAATATAAAAACAGCTCTCAAAAATCACTGTCAAGAAAATTAAAACAACCCAATTAAACAAATCCAACTTCTAGCCAGAATAATGTAAGTCGTTTTGTCCTTACAACAAGAAAAAGCTGAACAAACTGAAAATCAATCCTTTTCTTGACCTATCAGACAGCAGGTGGTAGGACAAACCACCATCCCAAAATCTGGAGGCAAATCCAGAGAGTCGTAACCAAGATCTACTCGCATTGAACAGAAGCTACTGGACCTATAAACTGATTACTTAAACTGACTCCTAAATGGAATTTTGATGAGCTTTTGGAGGCCAAAGGATGCTAGCATAAAGATGAGAAACTCCTAGGCTCATAGTTTTGGGTGCGGCAACAAAAAAAATCACAAGGCGTGACAAAAGGCAGATGAAAACAGTCTCAAGGGACAAAACAAGCATCAGAACCAGATTCACATATGGTGAATTCCACAGATTTTGGAATTATTGGACAGGGAATTTAAAATAACTGTGATTCATATATTAAAGGCTCTAATGGAAAAAATAGATAACATGCGAGAGCAAATGAGCAAGGAAACCAGAGAGATGGAAACTCTCAGAAAGAATCAAAAAGAAGTTTTAGAAATCAAAGCTACTCTAACAGAAATGAAGAATGCTTTGATGGGCTCAGATGTAGACTGGACATGCCAAGGATAATATGCCTGAGAATATGCCAGGAGAAACTTCTCAGATTGAAATGCAAGGAAATTAAAAAAAAAAAAAAATGAAGGGGATGGGAAACCCAGAGCATCTAAGAACTGTAGGACATTTTCAAAAGGCATAGCACCCATGCATTTGGAATGCCAAGAGAAGACAGAAACAGAGCAAAAGAAAAATTTGAAGTAATAATGGCTGAGACTTTCCAAAATTAATCACAGACACCAAACCCAGAGAACATCAAGCAGGATAAATACCAAAAATGGTCCAAAGATTTGAACAGAAACTTCACCACAGAAGAAATAATTACATGGATATTCAATGTAAGTAGTTATTAGGGAAATTCAAATAGAAAGTGTAAGAAGATACTCTTAAACACCTGTTAAAATGGCTGAAACAAGAAAGACTACTGACTATATATTGGTGAGGAGTTGTTGCTGGTACAAATGCAAAATGATTCACTTTGAAAATAATTTGGTCATGTCTTAGAAAGTTAAATGTATATCCATTATATGGTGTAGCCATTTCATGCCTACGAATTTACCTGAAAGAAAAGCAAACACTCATATGAAGACTGGTATAGGCATGTTCATAGAAGCTTTATTTCTTTACAATTCTGGAGGCTAAAAATCTGAAACAGAGTACCAGCATGGTCGGATTTGCTGTGAGCTCTTTTCCTGGCTTTTGGACAGTCCCCTTTTTATCTTCTGTATCCTCACAAGGTGGAGAAAAAAAGTACACTCTCTGGTATCTCTTTTTATAAGGGCACCAGTTCCCTCCTGAGGGTTCCATCCTGATGATGTCATCGAAACTTAATTATTTTCCAAAGTCCCTATCTCCAAAGACTATTTTATTAGGATTTGGGACTTCAACATAAACATTCTGGGGGGATATAGCAAGTGGTTACTGGTGATTGGAGGTTAGGGGACAGGAAAGAGGGAGGAAGAGGGGTTTGAGGAAACTCCAGAGTGGTAAATGTGCTCACTGATTGTGGTGATGGTTTTCACTGGTATATAGGTATGTCAAAGCTTATCAAATTATACACTTTTTAAATATATACAGTCTATTATATTCAAATATTCTTAAAGCCATGGTTAAAAAAACCCAGATCTCTTAGGGATACAAATAAATGCAAGACAATTATTTAGAAAGGAAGAAAAGGGAATGATAAGCACAGGATGTAGAATGAAGTTCCCATTAGGCTGGAGCAGAAAAAGGGATGATCCGCTTGGATGTATTGTGTGCTTGAATAGAGATTACTATCAAGGCCATAACTTTTGTTTTGGGTGGTGGTTTACATATGCCTAGCTTATTATGAAAAATAATTAATTATTTGAAATTAGGCTGTTCTTGAGCCAATATTGAAATTGTGTCACGAGCCATGAATTATGATGTAACCAATTTCTGTATTTGAGGTTCAAAGAAAAAGGCCAGATTTCAAACAGAGTATTTTGTTCAAATGGTTTGTGACATCATTTGAGTGTTGCAAAGAAACAAAGCCATCCCTGTGATAGCATGTTCTCACTATTTAAAAAAAATTTTTTTTCTAACAGGTAACATTTTTATCAAAGAATTTATATGCAAGGAGAACAAAGTACAAGACGTTTCTCCTGCATGTGGTTATGTTAACCAAGTGGTGGCAGCACTGAGCAGTGATTTTTTTTTTTTTTTTCAAGGCTAATGATTTATACTGGAAGCTGAGTAAATTACTTTGATATGATTTACATATTAGTAGGATCAGCTGGCCCCCGTAGCCATGTATGTATCTCCCTCTTTATTACCACGTGGAAACCATCCCCAGGTCACTGAGATCTATAGAATTACCTCTTTTTGAGCAATTGCTCTTATGAACAGTTTACATTGTGTTAACTCAAGATGCCTCACTACTTGAAGTATCTTCAAGATCCAGAATTTCCTGGAACCACTGTGATTACTTCTTTTTCCTTTTCACTTTTTTTCTTTTTCCCTTACTATAATGTCCTAATTTATTTTTGAATGCATTCTGCATTGATAAAGAATTTACCAAAATCAAAAGGCCCTTTGAAACATCTGAATATTTCTTTGTAGAAAGTTTTTAAAAAGATCTGTTTGTATGCTTGCCTTCTGACCCTCTTCATTCATTTCCCAGTTCAAACAAGATTTACCAATCCGCACATGACTGTGCCGGGCACTAGGGGGAAGAGGTAGTTAGGACACAGTTGAGACTAACTTCTTGAAGTTTGCGGGCCAAGTCCCGCAAGCACAACATCTCTTCTTTTCCCTTGTGTGTTAGAGGACCTCGTTAGAATAGACACGCTGCTCATCTGAGAGTTCTCCTCTGTAGAATATATACTGCTTGGAGGGCAGTAGAGTACATTTGACAGAAGTTATGGGTCTAGTGTCTAGGAAACCAAGGGCTTAAGCCAGCATGTTTTCAATACTCCTTCTGAAGAAGAAGGCAACTTTTGGATCTCCATGTACTCTTTAGGTCGCTCAAGAGAATTATGAAGGGCAAAAGCAGCAACCTTTGTGTTATGTATAGGTCCTCACGTCCCATTAATTTGTTTTTTTCACAGCCTTTAAAATAGGTCTGCCTAGGAATGCCTGTGCAGTTTCTATGGCTAAAGGAAAAAGAGGCTAAGGAAGGGTGGGGGGCCAGATCCTTCCCTTTCTGGCCTAGACAACACCTCCCACTCCACCTCCAAGCTCTACTAGTTCTCAGATTTGGGGGCGGAGTAGCAGAGTGAGATCAGACTCACTTCCCATTCCTTTTTTGTCCCCTCACTCCTCAATGATAAAACAGCTCTTAAATGATGTTGGGCAAGTAGTTAGCACCTGATAAGTATTTTCTGTCTCAAAACCTTGATGTGGAACCCAAAGGGTGTCATTTAAATATTACTTATTGGTTTGAGAACAGGAAACACAGCTTTCAAAAGTATCTCCCTTATTTACTCCTATAAAATAATTAACTCATTAAGAGACAATAGCTAAATAATTTGATTAGGAAGACATTTACTCCATTTGAATGTAGGCTCCAGGGGGTAAAAATTTTGTCCGTTTGGTTTACTATGTGCCCTAAATCTTTAGAACAATATTGGGCACATGGTAGATACCCAGTAAATATTTGTTGAGTGAATAAATGAGCATATTTTCAAGGGCCTATATTCATCTTCAGACTGTGAACTTAATCTTTGAGCATAAATCTTTGCCTTAAATTTCTGACTTTTCAAGTCCCGAAAGGAAGAAATCAATAAAAAAAGGCAAACATGAATCTTTTACTTCAAATTTAAATTAGAAGACATAAAAATGCCA